>OY720441.1:133201446-133718011 GCA_963082915.1 Dolichopus griseipennis
TGTCTCTCAGTTTTAACCATTTTTGCTTAAATAGTAAAATTCTAAGTACAATTTCAAATTTTGGTAGAATTCATAATTTATTTCTTGAACCTAAAAAAGTTGGGGGAAGGGGAGTAGTGAGGATTGGATCTTTGAGAAATTGGGCAACCTTCCCCCAATTGAGGGGCTATTAGGACTTAAAAATTAAAAAATGTACTGTTTCTATAAGTAAGTAGTAACTTAGTCACCAACGTATATATTTCTTAAATTAAACGTTAACATTGAAGCTTCAACATTATATTCCGATAAAATACTCTGTATGAAACACTATATTATTTTGAAAATGTGCTTTTTTAAAAACCCTTGGTTTTTTTTCATCACTTGTTTAAATTAGTTTATAATTCATAGAATCTAAAAACCTTATATTTTTAATCTGTATCTGAATAATTTTTGCGCCTCTCATGACTAATTTTGCTCTATGTCACTTTTATGCATCAGTTCATTTAAAATAAACTGGTGATCAAAACCTTGTCCATTATGAGCTATTAAAACAACTTGTTTAAATTTTTTATCCATTTTAAAAATGTAATCAACTAAATTTGAACTTACATTTGTGTCAAAAACTGTTGTTTTAAAATCACATTTAGAATAAAAATTTAACTTCTCTTCTTTTATGGAATGATGACATCTTAAGCTAAGTACATATAAATTAGGTTCAGGTATTTTAATATCATCTTTATTATACCCGTATGACTATATAGTCAAAGAGTATAATAAATTTGCCATTACGTTTGTAACGAAGAGAAGGAAGGGGGGTAGATATAGACTCAAGTTTATGCATCGGATGAGAATCGAAAAATAAATCGATTTAGCGATGTATGTTTAGCGATGTATAAAATTCGGGCAAAATAAAAACTTGTGTTCCTTTATAAAATTAAAAATAATAAAAAATTGATTAAACTTCTTTTTAAAAAACTTTATTTTTTTCTTTTAAATCCAAATGGTACAGAACTATAATTTTCATAAAACCTTCGTTTTTCTGCTTTTAGCCTGTATATCTTTGTTTCTGGAACTGTAATTACCCTATGATCATTTGTTCTTCGAAAATTTTTGTACAAAATATTCACACCGGCTTTATCGTTTAATAAAACCATTTCCTTAATTTTTTCAAAATTGACTAGTTTTGAATTATTATAATCTAGTTTAATTCCTTTTACTTTACAAACTACTGCATCGCTTTGTTTGTCAGAAGAAAATGCTTTATATGCATAATTTTTTGGTCCACCGCTAACGAATTCTTTTATGTAGCTGTCAGATCCATATGATTTTAGTTCATTAGTCATATCTCCGATAAAATTGCCTAGGGCAGGTTCATATTCACCTTCTTTTGACACATATATGACGGAATCAGTGTCATAATATAAAACTCGTTCTTGTAAATTTTCCAAATATTCATACAATTTTAAACGAGCCTGTGCAGTAGTATAACTTGCAATACATACGTTCACTGTACGCAATGAATCTAAATCTTCATTTTTATATTTCCAGTTAACTAAAACCGTGTCAGAATTAATAATCATTATGTGCAATACATCTTTGCTTGGATTTGTCAATATAGAATAAAAAGTAGCTGGACTTTTTTTTATTTGTGTTTTTGCCTGATTTTCTCGTTGACCAAATTTTCCCCAGAAAGAGTTCAATATAAGCTTACTGTATGATCTTTTTCCAGGGTTTTGTAAATATTTTCTGTATCAAGTTTAATATTTTCTGGTTGGAACAATTGTTCTAAATAATTTTTTTTAATTCTTCTGTGTTGCAATCTTTAGGCCATCCAGAAGCTTCCTCTTTAGTTTTAAGAAATTTGTCCATCATCTCTGTAAATAATCCAGGTTCACAGTTGTCTTTGTTATATTGTCGTACCTTATAACGCCAAATTTCATGAAATTCAAATATTTTATACCCCTTTTTTACAGCTTTTACTACATCGTCTATAACCGAAGTTCCTGTCAGAGTTCTTTCTTTATCAGAATGAAGGCATTCATCTTGATATGTTTCAAGGCTGCAAGTAAAACAAAGCGTAAACATTAATTTATTATTTTGTTTTATTGGAAGAACAGGGTGAATCAAATCATATGGTGGAAGAATATCTCATTTTATTAAACCATTAGTATTTTCTAAGTCAACTTTAGAACATATTTCATGGCCCACTCAAACTTCAGGATGTCCTACTGGAAATTTCCCATATTTGCACACATAGGGATATAATGAACAAATATCTATGTATTTTATTTTTTCATTTTCTTTTGCTTTGTAATACATAAAAGTGTTTCCAGTTCTACCTCCATAAAAAGAATCTTGTGGTTCTAAAGGAACGTTTTTTAAAAGGGGGTGATTTATAAGATATTACATCTCATCTTCTTTTTCTATCAATTGTTCTCTAAAATCACATTCCCACATTTCGATCACTTGATATCCAAATGATTTTAATCGTTCTGTTCTTGTTATGGTATTTTCAAATCTGATATCAGGAGTATCATGTTTGTTCCCTTGTATTGATTCATTCCTCTTATATGGAAAACATTTTGGATGACCATGAAAATAGCACCCATGGAATTGAAAAATTTGTTTTGTTTCTGAACAAAAACCATCTACTTTTATATTTTTTATAATTGCTTCTTTTTTCTTTGCTGCATGTTGAATATTAATCTTTCTTTGATCCTCTTCCCAAATTAGCCATTGAAGAGCAATTTTTGATTGATTATCTGCAAATCTGTAACCTTTTTTGGGTATCAATCCTATAGTTTCCGGTTTCAAAAAATTTCTTCGAAAAACTAAATTGCATGCTGAAGCAATGGTTGTAGCCTCAGTGAAAGGACATACATTATTTTCTTCCAATAGAAGTTTTCTAAATTGAATGCAGGCTTCAGTTAAAATATGTACATCATTTTTGCAATATTCTATCAAATCACGTTTCATATTGAACTCGGTATTTTTGCTTTGTTCATACCAATCAATAAACATTTTTCGATTTTCTTCCGTCATTGTATCAGGACTATAGTAGTGCATAAGTGGTGTATTGGCCCAACATAATTTATATTTTCTGTTGTATTGAACAAATGAAAAAAATAACCTTTTTTTTAATCAGTTGATAAATCGAAAGCTTTAGGAAGTTGTGATAGTGGCATTGCAAGATAATTCATAGAATCTAAAAACCTTATATTTTTAATCTGCATCTGAATAATTTTTGTGCCCCTCATGATTAATTTTGGCTCTATGTCACTTTTATGCAGCAATTCATTTAAAATAAACTGGTGATCAAAACTTTGTCCATTATGAGCTATTAGAACAACTTGTTTAAATTTTTTAGCCATTTTAAAAATGTAATCAACTATATTTGGAATTACATTTGTGTCAAAAACTGTTGTTCTAAAACCACATTTAGAACAAAAATGTAACTTCTCTTCTTTTATGCAATGATGACATCTTGTGCTAAGAACACATAAATTAGGTTCATGTAGTTTAATATCTTCATTATTGTTTTTAACTAGCATTTTTTTCTTGCATTGTTTCTAGATCGTTAAAGATAAACACAAAATCATTAATTTTTGGTTTGCTCCTATCTACAATAATATAACAAAAATGATTTTTTTCTACACTTTTGTTACAAATTTTACAAAAAACAGTATCACATTTATGTGGTGAATCAATCTTTCTAAAATATGTTTTAAAACAAATTAAGCATTTGTGAAATTTTTAACATGTTGTAACTGTTTTATGAATATCAAAACATTTTGCAACTCGGAATGATCGTTTGCAATAGTTGCATGTAATAGTTGTGGGTATATTATTACATGTAGGAGACTGTCGACAACAAATACAGATACCTTCACAATTATGATAATTTGCGTAACCTACATTTCATTTTTCACAGTAATGGTTAATGCAAAAAACCGCTGTCAGCGAAATAATAACGTTAAAGTGATTTTCGTTATATAATAAATTAATTCTTTTGCTATCGTTTTTACCTTCAAAAATTATATTTTTATTATTAGCATAATCGTAAACAACGATGTTATATTCATCCCCATAATAATCCTGTATTTTTTTAAGTTCAGATATTCCTGCACTTTGCGTTATATTTAATTTTGTTTTTACCATCAGCTCTAATGCTAGTTTTTTCTGCATCTTCTGTGTATCTTGGCGAATTTTTTTATAATTCATGTCACCATCTATAAAAGCTTTTCCTACTACAATAGCTCGGAGTAAGCAAAGATTATCATTATTTTTAATGACAACAATGCCTCTTCGTTTTAAACTTTCTTCATTGAAAGTAAAATAATTTCCCCCTCGTCCACTTCCAGAAGGCAACCGTACAGTTGTAGTTGTTAGTTGAAAAGAATCAGTATTCAGGCCCTCCGAATTACTTTGGAATATTTTACTTATTAGTTCCCAAATGTCTTCAAACGTCACTGAACTTGCAAGCTTAAAATTCATCCAACCTGGAGTTCTCTGTTGAAAGTTATCAGCAAAAAATACTATACCAATGAGATCATTCGGTTCAACGTTTTCCACCAAATATGAAACTATTTGATTAATGGCTTCTTTAGTATATGCCAATATATCTTCTTCATTTGGAGCTTTTCTTATTTTGAATGTAATTTTTCTCGACATGACTCCAAACTTTTTCGAAAACTGACTTTTTTCTTCCATAATTATGAATTTGGAAGACTCCTCTAAATATTTCTCTAATATTTGTTTCTTGGCCATTTTTCTCAGTATTGATTTGGTATGTTTTTACGACTTCTTTTTTTTGTTAATGATAATATATAACTAATTAGCCTTGTTTAAGGGATAGGAAATTTTCCATACATATTTTTAAAAACTAGGAAATGAATCAAATAGACAATAAAATTAACATTGCCACTCCACATTTCACCTTATTTACATTTTACAACTCAAATTTGCATAATACTAGTAATTTCCTAGAACATAATAAATCTTGTTATATATAAAAAAAATTTTTCAAATTATTTTTCAATTATATTAATTGATATTATATAAAAATTAATTTACTTGTTTTTCGTTTTACAATTCATTATTAAATTATTTGCATAATACATAGTTGTTAATAACATACCTCAAATTTGCATAATAGAAAGTAATTTACAAGAATCTATAATAAATCTTGTTCTATATTAAATTTTTTTCATATTTTTTTTTTTATTAAACATAACAATTAATCACTAAATACAAATTTTTTTCTCACAATTTTATACATACAACCTATGCTATAAATTACTTTAAAACTAAGATACAATAACAAGTTCAATATCTGCACTTTATTTATCTCATAACACCTGCATTTTTGCGTTAATATTATTTTTCCGAAACTGGTTGGCAGTGAAAGCTTTTTATTAATAAATAAATTCGTATTATTTACAATAATCTATATTACTATACTATCACAACAAGATTATTGCACTTACTTGTTCTACATAATCTAATAATTAAAATTATGCATTTTGTATTGTATTATGAAATTGACTTATTAGTATGGTATTATGAAGCTGTTTCAGATGTGTGTGTTAACTTATATTACCTACATAAAAATATTTATTACAATTCTTTATTAATTTTTTTGTATTATACATAGCAGAAACCAATAAAGTAACCCAAATTTTTTTTCAAATTATTTTTCAATTAAACATTACAATTAATCTAATTTACAATATCTAGTTTACCTTTTATTTTATTTACAAAAGCATTTTCCGGAAACTAATTATGCTTATAACTAAGTATCAGGACACTTGCTCAGGTCATTGACATAATTTGCTATCTCATTCTCGTACAGAATTCCTATGTCCAAGTAGATACAACCGAAATTTACAAGATACAATAACAAGGTCAATATCTGCATTTTATTTATCTCATAAATAACAACTGTATTTTTTGCGCTAATATTATGTTACAATAACTGGTTGACTGTGAAAGCTTTTTATTGAAAAAATAAGATACATTTTTATTATTTAAAATAACCTATATGTTACTATACTATCATAACATGATCATTGCACTTACTTATCCTACATTATCTCGTTTACCTTCTATATTATTTACAAAAGCTTTTTCCGAAAACTAATTATACTAGATATTATAACACCTGTTTAGATCATTGCACTTACTTGTTCTACATTATTTAATTTACCTTTCAATTGTATTTCCAAACACACCGTAAAAGCTTTTTATTAAAAAATAAAATAAATTCTTGCATATTATTAACATAGTCTATCTTATTATAATACAACACCTGTTTAGGTCATTGCACTATCTTCTTGTTCCACGTTATCTAGTTGACCTTCTATAATATTTACAAACATTTTCCGGAAACTAATTATGCGAACGCCAATCACGACATCTAATTTGCATACCTGTTTTTACACTACAACATTCCATAAAAAAGCTCTCAACAACAAAGTAAATGCCAAGTCACTGGCCTAATTTGCATAATTATTTTCCCATGCCCAAGCGCTACTATTACTACTCCTAAGAAATCCGAAAATTAAAAAACTTACCTTCGAATTTCATAAATATAAAAACTTTAAATTTGATACACGAATGTTCTTTCCTATTTTCGTTCTTATTTAACACTTCTATATTTTTAGAAGGCTAATAATTCTACCATTAAACATATTATGTAATATATGTTGTAAATTGAAAACAAAATATTCTTTCAATAATCGATTAAATTTATTTTTTTATTTTTCATTATATCATATATTTTATTGAATTATTACCATAGGTAATATATAATTAAGAATCTGTGTACGATACGTAAGTTGTGGTCAAAAGGACTTACTGCATTTTTATAACTAAATGAATTATATGAAAAGTTTTCTTATTTTGCGTTTATAAGCTTTTCTAATGGGTACATAAAATAACAATTAAAATAATTGCAATTCTGAAAACTTTGAATTATTAAATATATTATTGCTTGGATTAGCTTTTTATCACAAAATGTAATAATTTAAATTTTTTCAATTTTGTAATAAGTTTATTTAACATTTAGTTTACTTTTTGAAATAAGTTTATTTAACATTTACTTCAAGTTTTTTTTTTTTAATATTTTTAAATAAATAAATTAGTAAGAATTGTTCATATTTCTGAATAGATAAAGTAATTAGAAAATGTTTTTAACATTATAAAGTTAATTTGGTTAGGTATTTCTTACGATCAAACTAATAAAAGCTTCTATGGTTTTAAAATGACTTATGGACTTCTGAACCAAATAGGTGTAGGGTATTTCTAAGTTAGTTGCACCGACTGACTGTTTCTTTACTTGTTTAACTTTAAAAATTCATTTTTAGCTATGTTTTTGTTATGTATGCAATTTCTAAAATCAACAAAAAATAAATAAAATTTTAATTTTAATGTATTTAATATTTTTGCTATTTAATTAAATTTCATGTTAATTTTAAGTTTTAGCCATAAGACTTTTTTGTTAAAACCTTGTTTTGATTAAATAAAATATCTTCAAAGGATTTACTAAATTTATCAAAATTTGTACATCGATTAGGAGAAAAAATTGATTTAGTATTATGAATCTTAACGTTGCTACGCAAACTCTTTTTTTTCATACCCTACTCCACCCATATTAATTAAAAAAACATAAAAAAAAACTATTTTTCGAATTTTTATTAAGTCGGCACAACACATTATGTTTTTTATTTAAAATTATAATTTTATTTTATTTGAAATTTAATTATATATCACATTGGTTTAATTTCGATTTTAATAACGCACTTGTGCTAACAATATTTCAGTGAAATATTCTATTCAAAAAGAGTTAATATGTACTAAAACTTGTAATTGACAAATGACAACTAGATCGTTTATATATTTATGTATTTCATTTGTAAAAAAGTCATTCTTATATAATTAATTTTGTTATTTTAAATATTTATTTACAACTTCATGTATGCCCTACAACTTTTTTTTTTATACGAAAATTGGATATTTGAAATTTTGCAAAAAATATATTAGTTTTATGGCCAAAGTTTTCTGTAAATTTGGTTGGTCTACTTTTTTTTTTTTTTTCGCCCTTTCACTGGGCGGGCTTCCATTTGAAATCTCCATCTCACCTGGTTTCCTGGTGTTGTTTTTGCATTCTCCCAAGTGAGGTTGCTCTGATTGAGCTCGCTTATTGTGGTATGCCTCCAGGTGTTATTTGGACGCCCGTGTCTTCTGGGGTTCCACTCCAAGGCCATATAGCTTATATTATTCTGATTTTTCCTTACCGTGTGGCCTATCCACCTCCATTTCTTCTTTCTTAATTGCCTCAGTATGTGTTCTTCTCCTGTAAATCTCCATATGTCTTCGTTGCTTATTCTGCTAGGCCAGAATATTGTGCAGATTTAGCGGTTAGTAAAGACTTGCATTTTCTGGACGATGCTGTTGGATATCATCCATGTTTCGCTTCCATACATTAGTACGGTCTTTACGCAAGCATTGAAGATCCTTACTTTTGTTTTCTTGGAGATTTGGGCGGTCTTCCATACTGGGTACAACAGTCCGAATGATGCCATTGCTTTACTAAGTCTGTTGTTCACATCTGCCTCCGCACCGCCATCAGTAGTCACTGTTCTACCGAGATAGTTGAATAGTTGACTAGTTGCGTTTTCAGCATGATGAGTTGGTTGTTGATACTGTATATTTTGATCGCCTTAGTTTTTCTGATGTTAATTTTAATGCCTGCGTTAAGTTCTAGTCTTTCCAATTGTTCCAGTTTGAACTGTATATCGCTGGCCTTGTGTGCTAGAAGTACTATGTAATCTGCATAGTCTACATCTTCTAAATGGCGAGTGGAGCTCCATGTAATGCCTCTTTTTTGCTTACAGACATCGGATATTATACTATCTAGGATAATTGTGAATAGCAATGGTGAAAGTGGACATCCCTGTTTGACGCCGATGCTAGTTTGGAAGGGCTCACTGATGTTTCCGTTGTGAGTGACCGTTAGTTCGGAGTTTTCGTACAGCTCCCTTATGATCCGAATTATCTTGCATGGTACACCTTTCTCTTTTAATGCTCTCCATATGGCAACTCTTTTCACAATGTCGAAGGCTTTCTTAAAGTCTACGAATAGCACGCCAGTTAATGCAATTTTTCAGGTCTCCTTTCTTCGGTAGTTTGACTATTATACCTTTTTTCCGAGATGGAGGTAGCTCTTCGTTTTCCCATGCTTTTATGATATGAGGTCTCAGAAGTTCAGCTGAGGTATTTTGGCAGGCTTGTAGAATTTCTGCCCGAATACCATCAGATCCAGCCGGTTTGTTTCTTTTCAACTTGGTGATGGCTTCTTTGATCTTAGGCAAAGTTGGGGTGGAAGTGCCAATGCGCAGATTGTTTGTATTGTTTTCCGCTAGTGATATATCTTCTGTTTCGTTTATTTCACTGTTGCTTGTTTCCTGGAAATATTCTCTCCATCTTTTCGTTTGTTCTCGGCCGTTAGTAATTTCTGTGCCATTTCTATCTTTAATGGGAATTGATGCTGTGCTAGTTTTGTTGGTGAGCTTGTTCACAATTTGATGGAGTTTCCTTGCATCATTTTGTCCAGCGTCTGTTTCTGCATCTGAGGCTAGCTTCCCAAGGATTTTTTTCTTAGCTCTTCTGGAGGCTCGTTTTAGAGCTTTGCTTTCTAGCTTTTTCTTTGCCTCAATTTCAATCTGATGTCGCTTATGATTAGTACGTGGTCGCTATCTATGTAATCTCTCCTTTTATTTCGCATATCTAGCATTGAACTTCTCCATCTACTGCTAATACATATGTAGTTTATTTGGTTATGTATTTTCCCATTCGGTGAAGTCCATGTATACTTGTGAATTTCCTTATGTGGAAAGATGGTGCCGCCAATGGTCAGTTGAAATGTTTGACAGGTCTCAATAAGCCTTTCTCCGTTTTTGTTCTTTGTTCCGCATCCATGTTTTCCCATAATGTTCTCTAATCCACTATTTAGATTTCCCACTTTCGCATTTAAGTCGCCCATTAGAATCAAGATATCTCTTTTCCGGATAGTGTTTAGAGAATGAGTGAACTGTTCGTAGAATTCGTCTTTCGCTATATCTTCGGCATCTTTTTTTGGTGCATAACATTGTACTAGGGAAATATTTCTAATTTTACATCGGAAACGGGCTGTAATAATCCTATCTGATACGGCCTTTTTCCAGATATTATTATTCCCACACCGTTTGTTCCACCTATGTCTTTAACGCTATACAACAGAGTATTTCCATTAGCGGTGATGATTCCGCCATTCCCATTCCATCTAATTTCACTTAAACCAATAATTTGCCATTTGTTTTTTTATTTAGGCAGGCCTTGATGTTTTTCGCATTGATCGGACATTCCATTGTGCAATTCTATGTTCGTCAATGTTCGACCGCCGAAGGTTGTTGCCGTGTAATATTGCCTATTGTATCCGATTTGTCTAATTTCAGTTTCTTTAATCCGTTTAATCTTTCTAAGCAGGAGATTAACCAACTGTAGAAGTTGCCTATTTTGTTTTTTCCTACATAACGCCTAATAGGAGGACGATGTCATTTGTCAATGTCAATGGTGTCATTTTGACATGTGAATATGTTTATATAGATAATGTTTTTATTTATTTTAATATTGAGATATAGGTTATTTCAGGAACAGGATTATTGGTAATATTTTTATTTTTTATTTGTTATTAATTATTATTTTCTATTTAGACTATTAGTTTTATAATTATAATTAATCAGTTATTTATTATACTAATTACACCAATTACTGAGTTTTCCTAGCCAGAGATCGAACCCGGGACCACCTTGCCACCGGCTGGATACTACAGTGGGTTTAATTAGCTGACATACAACTTCCTCTTTTATATCAGCATTACTGTGCAGCTGAAGCTGAAATTATCATCTAATGCAGCTGAAGCTGAAATTCTGCCAAAAATTGTTTAGTGAAATGGCAAAATTTGCTGCAAAATTTGATTGGTCTAGTGTAGTGGGTTCGAGGAGCTGCCATAGAACAACTTCTTTTATATGAGCTTTACTCTACAGCTAATGAAGCTGGGTGTCTGACATTTTGCCAAAAGTAATTAACCGGATGATATAATGTTTATACCACGGTCATACGGATATCCCAGAGTTGACACAGTTTACTTTACTACACTCTTCCTCGTTTTGTATTAAATATAATTGTATGTTAATAAAAATTTTTAATTAATTTTAAAATTAAAGTTTTTGAAGTTTTTAATTCATATTCAAATTATATAGGTAGTATAAAATATTTATGTATATAATGTTATTATAAAAATCTTTGTTTTTAGTGGTTCTTTGTTATTGTTCTCGATTTAGCAAAAATAAGGAATTCAAAATTTACGAAGAACATTAACATATTTCTTCTAAAAATCCCATCCAATTTTTCCCATCCCCATAATCTAGAAATCGCAAATTACTTCCACCATAATCCCAAAATCTTTGCATATCTCCATTCCACAGAACTCAAGAAGGGTGGGGTTTTGTTATTTTAAAGTCGCACAGTACACAAAGAACCACAATACGAAGGTCAATTGGAAGGTTTTCGAGCTTTTTATTCACTTGTAAAACAAAAAAAAATAAATTTTAAAAATCGAAGCAACAACTAAAAAATTGGGTACTCTTTCTTTTCTCATATTTTTTTACATAATTTATTTTTAAAAATTGTACGTTCATAAAAATCCAAGAGATAAATCACAGATATTACCTTTAGCTCATCAGATTTATCCAAAGCATTTGAAAAAGTATATAATGATGTGACGTCAGTCCCATGTGGGTATATATTAATAGATCTCACCCAAGACATTAATGATATATTTCGATTAAGAAGTGATATATTTGGAAAAAATTTTTACTTTTGTACAAGATCAAGTAGAACAATTTATGGGAAAATATGAAACGTTTGAAAACCAATAGACACATATTGCATCTATTAAAAAGTTCTAAACCAAAATTTTTAAAAATGTAATAATAAAACATAATAAATAAACATTTTTGTGACAATGCTTTAAATATTTTAAAAGGTAATTATAATCTGAGTAAAAAAGCAACAACGTAATTACGAAAGTATAAAAAGGAATTAAAATCACTCATTTGGCAAAAAATTTCTATAAATAGCAAAAGAAAAATCATTATCCAATTTTATCATATTCGTATCAGATAAACAGCTGAAGGTGTTTATAAATTTTTATTCAATTCTCTGACAGGAATTGATAATTATTTAAGTCGGTATCATCCACGAATTATTAGCCTGAAAATACATTGCCCTCTTTAGTCAGTCGGTACAACCGACTTAGAAATACCCTACACTTATTTGAATCAAGTTTAAAGAGGTATCCATAAGTCATTTTTAAACCATAAAAGCTGTTATTAGTTCGATCGTAAGACATAGCTAACCAAATTGACTTTCTAATACTAAAAACATTTTCTAATTACTTTATCTATTAAAAAGATCACAAATTCTTACTATCTATTTAAAAATATTAAAAATCAAAATAAATTTATTTCAATTCAATTACAAAAGTGAAAATTTCGAAGTATTAAATTTTGTGATTAAAAGCTAATCAAAGCATAATATATTTAATAATTCAAATTTTTCAAAATTACATTTATTTTAAATTGTTTGTTTATGTACCTATTAGAAAAGCTTATAAACGCAAAATATGCAATAAATTTATTTCTAAAATACAATTACAAATTTAAAATTTTTCATATAATATAAAAATAAATTTTACATAAATGCAGCAAGTACTTTTGAATATAGCTTAAGTATTGTACACAATGTTTTAATTATATATCACCTTTGGTAATAATTTATTAAAATATATGATACAATAAAAATTAAACAAAAGGACTTTAATCGTTTATAAAATAAATATTTTGTTTTTAATTTATAAAATATTATACAAAATATGTTTTATGGTAAAAATCTTAGTCTTTTAAAAATATAAAAGTGTTAAATAAAAACGAAATAGGAAAGAACCCTCGTGTATAAAATTTAAAGTTTCTATCTTCATGAATTTCGAAGATAAGCTTTTTAATTTTGGGATTTCTTAGGTACCACCGAACCAACACTACAATTAAGTCTAAATTTTGGGGCACATAGGAAATAGGAAATATATTCTTTGGCTTCCAAATTATACTCGTTTGACCTCAATTCGATCAAAAGCTTCTAGAATCCAAACTCATTGTCCGAACTGGACCAGAACCAATTCCTATGGTACTTTCATTACTAGTAACCTAGAGTTTAAATTTCATCAAAATAGCGGCATTATTTTTTGACTTATGCTTAGCCCTTGAACATTTCAAAGGTTCCAGAACCCGAAAACATGGGACTATTTTGCTCATATGCAGTCCCCGTCATACTTTCAATACTAGTTAGCCCTTGTACACAATTGGAATGTTCTATCTTAATTTTAAGCTATAATTTTTATTAATTTCGATGATAAGCTTTTAAACCTTGGGGGGTTTAAGAGTGGTACTGAACCATTACCCCGATTAATCCAAAATTAGGGAAACACGCAGGAAATAGTAAAGAATAACCATGTGCCAAATTTGAAGCTTCTACATTTGTTTGAAGTTATTATCTTTATTAATTTCGAAAACATGTTTTAAGTTCTTCGGAACTGTGTGGCTGGTCCCCGACCCACTACTCCAATTGGTCCCAAATTTCAAGAGCACTAAAGAAATATAAAGAGACACCCTGACACCAAATTTGGAGGTTCTATCTTCATTGGTTTTGGAATTATGCTCGTTTGGCCTAAACTAGATCAAAAAGTTCTTAGTTCCGAACCCATTGTCCAATCCTCACCGTACGCAATCGCCACCGTAGTTTTATTAACAGTACCCTACGGCACATATTTCATGAAGATAGCGTAATTAGTTGTTGAGTTATCATGTTTTGTTATATATGTTCGTTGAAAAAACAAACTTTTTTAATTGTAAACACAGAAGAAGCAAAAGATCCAGGAACAAATTGCTTGGTTATTTATATTCATAAACATGGTTGTATCGAATATTTTGGTTCTTTTGACAGTAAACCTGATAAATTAGAAATTTTAAGTTACTTAAAAAATCATTGTGTAGTTTTTAATGAAAAACAATTACAAAGCAACTATTTACATGTCTGTGGACAGTATTGTTCCTTGTTATTCAAGGTATAGATGTTGCGGTTATAGTACTAATACCTTTTTAAAAAAATTTAATATATGTAATCATGTAGAAAACGACAAATTAATTATAAATAGCTTTCAAAATGCGTTTTGGAAAATACAAGTCGTTACAAGCTTGTATTCCTAAAACGTATAAGTATTAAAACACTATAAATAAATGTTAGTAAAATTAAAGAAATGGAGGTATTAGGTCAGAGTTATAATTTATTGCTAAGCTATACATATTTCCACAATAAAAGGCACACATTGAAAATTTCTGTTCGATTTGACTGTAAGACGTTTGAAGCTTCATGCATATTTCATCGTATTGGTGAAAGGAAGATTGTCTTAAAATATGACGAATAGGAAAAAATTTTATTATCAATTTAACGCAAAACTCGATCTGCAGATGATTAAAGGCATAAAAGAGAGCTTACATCATGGGTTAAGATCTGTGAATGGAAAAGGCATAAGTATTAATAGAGAAGAATCAGAACTGTATTACAATTTAAAGAATTTTATTCAAGCAGTGATTACACAGTATAAATCTGCTGAGTTAAATGTAAAAGAATATGTAGCAGAATATCTGAAATTATGTGACGAACAAAAAGTATTAAGGTTACCGAAAGAATTTTTTATACCACTGCAGGGTTTTAATGTACAATTCAATTATTCAAGACAATTTTTGAAATCCCTGTAATGTTAAAACAAATAGTTTGTAGCAATCTCTATATTATTACTCGTTGCGTAAATTGTCAGATCGTCCGCAAATGCTATACTGTAATTGGGCTCTAAATTTTTATTTAGAGAATTCAGTAATTCGCTTATGTATATATTGAACAAAATTGGGGAATTTACGGTGCCCTGTTGTAACCCATTGGATAGTTTGAATTCTTTGGATAAATGATTATCCGACCCCCATGTGCTAAAAGTTTTACCTCTAATCATGTTGTTAATCAGAATAACTAAATGTAAGGGATATTGATACTTCAAGATTTTGTATATTATACCATCAATCCAGACGGTGTCAAAAGCTTTTTCAAAGTCCACAAAACATGCTGCTAGAACCTTATCATCGTTTATATTTCTACATATATCGGATGAAAGCTTCGTCATAGCATGTATTGTGCTGTGTTTATGACGAAAACCAAACTGATTTGATGGTATAATATTTTTAATCTCAGTTATTTTGACTATAAATTTATTTATTATTATTTCTAGGATTTTTCCTATATTTGGTAATAAACTTATTGGTCTATAACTGCTAGGATCTGAAGCACTTTTTCCTGGTTTTTTTAATGTAATAACAACTGCTTTTTTCCACTTATTTGGGAAGTAGCTTATATTAAGGCAATTGTTAAAAATTATTGTGTATAAGTTAATTACTGAAAAAGGAAGATGTTTTAACACTATATTTGGAATTTTATCTATACCTGCCGATGTTTTACCTTTAAGTTTTGATAAAATATCTTTGAGTTCATTTTGAACTATAAAATAATTATTTAGAGTTTCATTTTCCAGTAATTTCATTTTTCATGTAAATGATTGTTAAATTTAATGTATAATGAGAGATTAATTTAATGTTTTTATGTAATCTCTCCTTTTATTTCGCATATCTAGCATTGAACTTCTCCATCTACTGCTAATACATATGTAGTTTATTTGGTTATGTATTTTCCCATTCGGTGAAGTCCAGGTATACTTGTGAATTTCCTTATGTGGAAAGATGGTGCCGCCAATGGTCAGTTGAAATGTTTGACAGGTCTCAATAAGCCTTTCTCCGTTTTTGTTCTTTGTTCCGCATCCATGTTTTCCCATAATGTTCTCTAATCCACTATTTAGATTTCCCACTTTCGCATTTAAGTCGCCCATTAGAATCAAGATATCTCTTTTCCGGATAGTGTTTAGAGAATGAGTGAACTGTTCGTAGAATTCGTCTTTCGCTATATCTTCGGCATCTTTTTTTGGTGCATAACATTGTACTAGGGAAATATTTCTAATTTTACATCGGAAACGGGCTGTAATAATCCTATCTGATACGGCCTTTTTCCAGATATTATTATTCCCACACCGTTTGTTCCACCTATGTCTTTAACGCTATACAACAGAGTATTTCCATTAGCGGTGATGATTCCGCCATTCCCATTCCATCTAATTTCACTTAAACCAATAATTTGCCATTTGTTTTTTTATTTAGGCAGGCCTTGATGTTTTTCGCATTGATCGGACATTCCATTGTGCAATTCTATGTTCGTCAATGTTCGACCGCCGAAGGTTGTTGCCGTGTAATATTGCCTATTGTATCCGATTTGTCTAATTTCAGTTTCTTTAATCCGTTTAATCTTTCTAAGCAGGAGATTAACCAACTGTAGAAGTTGCCTATTTTGTTTTTTCCTACATAACGCCTAATAGGAGGACGATGTCATTTGTCAATGTCAATGGTGTCATTTTGACATGTGAATATGTTTATATAGATAATGTTTTTATTTATTTTAATATTGAGATATAGGTTATTTCAGGAACAGGATTATTGGTAATATTTTTATTTTTTATTTGTTATTAATTATTATTTTCTATTTAGACTATTAGTTTTATAATTATAATTAATCAGTTATTTATTATACTAATTACACCAATTACTGAGTTTTCCTAGCCAGAGATCGAACCCGGGACCACCTTGCCACCGGCTGGATACTACAGTGGGTTTAATTAGCTGACATACAACTTCCTCTTTTATATCAGCATTACTGTGCAGCTGAAGCTGAAATTATCATCTAATGCAGCTGAAGCTGAAATTCTGCCAAAAATTGTTTAGTGAAATGGCAAAATTTGCTGCAAAATTTGATTGGTCTAGTGTAGTGGGTTCGAGGAGCTGCCATAGAACAACTTCTTTTATATGAGCTTCACTCTACAGCTAATGAAGCTGGGTGTCTGACATTTTGCCAAAAGTAATTAACCGGATGATATAATGTTTATACCACGGTCATACGGATATCTCAGAGTTGACACAGTTTACTTTACTACACTCTTCCTCGTTTTGTATTAAATATAATTGTATGTTAATAAAAATTTTTAATTAATTTTAAAATTAAAGTTTTTGAAGTTTTTAATTCATATTCAAATTATATAGGTAGTATAAAATATTTATGTATATAATGTTATTATAAAAATCTTTGTTTTTAGTGGTTCTTTGTTATTGTTCTCGATTTAGCAAAAATAAGGAATTCAAAATTTACGAAGAACATTAACATATTTCTTCTAAAAATCCCATCCAATTTTTCCCATCCCCATAATCTAGAAATCGCAAATTACTTCCACCATAATCCCAAAATCTTTGCATATCTCCATTCCACAGAACTCAAGAAGGGTGGGGTTTTGTTATTTTAAAGTCGCACAGTACACAAAGAACCACAATACGAAGGTCAATTGGAAGGTTTTCGAGCTTTTTATTCACTTGTAAAACAAAAAAAAATAAATTTTAAAAATCGAAGCAACAACTAAAAAATTGGGTACTCTTTCTTTTCTCATATTTTTTTACATAATTTATTTTTAAAAATTGTACGTTCATAAAAATCCAAGAGATAAATCACAGATATTACCTTTAGCTCATCAGATTTATCCAAAGCATTTGAAAAAGTATATAATGATGTGACGTCAGTCCCATGTGGGTATATATTAATAGATCTCACCCAAGACATTAATGATATATTTCGATTAAGAAGTGATATATTTGGAAAAAATTTTTACTTTTGTACAAGATCAAGTAGAACAATTTATGGGAAAATATGAAACGTTTGAAAACCAATAGACACATATTGCATCTATTAAAAAGTTCTAAACCAAAATTTTTAAAAATGTAATAATAAAACATAATAAATAAACATTTTTGTGACAATGCTTTAAATATTTTAAAAGGTAATTATAATCTGAGTAAAAAAGCAACAACGTAATTACGAAAGTATAAAAAGGAATTAAAATCACTCATTTGGCAAAAAATTTCTATAAATAGCAAAAGAAAAATCATTATCCAATTTTATCATATTCGTATCAGATAAACAGCTGAAGGTGTTTATAAATTTTTATTCAATTCTCTGACAGGAATTGATAATTATTTAAGTCGGTATCATCCACGAATTATTAGCCTGAAAATACATTGCCCTCTTTTACGAATAATATGTATTAATTTATAATAATAAAATGTATGTATTTCTCAAATATATACCAAATGTTTATGGTGAAGAGTGGGATATAGGTACACAAATTTATGTTTCGGGTATGAAAAACGATATACTTAGTGTAGGAACTACATACATACCGTACAATTCAAAACAACATTTATGCGAGTGAAAATATTTTTAATACCAACATTAATTCAAAATGTACAAACATTTCCTGGTTTTTCTAGGAAAGTAGTTGTGCGGCAGTTAATTTAGGAAATTTTAAACTTTTTGAATGATGATAAAAACTACACTGCATCAGAAAAAAACGAAGATTTTCCAGCAAATTTGACCTATACTACGATCTCTTTAAGTAAACCTAAGTTAGAAATTAAGATCAAAACAGGATTTTTATATACTTTAGAGGAACTTTTAAAAACATGTTTTCAGCAAGTATTACTCAAGATAAAGGAGCTTAAACAACATAAGCCTCGAGTACTTGAAGCTTACGAACTTTTAATTAATAGTTTAGGTTTATTTCCAATAGGAAATCCTGATATGTTTTTTATATATACTGATATTATTAAGCCACAAAATGTAAGTGGGAAATATGTAAGATGTTTAAGAACTATCAACAAAGAGAATACTTTTATAATAATATTCAATTTTGCAATGTCGAAAAATCATTTGATAGTATTTCGGTATTATTATGTGATAATAATATGGTTATAAAATAAATTTTGTATTAGCAGTATTCCTACAAAAGTTGTATTGCGTTTAAAAAGGATAAATAAAAAGAATTCAAAAACATTATATATTGTTTTATTTAAACATTATGGGGAGAGTAAACTATAAATATTATTTCGTTCAATCAGGAAAAGGACTTGACGATATTAGCCCCTTGTTACATTCAGTTGTTCCATACCAAAGGGGGCGGGGGCTAGGAACCTTTTTCGGTTGACTTTTCAGATATTTAAAATTAATATTTCCATTTCGAGCTAGTATAATAAACAAGCAAAGAAATAGTCAGTCGGTACAACCGACTTAGAAATACCCTACACTTATTTGAATCAAGTTTAAAGAGGTATCCATAAGTCATTTTTAAACCATAAAAGCTGTTATTAGTTCGATCGTAAGACATAGCTAACCAAATTGACTTTCTAATACTAAAAACATTTTCTAATTACTTTATCTATTAAAAAGATCACAAATTCTTACTATCTATTTAAAAATATTAAAAATCAAAATAAATTTATTTCAATTCAATTACAAAAGTGAAAATTTCGAAGTATTAAATTTTGTGATTAAAAGCTAATCAAAGCATAATATATTTAATAATTCAAATTTTTCAAAATTACATTTATTTTAAATTGTTTGTTTATGTACCTATTAGAAAAGCTTATAAACGCAAAATATGCAATAAATTTATTTCTAAAATACAATTACAAATTTAAAATTTTTCATATAATATAAAAATAAATTTTACATAAATGCAGCAAGTACTTTTGAATATAGCTTAAGTATTGTACACAATGTTTTAATTATATATCACCTTTGGTAATAATTTATTAAAATATATGATACAATAAAAATTAAACAAAAGGACTTTAATCGTTTATAAAATAAATATTTTGTTTTTAATTTATAAAATATTATACAAAATATGTTTTATGGTAAAAATCTTAGTCTTTTAAAAATATAAAAGTGTTAAATAAAAACGAAATAGGAAAGAACCCTCGTGTATAAAATTTAAAGTTTCTATCTTCATGAATTTCGAAGATAAGCTTTTTAATTTTGGGATTTCTTAGGTACCACCGAACCAACACTACAATTAAGTCTAAATTTTGGGGCACATAGGAAATAGGAAATATATTCTTTGGCTTCCAAATTATACTCGTTTGACCTCAATTCGATCAAAAGCTTCTAGAATCCAAACTCATTGTCCGAACTGGACCAGAACCAATTCCTATGGTACTTTCATTACTAGTAACCTAGAGTTTAAATTTCATCAAAATAGCGGCATTATTTTTTGACTTATGCTTAGCCCTTGAACATTTCAAAGGTTCCAGAACCCGAAAACATGGGACTATTTTGCTCATATGCAGTCCCCGTCATACTTTCAATACTAGTTAGCCCTTGTACACAATTGGAATGTTCTATCTTAATTTTAAGCTATAATTTTTATTAATTTCGATGATAAGCTTTTAAACCTTGGGGGGTTTAAGAGTGGTACTGAACCATTACCCCGATTAATCCAAAATTAGGGAAACACGCAGGAAATAGTAAAGAATAACCATGTGCCAAATTTGAAGCTTCTACATTTGTTTGAAGTTATTATCTTTATTAATTTCGAAAACATGTTTTAAGTTCTTCGGAACTGTGTGGCTGGTCCCCGACCCACTACTCCAATTGGTCCCAAATTTCAAGAGCACTAAAGAAATATAAAGAGACACCCTGACACCAAATTTGGAGGTTCTATCTTCATTGGTTTTGGAATTATGCTCGTTTGGCCTAAACTAGATCAAAAAGTTCTTAGTTCCGAACCCATTGTCCAATCCTCACCGTACGCAATCGCCACCGTAGTTTTATTAACAGTACCCTACGGCACATATTTCATGAAGATAGCGTAATTAGTTGTTGAGTTATCATGTTTTGTTATATATGTTCGTTGAAAAAACAAACTTTTTTAATTGTAAACACAGAAGAAGCAAAAGATCCAGGAACAAATTGCTTGGTTATTTATATTCATAAACATGGTTGTATCGAATATTTTGGTTCTTTTGACAGTAAACCTGATAAATTAGAAATTTTAAGTTACTTAAAAAATCATTGTGTAGTTTTTAATGAAAAACAATTACAAAGCAACTATTTACATGTCTGTGGACAGTATTGTTCCTTGTTATTCAAGGTATAGATGTTGCGGTTATAGTACTAATACCTTTTTAAAAAAATTTAATATATGTAATCATGTAGAAAACGACAAATTAATTATAAATAGCTTTCAAAATGCGTTTTGGAAAATACAAGTCGTTACAAGCTTGTATTCCTAAAACGTATAAGTATTAAAACACTATAAATAAATGTTAGTAAAATTAAAGAAATGGAGGTATTAGGTCAGAGTTATAATTTATTGCTAAGCTATACATATTTCCACAATAAAAGGCACACATTGAAAATTTCTGTTCGATTTGACTGTAAGACGTTTGAAGCTTCATGCATATTTCATCGTATTGGTGAAAGGAAGATTGTCTTAAAATATGACGAATAGGAAAAAATTTTATTATCAATTTAACGCAAAACTCGATCTGCAGATGATTAAAGGCATAAAAGAGAGCTTACATCATGGGTTAAGATCTGTGAATGGAAAAGGCATAAGTATTAATAGAGAAGAATCAGAACTGTATTACAATTTAAAGAATTTTATTCAAGCAGTGATTACACAGTATAAATCTGCTGAGTTAAATGTAAAAGAATATGTAGCAGAATATCTGAAATTATGTGACGAACAAAAAGTATTAAGGTTACCGAAAGAATTTTTTATACCACTGCAGGGTTTTAATGTACAATTCAATTATTCAAGACAATTTTTGAAATCCCTGTAATGTTAAAACAAATAGTTTGTAGCAATCTCTATATTATTACTCGTTGCGTAAATTGTCAGATCGTCCGCAAATGCTATACTGTAATTGGGCTCTAAATTTTTATTTAGAGAATTCAGTAATTCGCTTATGTATATATTGAACAAAATTGGGGAATTTACGGTGCCCTGTTGTAACCCATTGGATAGTTTGAATTCTTTGGATAAATGATTATCCGACCCCCATGTGCTAAAAGTTTTACCTCTAATCATGTTGTTAATCAGAATAACTAAATGTAAGGGATATTGATACTTCAAGAGTTTGTATATTATACCATCAATCCAGACGGTGTCAAAAGCTTTTTCAAAGTCCACAAAACATGCTGCTAGAACCTTATCATCGTTTATATTTCTACATATATCGGATGAAAGCTTCGTCATAGCATGTATTGTGCTGTGTTTATGACGAAAACCAAACTGATTTGATGGTATAATATTTTTAATCTCAGTTATTTTGACTATAAATTTATTTATTATTATTTCTAGGATTTTTCCTATATTTGGTAATAAACTTATTGGTCTATAACTGCTAGGATCTGAAGCACTTTTTCCTGGTTTTTTTAATGTAATAACAACTGCTTTTTTCCACTTATTTGGGAAGTAGCTTATATTAAGGCAATTGTTAAAAATTATTGTGTATAAGTTAATTACTGAAAAAGGAAGATGTTTTAACACTATATTTGGAATTTTATCTATACCTGCCGATGTTTTACCTTTAAGTTTTGATAAAATATCTTTGAGTTCATTTTGAACTATAAAATAATTATTTAGAGTTTCATTTTCCAGTAATTTCATTTTTCATGTAAATGATTGTTAAATTTAACAAGGGATATTTTATTTGTTTTGTTATTTTGAATTATTTGGTTTAAATTGTTAATACTTTGCTCTACATTGTTACTTATCGGGGAAAATCTGTTTGTAACTTGCTTTTGAACTTGGTATAAATGTGTTGCCATTACTTCATTTATGTGTTCGTTTTCTTTTATAATATAATTATTGTTTTCTATTTCAAGTTTACTTAAATTTAATTGGGCGTCGTTTAGAATTTGCGTATTGTTAATTGGAATTTTTAAGTAGTCAATTTTGTTTGAAGTTTGTTTTTTATAAATTTTTTTAATTTCAGAGAACAAGTTTTTATTGTTTGATAATTTTATGTTTTTGATTCTGTTAGTCCAATAATTATTTATTGAGAGTTTAATATTTTGTTTTATTAACGAATTTATGTTTTTCAGTAATGAATTAATTCTTAGAAATGATGGTGCGTTTTTATCTATTTTTATTTTAATTAATTTAAATTTAGCTGTAAGTAATTCACTTTTATATTTTTTAAGTCTAGTAATAGTTGGATTTAAGTAAATATCTAGGCTATTAAAATTATTGTTTTTGGATGGGATTGTTAACGACATTGCTTTCCGTATTGAATTTTCAATGTTTTCGATATAAAAGTCAATGTCCCTATCTGTTAGGTTTTTATTGTTAGGAATATTTTTAAGAACATCATCATTTCTTACCAAATTATTTAACACTTTTTTAAATTTGTTCCATTTACCTTTCCTAAATGAATAAATTTTTTCAGGTGATGGAGCCAGTAAATATTCTTCCCTATTATTATAACTAATTTCAGTCCCTAAAGCTAAATGGTCACTATCATAAGAATATGTTTTTATTTTGTTCTGATTATTAGTTTTTAAATTAATTCTTATGTCAGTTAGGAATATGTCGATATACGATTCTCCTCTCGGAAATGACGGTATATCGGAAGAATATAATTTAATCCTATACATACAATTAAATCTTTCGATAAATTTTTCTAGAATAGATCCTCGAGCATTATTTGATTGATTTCCCCATTTTATGTGTTTAGCGTTTAAGTCTCCTGCCAAAATAAAATAATTATTAATGTTATCTAATTGAAGAGTTTGAAATAATTCCAGTAATTCTTTATTAAAATTAGCATTATGATTTTGTGATGCATAAGCAGATATTATAAAAAGATTTTTATTTCTATTTAAAAGTCTTATTTTTATAATACATACTTCTAAACATTTAAACCTATTTAGAGTATAATCTTTAATTATATCAAATTTTAAATTATTTTTAATTAGAATGGCCGTACCTCCACCTAAAGTAGCTTCCGATCTATCATGTCGAATTAATTTATAATCCTTTATTTTTATACGACTAGTTTTATCTAATTTCGTTTCACATAAGGCAACCACATACGGGTTGTGAACATTTAAAAAATTTATTAATGAGAGTTGTTTAAGATAAGATCTACAAGAATTTACGTTTATAGAAAACATTTTTAATTTTAATTGTAGCAAAGTTTTCTTCATCATCATGGACAGTTTCAAATAAGAAATCTACCCTTGCAGATAAACTTTGCATTTCTTTTTGCATTTCATTTTGTGCATTTTTAAAATCTTCATTTAATTTGTTTACATTTTTTGTTAAATCACTTATAGCTAAAAGTATTTTATCTAAATTTGTGTTGTTATTGTTATTTGTATTTTTTTCAGATGAAATATTATTTTTATTGTTGGCATTGTTATTGTTGTCATTAATATTGTTATTGTTGTTAATATTGTTATTGTTGTTATTAATATTGTTATTGTTGTTATTATTAGTATTGTTATTGTTGTTGCAAACAGCATTTGCATAGGAGCAGGTGCTTTTTACAAAACTATCAATTTTTGTTGTTTTATTTATTGTTTTTAGCACATTTTCAAAAAATTTTGTAAAAATGTGCCTATATAGCTTCACTCTGTCCGTCCGTCCGTCCGTCCGTCCGTCCGTCCGTATGTTTACAAAAACTTTTACACCGTTTGAAATAGAGAAAAGAAATTTTAACCATGGGTAGTTTTTGCAAAAAAAATAATTTCGTAGAAGAATTTTTTTCTGTAGCCCCACCTGTTACGGGGCTACAGCCCCCCAAAGTTGGAAAAAGCCCTATATTTAAATTGTTATAACAAGAGTTCTGTTACATATATTTTCAATCTGAAAACGGCAAATGGTAGCTGGTTTCATAAACTTTATAAATTTTTACAAGGCAAATGTTTAGGGTTGCCATACGGTACTAAAATTTAACATTACGCAAAACTAAATTTTCGCAAAATTTTTGGCCACACATATCTTCTGAACGGTTCAAGCTAGGGTCTTGAAATTTTGGGACAAGTTAGATACCTAGAAATTAGTAGGAGTCGGTTAACAAAATTTTTTTGTCAAGCCCCCTATTTAGGAGCTATAAGGGCTCGAAAATTGAAATTTTGCTATTTTTAAACACCTGTAACTTGAATACCTGTCCAAATTTTTTTTTAGTAATATACAAAATTCAAAGCTCTATAATTATATTTCAACATGTGTCAAAGGTTTTTCTTAGTTTTGAAGGGTGACGAAGTTACAGCCCCTGAAAATTCCAAAAAAGCCCTATATTTAAATTGATATAACAAAAGTTCTGTTAGGTTTATTTTCAATCGAAAAACGGTATTAGAGAGCTGCTTTTATAGGCTTTACAAAATAATGTCGCTTAAATGTATAGGGTTGCCATACGGTACTAAAATTTAGCATTATATAAAGCTCAATTTTTGCAAAATTTTTGGCCCCACATATCTTCTAAACGGTTCAAGCTAGGATCTTGAAATTTTGGGAGAAGTTAGATCCTAAAAAAATAGTAGGAGTCAGTTAACAAAATTTTTTTGTCAAGCCCCCTGTTTAGGAGCTATAAGGGCCCGAAAATTGAAATTATGCTATTTTTAAGCACCTGTAACTTGAATACCTGTCCAATTTTTTTTTTATTAATATACAAAATTTAAAGGTCCAACATTATATTTTAACATATGTTAAAGGTTTTTCTCTCCAGACCCCAGCTTGAACCGTTCAGAAGATATGTGGGCATATGTGGTGGGCAAAATTTTTGCAAAAATTGAGTTTTGTGTAATGTTAAATTTTAGTACCGTACGGCAACCCTAAACATTTGCCTTTTAAATATTTATAAAGTTTATGAAACTAGCTATCGTTCGCCGTTTTCAGATTGAAAATATATCTAACAGAACTCTTGTTATAACAATTTAAATATAGGGCTTTTTCCAACTTTGGGGAGCTGTAGTCCCGTAACAGGTGGGGCTACAAAAAAAAAATTTTCTACGAAATTATTTTTTTTTGCAAAAACTACCCATGGTTAAAATTTCTGTACTCTATTTCAAACGGTGTTAAAGTTTTTGTAAACATACGGACGGATGGACGGACAGAGTGAAGCTATATAGGCACATTTTTACAAAATTTTTTGAAAATGTGCTAAAAACAAGGAAATAAAGTATACGTAAAATGGCTTGGATTCGATAACAATCATAATACATGGATAAAAAAAAAAAATATTTTTTAACTATTGAATATTATATTCTTTATTGTTTTAAATAAATAATACGTCGTCTTTAAGTGGCATTGGGTAAGGGTAGTTCCTAGTATAAATCAGTTAATTTGTTTTTTTTAATCAGTTAATTTGGTAGTACGAATTTCTCCTTTAATTCTCGTTGTGTATGTGAGTTTCTCGTCTGGTTCGGTGAATAGTCTTGAATATTTTTGTATTACGGATTTTAATGCTGTTTTTTGTTCGTTACTCATATGTTGTGTTCTAATGTCTATTGAATTTACTGCTTGCGTCGGAAATTGTTTAATTTGGATTGAGTTTTGTATGACTATATAATTGTATTTTGTATGAATAACGGCTTAAAAGTTGCTTTAAACTGTCATTTCCGAGAATGCCATGAAAGGATTTGAGTGTTGGTAGAATAAAAAACTTTAGTCTAATGTTTTTAATCCCAAATTAATTTAATTCGGTGTAGTGCCTAATTTTTATATTTACTGTTACTGAGTCTGGAATCCGTTTGGTCCAAAAAAATTTTGTGGAGACGGTCTGTTTGTGAAGTATCTATTTTCAAATGTATGTTGAATTGGTTGTGGGATGTGCGCTAGTTCTGAGTAAAGAGGTATTTGTCTATTTTGATTGAAATGATTTTGACTTCTTTTAGGTGGAGTTCTTGGTGTTATATTTCTGTTCTGGTTGGCTGTTGCATATTTGGAACGACAATTTTGATTTTTTAATTTTAGGCACAGGTGCAGTGCTTGTGGAAGATCAATAGGTTCTCTAATTCCAAGAAGTTTTGGCAATTCACCATTCACACCTCTAATAAAGGTGTCCAGTGCTTTATCTTGGTATGTTTTTGTCAGTAGCAAAAGTGATTCGTATAATGCATGCTAGCTTGCTGAGAATGAGTGACATGTGAGAATAAACATCTTGATAGAACTGTGGTATAGTAGAGTTTCCTTGAACAAGTGTTGTCAACTGGTATTCCAGGGTGGTCAGGTCTCGTTTATCTGCATAGTGGAGTGTAAGGCACTTAGAGCTTTTAAGGATTTCCAGTTTAATGGTGTGTTATTTTATTCCTCATAACGCTGAGTATCCCAAAATATTTAGGTGTTCCTACTAAAGCTGATAGATTTGCAAGATACGGTCTACACTATTCTTCCAGGAACTGAATTCAAGTGGGTCTCATGAAAAGTCTCGCAAGCAACGCACGACGTCTGGAATTTTGTCCATATCGGCAATATTTTCTCTGTGTTCGTCATCTTTTATTTGGTCTCTTTCATATTCTTCTGTTCTGGGTTGCAGTGCACGTCTTATATGGGTTTGGCAAAGCCTTTTTACTATTGTTGTTATTAAAGATTCCATTTCTGGGTTAATATTTGCATTTCCTAATGCTTCGCCAATATTATTTTGTCCATTTAGGACAGGTGGACGAATAATATTATTTTGGTGAGCCATTTTGGGGAAAAAAAAATAAAATATTTACTTAAGATTTAAATTGTTGGACAGGGGAAAAGAAAATCGAAACTTTAATGAAAATTTTATTTGGAACTAATGGAGAATCAACCTGTATGAAAATTTTATTTGATCTATTTTATTGTAAATATTTATTTTTATTCAAAATTTTTGTATAATATATCATTTTTATTTTAAATATTACTCTATTTATTTTATAGAAATTTTATAGTTTTGTTTAGTACTCTATTTAATTAAAAAGAAGTATTTTTTCTATGAAAAAAGAATAATAATTTTATAAAATTCATATATAGAAATGGTTGTTTTTCTTTATTGTTTAATTACTTAATTCTACAATTATATAATCTATAATAACAAATTATAGATTTTATGATTTGTTTCCTTAAGAAAAAAAATTTTTTTACTAATTTATTTTCTTGCATCTTTCTTCCGATATCGTGCCTAAGGCAGCCTCACCCTAGGTAAAGAAATAGGCTTGATCACGATAGAAAAAGAAACCTTAGAAAATAAATCAATTTAATTTATAATTTATTTATTTTTTTTTTTTATCTTTGTTCTATTTTTGAAAAGTATCTTTTTAATTTATACTTTACTTATTATTTATTTAACTTTACTAATTTATTACTATTTTGAAAAAAAATTTTATATTTTCCAATAACACTTGCCTTTTTTTTGTTTCTAATTTTAAACTATTAATTTTTAACCATTGATTTTTACTTATTTTCTTACAAACTTATATAATAAAAATATAATACCATAGTTCATATATAGAACCATAGTCCTTATCTAACACCGGTGCATATTGTTCCTTCTTGTCCTGCTTAATATTCAGGTGAATCAGGCTCCACAATTTACACTTTAACGTGAAGATCACTGCGCCTTTCCTAGGGCCTTACAATGTTAATGACTATAGCTCTTGGTTCAGGATCACAATTATTTTTGAAAACACTTTCGGCTACTTGAGGCAACTCTTGGTTCCCAAATTTTGAGTGAAGTTGAAGAATGTTGAAACTCTTTCGGCCACTTGAGGCGACTTTTGGTTTCCACTTTAGTGTATTTTAGCACTTTCTTGTTTTGTTTCACTTTTGTGTCCAACCACTTTGGGTGTTAATAAAAAGTATTGTTAAAATTTAAAAAAAATAATAAATTTTTTTATTTAACTTTATTTTTACAGGTAAATATTATAACTGAAATACAATTTCTTTCTTAAGACTAATCTAAATAAGACTTCTAAATATGAATCGGCAACGTGACATGTTTTTACTTATGTTTATTGTAGACATAGCGTCAGCATAAATTACCGCATCAAATATTTTTGTTGGATTTTTATGGGAACGAATTAATCGTTGTAATTTTGTCAACTTAGCATAATTTTATGTTAAATGAATTTTTAATATAATTTTCGTTAACTTATATGTACAAACAAATACAAACACATATTTTATTGTATCTTTTGCCTCTTATACCCATATTATAGAACTGAACTGGCATCTTCAATGAATTTCCGTTTTTCTGAGTTTGGTTGAAATTTTTTTGTTTCTTGAACAGTTAACACTTCATGTTCTTTGTTCCTTTTAATTTTTTGGAAAATGACATGAATTTCATTACAGTTATTTGAATTTAATACTGCTTCTTTGATAGTATCAAAATCAATTTTTTGTAAGGTTATATGATTTTAACAAATTCTTTTAAACTTACATACATTTTCTTCAGTATTATATTTCGTGCTATATATTTTGTAAACGTAGCTCTTAGGACCGCCACTCACAAATTCAGTTATATAACTCCCTAAACCATAGCATTCTAATTCATCTGTAATGTCTCCAATATTTTCTCCTGTTGGAGGATCATATTCTCATTTCAGGCTTACATACAAAACACTGTCGGTGTCATAAGAAATTACTCTTTTACCAAGTTTTTCCAAATAACTGTAAAGTTTAAGTCGTGCTTGCGATGTTGTATAAGTTGCTATATATACATTGACAGTTTATAATGGTTCACCTGCTTCCTCTTTATATTGCCAGCTAACTATGATGTTCTATTTATTAGTTGAAAAAATATGATTGGCTTCAATAGCTGGTCGGTCAACATATCATATAATTCAAAGCTTTTATTTATAATTTTAGTTTTTTGGTGATTTTCTTTTTGTCCAAATTTACCCCAGAATGAATTTAAAATTAATTTAGCTAAAGATCTCTTTCTAGGGTTTTGTTTATTTTAGTTGATTTCAGTTATTGATTTGCTTGGCCAAGCTGAAGCTTCTTGTTTAACTTTTATAAATTTACTCGTCATATAGGGGAATAATCCGTTCGTATTTTAATCATTCCCACATTTCAATTACAATTCCCACATTGTAACCAAATAATGTTAAATGTTGAAATTTTGCTAATGTTCTCTCATGCCTTTGGCTGTTGAATAAAGTTTTATTTCGGTTAATTGTTAAACATTTTGGATGTCCGTTGTAATAGCAACCATGAAATTCAAATATTTCATTGGTTTGCTCACAAAATCCATCTAGTTTTACACCTCCAATAATTTTTTCTTTACCATGAAGTGCACACTGAATATCAATTTGTCGCAAGTTTTTTTTTCCAAATCAACTACTGCAGAGTTATTTTTGGATAGTTATCTACTAATCTATATCCATTTTTTGGAATAAGACCTATAGTGTTAGCTTTCAAAAAATTTCTACGATATAAAGGTTTACACGCTGAAGCTATTGTAGTGGCTTCCAAAAAGGGGTCTACATTGTATTCCTATAAATAAATTTTTCTGAATTTAAGACATGCTTCGGTTAATATTTCGATATCATTTGATCAGTAAACCACAACATTTTTGTCAAAGTTGAATTCATTATTTTTATTTTCTTTATTCCATTTTAAAAACTCATCATGTTCATCTTTTTTCATGTTATCAGGACTATAGCTTTCCATTGGTTGTAAGCATCCAATATAATTTTCATTTTCTTTCTTGTTGAAAAGATGATCAAAATACTTTTTTTTTAATTCTTTTGAGACGTCAAAGCTTAAAAATTTATAATGATCTCCCAAATCAAATTAAAGAAATTGAAAATATTTACACTTTCAAAAAAAAAATTATTGAAATTTGAATTAGAAACTAGATGCGTTATTTTATTTTGTTACACCCTGTTCTTATGTTCTTCAATCCTTAAATTTTTATCTAAACAAAAATTATTAGTTATTACTTATTAGTTTGTGTTATTAATGTAAAAATGAAAAAATCAAAAAGAAGAGAAAAGAAAAAAACAAAAAAAAAAAAATAATAAAATAATGAATAAGGCAAAGAACACATGAAGAAAAAAAGAAAAAGGTTAAAATTAATAATAATTGGCTTGAATTTTTAAATTTTTAAATTTTAATTTAACTCAATTAGACCCGAAGGCTTCGGCTATGGTCATATTAAACTATATTTTACTTACTAATTGAATTTTAATTATTTGCTTATATTTTTATTATAAATTAAATTAATTTAAGAAAACTAGTTTTAAGATAGAATAATTTTCTAAATTTATCATTACAGCATTTGTTTATTTTTTAAGTTAGGGTAAAATATAAATGAAATAATAAAGAAAAAAAAAAAAAAAAACTTTTGGTAACTTTGCCAAAGACATTGGGAAGTAATTCAAAGAATCTATAAAAATTATATTATCTACTAGCATTAGTATTATTTTAGCTTCCGCATAATTAGTTTTGGACGAAGATCAGTTTTAGTTAATACATAGTTTAAAACATACTGATCTCAATTTTAAAATATGTTTCATTCATTTATCTATTATCATTTCTTGTTCGAAAATTGTTGTTCTAAATTTACATTTTTGACAAAAGAATAAAGATTCAATATTGATACAGATATCACATCTTTGTTGAATGACACACAAATTAGGTTCGTGCCGTGTCAAATCCTTAGATACAACTTTTGCTTATCTAGTCCTACTTGTAAATCATAAAAAATATATAAAAAGTTTTGGATTTTCTCCTCATTTTTGTTTTGTTGAATGTAGCACAGGTGATTATCTGGTACAAAATTTTGACAATTTTTGCAAAAAATCTCTCCACATGTATAGTTTCTATTTGTTTCATAAACTTTAAACCAATTTTTACATTTTTTAATTTCTTTACACTTGCTTGTTTTAATTGAAGTAGAAGCTTTATGATTCTCCAAACATGTTCGACCACGAAAATATCGATTACAGTCTTCGCACAATATTTTTTTTATATTACCAGAACAGGCGGGCTCTTTTGACAGCAAGAACAGCTTTTTGATTTTTTCATAGTATGGAATGTGACATTCTTCACATTAGTATTTTGCAACAAAAGCAGCTGTGAGAGAGCCTGGTACATTGTAATGTCGTTTGCAGTGTAAGAAATTTAATCTTTTACCATCATTGGTTCCTTTGGATATTAATTCCCTACATCTTGTTCCATATTTATAAACAACTATTTTGTATTTAAATGCTCCTGATATTTTGTCAATTCAGGAACACCACAACCCGATATAATTATCCCTGCCCGTTTTGTTAATTCTGTAGCTAGTGTAGTTTGAAATTTTCCTGTATTCTTTAAGACACTCCGATTATGAACAAATTTTTCAACTTTGGCTACTGAAACAGTAATTGCCACGAGATAGGCATAAATTATCCGTGTTATTAATTGCAATAAATCTTTTTCTTTTCCTGCACTCCTCATTGTAGCTTGAAAACTTATTTGTTTTTCCTCTTCCAGTTGGTCGTTTAACATATGTGATGTTTAAACAAAATTTATCTGTACTTAATCCTGCAAATAATAGAACTAATACGTAAATAATATTCTTTAAAAACAATCTTAAGTTGTATATACCTTCTGAATTACTCTGAAAAACTTTCAATATTGCATCCCAAATATCGTTAAACTTCAAATCGCTTGTAGTTTTAAATTTGAGAAGTGCTGGACGATCTTGAAAACTTTCACCACAAAATGTTATCCCAATTATATCCGTGGAACTTACTTCTCTAGTTACATGTTTGATTATTTGTTCGAAGGCGTCTGCAATCTTATCTATTGGATTTCTGTTAACCGGTATTGCCCTAATTAAAAACTTTGTTTTCGGACCGTATATGTTGAACCGTTTAATGAACGTTACATTTTCACTTTCGATTAAAAATCGTTGCAGATTTTCAGAGACAGTATTCACAAATTTGTTTAAAATTATTTTTTTAGTCATGTTTCTTCTTGATAACTTGGAGTGTACTATTTTAAAATATTTAACCTTACTGTATTTTTAAATGAAATACATTGTATTGAATTTGAAAGAGTTTTTTTTTTCAACAGAAAATTTTAACAACATTGTAACTAAATTGATTTATATCTATAAATTTTTTAATTCTAACTTTAAATTACATGTTATTTAAATCTTATATAGAAGAAGTAAAAGAATACTAAAAAGAATACTACTAAAAATTTGACCATAAGTTATCTCAAATAAAAAAGAACTAAAATAAGAATTTGCAACATTAAAGTCAAGATATTTTGAAAATTTGATAAATCAAAGCACAGTTAATAAATCATAACTGTCTTTCTTTAATTAAAACAAATGTATTTTGTAAAATTATAGTTAATTCCAAATCCTTTTTACTTAAATTATATATATTACTTACACTATTTTCAAAATCTTGTTTTGTAATGATTTGATATTACTTGCAAGAATTTGAAGGTACATTTAGTATAAATACAGTGAAATTTTCTGCAATAGTTACAGTTTAATTCAATAATTAACAAAAAAATGGCACAACAATTATAGATTTATATGTGGCCCTCCAAAAAGAGGGAAGACAAAAAATGAAGGAGAGGAACGACAGCTTCTTGACGAAACAAAAGAACAGAAACATCCTCAACAACAACAACAGCAGCCAAGGAAACGCAGTTTCCCCGATGCCTTTAATGAAAAGGCAAAAACTGCAAATAAAAAATTTTTTCTAAAACTAAAAGATATGGAGTCCAACGGGCTGTTTATTTTGAAAAATTTAAAACAAAAACTAACACTCGTTTTGGAGAAAAATCAGTATTCGAAACAAAAAAATTTATGATTTTTATTCCTCTAACCTAAAATATGAGGATGCAATAAAGAATTAGAAATGGGCACTAAAACCCATGAAATATATACTTATAAAGACAATGATGAGAATTTACTCCTTATTGATATAAAATTGTTACTGCTTGCTGAAAATCAGTACCGTAAAATTCTGAATACAGTACCCCCCCGAATAAAGTACCCCGGGTACACTAATTGGAACATTTTTCACTACTATTGGATTTGTTTTTTCGCAAATAAATTTCGAACTTTATATTGGTATTATGTTTTGACTGTTTTAATAAAAATTATAAATTTTTATTAAAATTTTTTATTAAAGTAATAATAAAAATTATAAATCCTAGATAAATTTGGTTTGGGTGGTTCGATAACCACAGATTTAATGTTACTTTGGATGAAAACGTGTTTCCATAAAGAGAACAGTTTTTTTGGTATTGAAAAGTTTCCTTTAATAATATATTCTTATGGTTGCCATTTAATGGATGAAGTGACAAAAGAACTAAAGAAGCTATGCAATGCAGAGTCAATCATAATACCTCCAAAAACTACATCATTTTTACAACCATTGGATGTTTCAATTAACTATCCATTTAAAAATTTTATGAGAGCTGCTTGGAATGATTGGCTTATAAATGGTAAAGAGGAATTTACAAAAAAAGGATACAGGAAAAAACCGACTTATCAAGATATTATTGATTTTACATCTTCAGCTTTAAAACAAATTTCGCCAGAAATCATTGAAAGGTCATTTGAGTGTTGCGGAGTTGGAGAGTTTGGAAAAGAAATATGTTTGGAAAAATTAAATAGTCGCCTCAAAACATTCTTAAATCTTGCGGGGACGTACATGAATCAAATATTTCTGAAATCCAAACCGAACCAAATAATACAACTTATAAGCTGGTCGGGGTTGATGAAGCTAATGCAAACTTAGCGAATTTTTATGATGATATAGAAACTATTGATGAACGTGTAATTGATAGTCAGACTTCTTCTGATGATGATGAATATATCAGCGAAACTTCCAGTGAAGTTGATACACAGGAGCTTTTCGAATTGGTTTAAATGGCTAATAAGTAATAGTTTAAAAAATTATTTAAAAAATTTAATCAGACTATATCTTAATAAATGTATCTAGTTTTTCTATTATTAATGAATTAATGTATATTTGCAGATTTTTTTTATTATTAATAAGCTATGTATATATTTTTTTATTTTGAATAAGTAATGTAGTTATTTTGTTTTGTGAATTATACTAATTGGCTTAATTTTATTTTCCATAATACATTCCCTATCATATATAATTTTGTTTTTGTTCCGAATAGTGTACCCGGGTATAGAAAACTAATTAGTGTACCCGGGTATACTAATTGGATTTATTATTTTTTCAGAATATTGCCATTTTCCAATTAGAGTACCCGGGTATTGTATTCAGAACTTTACGGTAAGTGGAAAAAATTAATAAAATAAAAGCAATTTAAAATTAAAAAAACTAAATTTTTTCTTTTATTATGATGTTTTTAGGTTTTTATTTCAGATTTTCTGTTTATTAAAGTAAGAGTGCTATAACTCCTATTTTCTTTCAGCTTTTAAATATTCAGAGAAAAAAAATTTAAATAATAAATAAAAATACAATAAAACAAAAAATAAAAATTTTTTTTTCAGTTTCAGAATGCCAGGAAATAAAGATGAATCTTTAAGTTTACAATAGGTACCAAAAGCAATTAATCTGTTTTTATTATTCTTTACAGCAAGGTTATATATGTAGATCAGACATAGCAGTAAGTTTATATGTTCAGAATCATTATATTTGATTATATAGCATTCTTAAATAATAAAAACAGGTTGTTACTACATATTATATCATGATAACTGAACTTTTGTTTTCTTTCTTTCTATATGTAAAGATACACTACACATCTTCTTTACCAAGAATTACTTTTTTCTCGTTATCTATAATTCGCATATTCAAAACAACATTTTTTAAAACACAAAAACTGGTTTGCTTTTAAAGAATTTCCACTGTTTTTTTTTTTTTTTAATACAAAATATTAGTTGTACCAAAACGCTTCGTAATAAATTATTAATCTTTAAGCACTCTTCCATATTTTTGTTTTCTTATAATTCTTATTTTTATTCATATTTTTTAACGTTCTTTCAAACAAAAACAAAAAAAAGTTTTATGTATCTTATTTCTTTATGTATCTAATCAGAAAATTACAAAATAGAAAACTGGTAAGCACTTTTTTTGTTTTTTTTAATCCAAAAGATTAGTTGTACCTAATATACACCTCTAAATGTTTTTTATTTTACTCTCCCAATTTTATAAAAACATTTTTTTTACTACTTTTTCATGTGCACCTATTACTTTAAACCAAGTAAACAAACTTGTTTATTAAGAGCTAACCAACTTTCGGGTGCCCTACTTCCTGAGGACTTGGTCATAAATCAAAAATGTATGATAATATTATCGGCAGTAAAAAACATATGGAAATGATCGGTTGAATTCGGTTCTAGGTATTTCTCCAGGCGGAATTACGTTCGTTTCCAAACATCGTAATTCTAGGGGATGTGCAACCATTTTCATAGCCTGGCCTAAAAACTAGGTCAAGTTGAGAACTAATTTTCTGTAAATCTAATTAATTTAGTCCCTCAATAAATATTGATTCAGAACTGGAGGAAATATTATCAGCAAATAAAAAATTTTATTTAGTTTCCGACCAAAGCCATCTGATATTGGGGAAGTTAAAGTCTCCCAAGATCATCAAATTATAAAAACTTGCCAATTTATCATGTAATATTGTTTTAATTTGAATAAGCTCACTATTCCTTATCGCGAGAGCTAGGAGAAATATATGATATTAAGATGAATAAGTTTGACTGGTTGAATGAGATTTGTATACAAGTAGCTTCAAACAGGCTCTAGATGTTGGAATGTCAATCCTTTGCTACCCATAGTCGATTTGACAGCTAACAACACCCCACATCCACGCTGGCCAAAAGAGGATTGCGTTCTATCCTTAGAACGATAGCCAACTAAATCATTTGAAAATATTTCCTCGCTTTGAAAACTAGATTAAGCCATATCACTGAAAATTTAGAGGTTTGAGAAACGCTGTGTGCGTTTTTGTGCCGAGAACTCTCACATTTTGGTAAAATATGGAGGGGTTCGCGAGTTTCTTTGATTACGGTAAGATGTATATTAATTCCGTAATTCAAATTCTTTAATTAAGAATCCAGAAGGTCAACTTTAGTGTTTTAAAATGTGATGCATTTAATTTGCTGGAACACCTAGCTTGAAAGATGAAAAACGTTTAGTTGCTATCTTTGAGATGGTCTCAGTTTTTCCAAGCAGGTGAAAAATGAATATAAATTTATTATTGGGTGCAGCATGAAGTGGACCAGGAGAGCCGTTAGGGATTCTCGGAACAACAACAAGATTATTAACATTATTATTAATATTATTATTGTTATTTATGTTATTTATTTATTTATTTAATTATTTATTAGTCTAATTCAAACTTTACAAAATTTTAACAATTAGTAGTTATTATTGTTAACAAGCAACCTATTATTATTCTCACCAGATCTAACTCTCGGGTTATTAGTTAAAATACCAAGCTCGTCCGACAGGGTAACGCAATGAACTAAAAGCGGTGATCATGTCATCACTTTGTATTCGGAAAGAGAAAGACTGAGGTCCAGGTCGTAATATTGGTCTAAAACCTTCCGTAGAGGGGTGAAACCCAATAAAACGCTCGTATCGTTTGCGATATAGTCGTTAGTATTATCAATTGAGATCGAAATCTTATCGTAATGTCCTACTTTCTCAAAATCGTCCGCTAAGGATTAAAAATAGACAGCCAGTCGCTGAAACAGCTTTTTCATTGAAGTGAATTAATGGCAGAGTTTCGAAATTTAAAGCTGTAAGGCTGACCGAGATGTTTTACGACAGTCCTCACAGTACCATACTAGTTCCGGTAAACTTTTAGCTTTGACAGCCAGGGCCCCTGTCAGATCTGAATATTTATATTTTTTAAGCGCCCGGTGGCAATTTGAACTTCTTTCAAGATTGGCGGTTCATCGCCTTGGTTATTGAGTGGACATCTAAAAATAATACCATCGCTGTCGGTAGTAAGGTTTCCTTCTTTGTCTTTACAAACGATTGTCCTGGGCTTGAAAGCTTTTGTCTGAGAGACATTTTTCTACATTTTTCGGAACTCGTTTCTGTCTCTCATCCCTTCTAGTTCTGAGAACTGCTTTTCTTAATAAGCTATTTTCTTTTTTTAAATAAGTTTTCTTTGTTCGGTCTTTAGCCGTTTATAATCCTCATAAGCCAGTCGGGTTTTCTTTTTACGCCAGTTTCGATAAGTTCCAATTCGCTATGAGCTCACGGCACGCTTCGTCACACTATTGGTTGTGGGAGATGGTGGTACTGAACCAATGACTTGATGAGCGGCTTATTTGATGATAGAAGAAGTAGTATGTATATGCCGTTTCAGCGTCAGTAAAAGATTTTTTGGAGCTTTTTTAATGCCGTTTCAGCGGCAGGAGGAGCTTTTTTCGGCAGTTCTCCTAAAGTTATGCAATAAAATTGTGATACGTAAAAAGTTTTGTGCTTTTGAGTATTTTAAATTAAGCTTAGCAGTTAGAATATCAGTTATATTTAAATTTCAAATTAAAACAATAATAAGCTTAAACTAGTTTGAGTCTTTGAGTATTTTAAATTAAGCTTGGTTGTTAGGATATCAGTTATGTTTAAATTTCAAATTAAAACAGTAATAAGCTTAAGATATTGTGCTTATTGTTCTTAATTAAATATGAGAAGTTTTTAAAGTTTGGTTTAAGTACAAAGTTAATATTATCAAAGTTTAAGCTTGATTTAATATTTCCGCGGAAATTAAAAAAAGTTTTATAAATTAAAAAAAAAAGCTTAAGCTATTAAGCTAAATATTTTTAATTAGATATGAAAAGTTTTTTAAATATCAGTTATGTTTAAATTTCAAATTAAAACAGTAACAAGCTTAAGATATTGTGCTTATTGTTCTTAATTAAATATGAAAAGTTTTTAAAGTTTGGTTTAAGTACAAAGTTAATATTATCAAAGTTTAAGGTTGATTTAATATTTCCGCGGAAATTAAAAAAAGTTTTATAAATTAAAAAAATAAGCTTGAGCTATTAAGCTGAATATTTTTAAATAGATATGAAAAGTTTTTTTAAATATCAGTTATAAGCTTAAGCTAGTTTGAGTCTTTGAGTATTATAAATTAAGCTTGGCGGTTAGGATATCAGTTATGTTTAAATTTAAAATTAAAACAGTAATAAGCTTAAGATATTGTGCTTACTGTTCTTAATTAAATATGAAAATTTTTAAAGTTTGGTTTAAATACAAAGTTAATATTATCAAAGTTTAAGCTTGATTTAATATTTCCGTGAAAATTAAAAAAAAGTTTTATAAATTAAAAAAAATAAGCTTAAGCTATTGAGCTGAATATTCTTCATTGGATATGAAAAGTTTTTTAAATTTGGTTTATACTTAATATTATCAAAGTTTAAGCTTGATTTAATATTTACGTGAAAAATTAAAAAAATTCAAAGCTGATAAAGCTCGTCCGTTATGTTTGAAAATTAAGCTTCCAACTGCCATTTTAAAGTTGAAAAGCTTAAAAAAAAGATGGAAATTTTTTGTTTGATTATTAACTTAACTGCAAAAGTTTTGAAAAAAAGTGAAACAAATAAACGTTTGAAATTATATTGTTTATAATATAAAGACGTGATCATGAAATACAAATTGAAAACGTGATCAAGTTTATATAAAACCTTATTTTAAAAAGTTGTTTTTAATCTATATATATAAAAGCGAAAGTTTGTTTATTTTTTTGTTTGTTTGTTTGTTTGTTTGTTTGTTTGTATGTTTGTTTGTTTGTAGCGAATAGACTCCTAAACTGCCCAGCCGATTTTCATGAAAATTTGTATATAGGGGTTTTTGGGTACGGAAGGAAATCGTGGCCCAAAAATTTTGCTCTAATGGACCGCCAAGTTGGGGCTGTGGTGCAAGTATTTAAACTTCTTTGTTCTAAAATGAAAACGGTTTGACCGATTGACTTCAAATTTTGTATACGTGATGCTCTTTGAGAATTGAGTAGACACTATTAACAGTTTTGGAATTTATTAACCCACGTCGGGCCGACGGGTGGTCAAAAAAAAATTTGGGTTCAAATTTTGTCCGATTTTATGAAATTATGCTTTGGCTAAGAAGAAAACCCACAAAAAAATTTTATTGACTTGCATTAACCCATTAGGGCCCAACAGCTTTTTATAGGCTTTTTCAATACCTAAATCTAAATTAAAAACGGTTTGACCGATTTTCTTTAAATTTTGTATACGTGCTTCCCTGTGAGAATTGAGTTGACACTATTAACAGATTTGGAATTTGTTAACCCATGTCGGCCCGACGGTTGGTCAAAATAATTTTGGAAGATAATATTGTCAAAATTTGCGAAGTACTGCTTTGGCTAAAAAGAAAGTCTCAAAAAATTTTGTTGAGTGATTTGGAAGCAAATTACGTCCAATTTTGCGCAATACTGCTTTGCAAAGTTCACCCAAAGAGAAAGTGTAGTTCCGTTAACCCAGTGGAGCACAGTGGCTTTTAATAGATTTTTGCGTTACTTAACTCTAAATTAGAAACGATTTGACCGGTTTACCTCAAATTTTATATGTGTGAAACAACTTGAAAATAGAGTTGAGTCTGCTAACAGTCGGTCCTACGATTTTTCAAAAAAAAATTTTTCGAAGTAAATTACGTCAAAATTTGGAAAGTAGTTCGTACTGCTTTCAATTACAGAAAGTTTCAAAAAATACTAGAACAATCCTAGAAAAATGGTTTTAAAAAGATTGCTTTCATACATTTTAAAATATACATGTGTAAACCGAGTGTAATTTTTGTGTTAACTTTTTGCAATAACATCAACTTCAATTAAATCTCCATTGAGAGGCGCAGCAACGCGCACCGGGTATTAGCTAGTATTAAATAATAGCATAGCATGTTTTACTGAAAGTTAATAAATTATTATTCATTAAATAATATCTTTTTAGCACATTTTCAAAAAATTTTGTAAAAATGTGCCTATATAGCTTCACTCTGTCCGTCCGTCCGTATGTTTACAAAAACTTTTACACCGTTTGAAATAGAGAAAAGAAATTTTAACCATGGATAGTTTTTTTTCTGTAGCCCCACCTGTTACGGGGCTACAGCCCCCCAAAGTTGGAAAAAGCCCTATATTTAAATTGTTATAACAAGAGTTCTATTAGGTGCATTTTCAATCTGAAAACGGCAAATGATAGCTGGTTTCATAAACTTTATAAATTTTTCCAAGGCAAATGTTTAGGGTTGCCATACGGTACCAGTTGCCATACGGGAGGAGTTAGATACTCAAAAATTAGTAGGAGTCGGTTAACAAAATTTTTTTGTCAAGCCCCCTATTTAGGAGCTATAAGGGCTCGAAAATTGAAATTTTGCTATTTTTAAACACCTGTAACTTGAATACCCGTCCAAATTTTTTGTTAGTGATAGAAAAAATTCAAAGCTCTATAATTATATTTCAACATGTGTTAAAGGTTTTTCTTAATTTTGAAGGGTGACGAAGTTACAGCCCCTGCAAATTCCAAAAAAGCCCAAATTTAAATAAACATAACAAGAGTTATGTTAGGTTTATTTTCAATCGAAAAACGGTATTAGAGAGCTGCTTTTATAGGCTTTACAAAAATATGTCGCTTAAATGTATAGGGTTGCCATCCGGTACTAAAATTTACCATTATATAAAACTCAATTTTTGCAAAATTTTTGGCCCCACATATCTTCTAAACGGTTCTAGCTAGGATCTTGAAATTTTGGGAGAAGTTAGATCCTAAAAAAATAGTAGGAGTCAGTTAACAAAATTTTTTTGTCAAGCCCTCTGCCTAGGAGCTATAAGGGCCCGAAGTTAGATTCTTGAGAAATTTGGCAAACTTCCCCATTAAAGGGCTATAACAACTTTTAAATAAAAAATTTACTGTTAGCAGTAAATTTTATAAGTCAGTGGTAACTATTTCCAAGTAAATATTTCCAAAGTTAAACTCAGTATGTAATACAATATAATTTTGAAAATGTGCTTTCTTAAAAACCCTTGGTTTTTTTTCATCACTTGTTTATTTATCCATGAATCATGGTTTTTATCAAAGCCAAGCCACCTAACCAAAACATGATTTCTTTTTTTCTTATTATTTTTTCTACAAGGTAAACATTAGGAAATTTAACAGATGTAAGTTCAGGTTCATAAAAACTGCATGACGGTGCTAAGGGGCCCCCTTGGCAAGAGGGGCCTGTATTCAAGACTAGTTTCGCTCTGTGAAGGTCCGAAAATGGTCTGTGAAGGTCTGAAAACGGTCTGTGAAGGTCCGAAACAGTCTGTGAAGGTCCGAAACAAGGGGGCCCCTTGGCGCGAGGGGCCTGTATTCAAGACTAGTTTCGGTCTGTGAAGGTCCGCAAACGGTCTGTAAAAGTCCGAAAAAGTCTGTGAAGGTCCGAAAAAGGACTGTGAAGTTCCGAAAAAGGAGGCCCCTTGGCGCGAGGGGCCTGTATTCAAGACTAGTTTCGGTCTGTGAAGGTCCGAAACCAGGGGGCCCCTTGGCGCGAGGGGCCTGTATTCAAGACTAGTTTCGGTCTGTGAAAGTCCGAAAAGGTCTGTGAAGTTCCGAAAACGGTCTGTGAAGGTCCGAGACGGTCTGTGAAGGTCCGAAACGGTCTGTGAAGGTCCGAAACGATCTGTGAAGGTCGTTAATAGTTTTAAAAATTTACTGCTCTATAGTATATCTAGGTATCCCCACTTTTGTTTATGAAATCAGAGTTATAAATAAAAGGCTAGGTTATTAGTTTTTTTTTATTATAATAAAGAACAAAATGAATAGCAACAACAACAATAACAACAGTGGTAGCAGAAAAGCTATAGTTGATTTACAATTAGTTATTGGAAATAACAAACAATATTTTTTGAAAGAATTATCTTTGATAGCTGATGGTTCTCTAATACCAGTGTTTTTTATATTTAAAGCACCGTACTCATTTGAAGAGTTAAATAGTGATGTTAAACGATAAAATGAGTACAGCAAAAAGAACATTAATAACATGGATTGGAATGATGGCTTTATAGAGTATTTAAAAGTTAAAAACGTCTTTGAGGAACATTTAACAACTATATTTGATGTTATGTATGTAAAAGGTCTTAAAAAAAAGCAATTTTTAGACACTTTTATTTTAAATTCAGTAAAAGTTATCAATTTAGGTAACAAAATTCCCATCTCTACAGAAACTAACAAATTACATCACCATTTGCCCTCACCATCATAATACAGAAAATTTGTTGCAAAGATGTGCTGTAAAAAATTGTATAAACTTGTACATGTATTTAATAAAAGATAATAATAATTGGCTTTAAAAAATTTTTGTTTTATTTATTGTTGCACAATATATTTTTTCAGACATAAACAATGGTATTTCATAAAATAGTCTAGAATAATTACACTGAGCTATATGTAAATTCATAGGAATATAAAAATCTTCTTGTTCCAATTTCAGTTTATTCCTTTCAATACATCTATCGAAATACTTGAATACATATTCCCGCACATTTAATTCAGCTTCATTGGTATATGACATCACTGCTTGTATAAAGTCCAACATAAGGCAAAAGCGGGTGTACTCTTCTAGTTCCAATGTTAGTTTTTAGCACATTTTCAAAAAATTTTGTAAAAATGTGCCTATATAGCTTCACTCTGTCCGTCCGTCCGTCCGTCCCTTTTTACCTACGATTGACAAAAAAATATCAGGAATGGGTAGGTATTGCAATAAAAATAATTTAATGTTAAAACTTTTTTTGTAGCCCTCCCCGTTACGGAGCTACAGCCCCACAAAGTCGAAAAAAGCCCCATATTTAAACAGGTATAATTAGAGTTCTATAAAGTATATATCCAACCTGAAAACGGTTACAGACAGCTGTTTTTATAAGCTTTACAAATTTTTTAAAGTCAATTGAATAGACTTACCATACGGTACTAAAATTTACCGTTATTCAAAACTAAGTTTTACAAAATTTTTGGTCCCTCATAACTTCGGAACGGCTAAATCTATAAACTTGAAATTTTGGGAGAAGTTAGATCCTTAGAAATAAATAAGAGTCAGTTAACAAATTTTTTTTGTCTCGCCCCCTCTTTAGGAGAGCTGTAAGGGGTCGAAAATTGAAATTTTGCTAAAAATTTAGCTTTTAAACACCTATAACTTGAATACCTGTCAAAATTTTTTTTTATTTGTATACAAAATTGAAAGCTCCAAAACGAAAGTTTCAATAAGTGTCAAAGGTTTTTCTTAATTTTGACTTTGTCCATCCGTCCGTCCGTCCGTATGTTTACAAAAACTTTTACACCGTTTGAAATAGAGTAAAGAAATTTTAACCACGGGTAGATATCACAAAAAAATTAATTTCGTAGAAGAACATTTTTCTGTAGCCCCACCCGTTACGGAGCTACAGCCCTCCAAAGTTGGAAAAAGCCCTATTTTTAAATTATTATAACAAGAGTTTTGTTAAGTGTATTTTCAATCTGATTTCACAAAAATATTAAGCTAAAATGTATAGCGTTACCGTACGGTACTAAAATTTACCATTAAGCTAAACTCAACTTTTGCAAAATTTTTGGCCCCATATATCTTCTAAACGGTTCAACCTAGGCTCTTGATATTTTGGGAGAAGTTAGGTCCTCTAAAATTAATAGGAGTCGGTTAACAAAATTTTTTTGTCGCGCCCCTGTTTAGGAGCTATAAGGGCTCGAAAATGGAAATTTTGCTATTTTCAACCACCTGTAACTTTAACACCTGTTCAAATTTTTTTTTACAAATATGCAAAATTTATAGCTGCAGCATTATATTTCAACATATGTTAAAGGTTTTTCTTAAATTTGAAAGGGTCTCTTTAAATTGAACAAATTGTTTCTTAGTCTCAACCATTTTTGGTTAGATAATAATATTCTAGGTAAAATTCCAAATTTTGTTGGAGTTCAAAATTGATTTCCTAGAACCGCAAAAAAATGGAAGGGTGAACACAGGAGGAGGGTGAGCAGATCCATCATAAGTTTGATAAGCAAAAATTTGGGAACCTTCCCCATTGAAGGGCTACTAGGTCTTCAAAATTAAAACTTTTATGTTCTTATAAAACGGTAACTTATTCAGCAGTGTAAGTTTTTCCAAAATTAAACGTTAACATTGAAGCTCCAACATTATATTTTGCACTTATTAACAGGTTTTCTTGAATGCATTGGGGTGGTATTCTAAGTATTTCACTATTAGTCATATAATTAATTATTAATGAAATAACAAAATTATAATATTATCATAATATATATTTTTATAAAAATAAATGATAAAATACTCAGTAAGAAACCGTATATAATTTTGAAATTGTGCTTTTTAAAAACCCTTGGTTTTTTTCCCTCACTTGTTTAGTTTGTTCTGTACTGCAAATAATTCATCTCGCTTTACCTTTGCGGTGACGTTGGAAAATTATTGTTGCAGCTAAGTTTTCAACATTAAATCCAATTTGTATTTTTATTGTTTGTTTTTTATCCAAATAGTAAATATAGCTAAAAAGATTTTTTTGTTGTGCTTCGTCGTTATCGTTGTTGACATCGTTGTTTATTTGTTTTTCGATAAATAAGTACTTCAGCATTTGATGTTGGCAGCATGTTTTTTTTAAACTGTTAAAGTTTTATAACTCGAAAGTTTTGTATTTATAGTTTTTATCGTATACATTTTTTGAAAATTTTCCGAAACATTATTTGTATTTTTTTATCGTTTTTGGGTGGGGATGACATTGTGTTGAATAAATTAATAAAAGTTTTCATGCTCTTGCATTTGCATCGCATACATAAATATACACAACAATATTGTCCACAGACTGATGTAAGGCCACTTTGTAAACGCTTATTGTTGAAAACAAAACATTTTGATTGATTTTGTAGAAATTTCACAATCTCGTTGTGGAATGGTGGATTTCCAAATGAATCAAAATATTCTATACAGCCTTGAACTGGCAGGAAAATTGCTGACCAATGTGTTCTTTTTTCGGTAGAAGTGTCGGTGTTTATTACTAAAATACCAGGTTTTGAAATATTTTTCGGTATTTGATCAAGAGCAAAAACACCTTTAAACAATTTACTTGTGACACTATTACATTTCAGCGCTTTCGTTATCTGAAGTGTATTCAGTTTTTTGTAAACGAGAAATATCAATTAGCTGAGTATTTCCACTTATGTATGCCGTTAAAAATTCAACTTTAAGTTTACCATTTGTGAACACTATATCGAATTTTTCAAGCAAATTTATTGAATTATTAGTTGTTTTTTCATTGTCCATATGTCCAAAAGAGTAATTCTTGATGTCCGTTCTTTATAAATAGTTGGTTGGGAATTTATACTTTAATTCCTTTACAATAGTTTTACATTTTTCTTTTATTCCAGCAACAGCAAGGTTTTTAACAAATATTGTATTGTTATCGTCCGTAAAGATAATAAATCTACTAGAGCGTATGCCATTTTCAAATGAATAGAGATGCTCCACTAAGCTTCCTTTTATATGTTTACGTAGACGTTGCGATTTTTATCAATTTCGATACTGCCATCGAATTCTGCAAACACAATACATGTTAATGTGGAAGTTAATGGAGAACTGAGTCTTACTTCAATCTTTACTACTCCCTGGCTTAATAAACTTTGACATGTGAACCATCAGGTAATAAATCAAAAGCTAGTATTGTATAACCTTTTGAAAATAGTTCTTTTGAAATTTGATGGCCTTTATCAGAATGATGTATACCTGTTCCGCTAAATAATGTTAACTATGCATGAGAAATGCAATTGTTATTCTATGTAAAACTGGTTTCAATTGCAGAGTTTGGTGTAGGCACTCCATTCACATATAATTGAAATTGTGTGAGACTTTGATGATCGAAATGGTATGAATTCTTTGATCTTTTACCATTTAAATTTTCATTATTAACCATACTAAATAAAAGAGCTTTTGGTATTTGCCCTATACATATATTATCCAATGATATGTTGGATGTGTTAGCTGGAATTGTAAATGTTTTGATTTCACTTCTCGTATTATTAATAAAAATATTTTGCGTTAGCCCTTTCCAAAACAGTATTATGTGCTATTAATATGCTTGGATTAATTGTTAAATGTTTCATGTATAATGTAGCTTCAAGAATTTTTAAATAGCTTTCGTCTGAATCATTGAAAAATAGAAAAAAATCTTGTTTTTCTAATACCAAAGCAATTCGAATGTCAACGTTATTTAAAAGTAATTTGGAAGTGTTGAAAAAATCTACATGTAATTTTCCCATTAATTCTACTATTGTAGAATTATTGTATAATTTTTGCCTTGATTTAGAACCAGAATTGTTAAAATCATTTACATTTGGTTTATCCAATTCCCAACCAGATGCTTCCAGATGTGTTTGACTGGTATCTGTACCATAATTTAGTAAAGTAGTTAAGTATGTTTTATAACTGTATAATGATTCTGACGGAGTGATGTTTTTTCCATTTAGATTTACATTAAATTGTTTGATTAAAGAGTGTAATAAATTATTTAAAACAAGGGGCTGCGGGGCTGCTTTTAAATCAGCTCCGGTTCCTACTTTATCATTTGCACTCCAAACTGATGCATCTTTTTTTAATGTTGGAATTTTAAATTTGATGTAGGTTGACGATAAATCTCGATATGTATCTCCACTTCCAAGCGAAACAAATTCAATAGTTGATGGTGACACCTCTAAAGAAGCTAAAGGGTTGTATGCTACCTCTTCTGAACGAAATATACTTGTTTGTACTGGTAATGATGAAAAAAGATCAAGTTCAGATTTCATACACTCCATATTAAATTGAATATATCAGAAGTTTTAATTTGCTTTTTACGTCGCTGTGACTTGAAATGTGTCCTTTTAGAAACTGCTCGCCGTTTTATACTGCTTCGTCTTTTTATGGCTTTTCGCCTTCCACATTTTATATTTTGTTTCTGTCGAAATAATTCATTTAGCAATGTTTTTATAAGTGTGATTAACTTTTATAAAAAAGCTGTCTTCATCAAAAGTCTGTGATATTCGAATTGAACCTTTTTTGTTTTGATCTGCTACTTTTTGAAAAGTTAAATTATCATAATTTTTAGTATTAGAAATATATGTCAAAACTTCATTAAAAAATTGTTTGAAAACTTGGTTTCGAGTAAATCCCGGATTAGGAGTTATATTTTTAATTAGTGTTGGCAAAAAATTAAATTTTCAATCATCCAAATGTAATTCCGAATAGTCATATTAATAATATGTGTAACCTATAGATTTGGTTACTTTAATTTTTTCAAGAGGTTTTTAAATTTTCTTACATAAATATTATACTCTCCAATATTAATAAGAGCACAATTCTCCTTGTTAAATTTTTCCGTTTGTAGGAAATCGTTCAGATAAACTTCTGAAAGACCTACTTTCCAGTTTCCGTTTCTTAAATCAAAGTGAATAGGCAATTTATTTTCGAATGAAGCTAAATTGTTGTCTGGAAAAAGTTTTAAATTATCATTGCTAAACAATGTTACATAGAAGTCATATTGACTCTCTATCTTTGTGAACTTCTTTTAAGACATAAAATGTTGCACTATTTATGTGTTGTCCATTCCGGTGTTGATGAAGTTCTTAGTTTTGGACTTCTTAGTAAAGGTTTTAATTTTCGTTTTTTTGTTTCAGGAATCGGTGAAAGTATAGTTGAGGAAATTGAACTGCCGGCCGATCTTAGTGTCTTCTTTTTTTCAGGAAATGGTACAGCAACGGTAATTACATCACTACTTGGTGTTACAAACATTCGATAATCAGAACTTAGAGATGGCCTTTGTACTAGTTTTTCGTCTTTCAACATTTCAGTTTGAGCTAATTTTCTAAATGAATTTTCATCACCTAAATCGATATCCATATCTGAATACTCTTTTTTAGGATCATATTCAAACACTTCATCAGTAACTAACGGTACAAAATTAGTCTGTGTTGATGTTGATTTGTATTTAGGTAATTCAGTTGCTGTATATGCAGTTTTTATAATATCGTCATCACAATATTTAACAATATTTTACGAAATTTCTTGTTGTTGCGCTTTCCTAGTACATGTAATATATGTTGGTTTTTCTTCAATCGTTTCATACTTTTGACAGTTTTTATTCAAATCACCGGTATCACAGAAACATATACAATATTCTTTGGAAAAAATATTAGTTCTAACACGAAATAAATCGTTAATGTATTGTGTTAAATCCAACACAATATATCCATGAGGTTTTGATGTTGACTCATTTTATACTCTCAAGAAACCCTTTATATTTTCTGGATATAGTTTCCTAGTAATAGGAAAAATCTGCGATTTGTCTCAAGGATTTTTGAAAAGCACTAAATATTTACAATTTAATGAAATATCTCTTGAAAATTTTCCTTGATGAAAAACGTTTTGTGTCAACAATATAATAGATAAATTACGATGGTGTGAACCTTTAGTAAATAGCTCACATACCTCTTTATTTGCAGAATCTAACACTAAGTCATCTAGAACAATTAACGTAGGTTTATTTTCATTACCACTAAATTCTTTTGGGATACTGGTATAAAAGTCTATATAAGGAAAAGTTAGATTTTTTGGAATAGCAGAAATTTCTGGGTTACACCATTTTATTGTTTCAATTTTCGGAGAAATCAATCTATCAATATTTTCAATTAAATTACACACAAATGTTGTTTTCCCACATTCAGATGGTCCCGCTATCATCATTGTAAATGGATGAATAAAATTAATCATTTTTGATCTGTGTCTGAAGAAACTGAAAAAGAAACTGAATTTAAAATAAAATTTAGATATCATATAAAAGCATCGAACATATTCTTAGTACTGTCATTTTGAATTATGGAAGTGAAGGAGTTCTTAAATATTTATTCCTCCGTCTTATTAGATGATCATAAGAAACTAATATTACATCTATATAAACACATTAAAAACTTTTCTGGAGTAAAAAAATTCACTTCAATTTATGGTACTCATTTCACCCTTTGTCCGTGGGCATATGATAATTCTACTTCTGGACCGGACACATGTGAATGTCATACAATAGAAAATTGTAGAATCATCTTAGAAAATTTAATTAAATGGAACGAGAATAATGTCGAGGCTACAACTTGTGTCAGAAATTCATAGAGGCGCTAGAAGAAACTTTACACGAAGAAAATTTATTCAAAAGGGTTTAAATGATACTTGGCAAATTGATTTGGTTGAAATGATTCCATATTCAGTTTTCTACGCTATGCTATAATCGACACTGTTATCTCTTTTCGCAGCTCCTTTATAAACGCACTCTAAGATTATAAAATTAATGTGTAACTGATAAATTATTTTTTTTTAAGATATGATAAATAATCATTTTTATAAAAGAATGAACATAATTACATACAAAAAATATAAAAGTTATAAAAATTTATTATGCTTTTTATTTTTTAACTTCAATTCTAATTTAATTTTACTTATTTTGCTTAAAACATAACCCTTTAATAAAACTAGAAAAAGTATATACATATATTACATACATATGCATATATATAGTGAACACAATAACAAAAATATAAAAACTGGTGTTACTTGCCAAATAAATTTATTTTAACTAAATATTAACTAAAATTTAAACTTATAAATAAATTTGTACTACTCAAAATTTCAAACTTTAATTTCAATTTATTTTAATACTCTTGCAGTAACAAATAAAAACAAACAAAAAAAAAAAAAAAAAATAAATAAATAAAACTAAAACTAAAAAATAATAAAATCCAACATACATTTTAATAATAAAATTCAACATAAATTGATGTCCAGTGGCAGCCATTGTCCAGAGATTTTTTTTTTTTATTTATTTCATCAACTTTGGATGCTGTGTATATACAACTGTCAACTCACAAATTTTTTATTTTAATATTGATATGTTTTATAAATATTTTAATTTTTGTAACTTTCTTAATTTTTTAGGATTATTAATAATTTAACTTCTAAAATTTTATTTATTTTATTCTAACTTTGATTAATTAAATGTATAATTTAACTTTGGTTTTTCTATAATAATTAATAATTGGCTAAGAAATTGGCATTGTATCAAATTACATTACATTTCTTTTAATACTTTTTTTTTTTTAATTTTGTTAAAAACATATTTAATTTTTAATTCTATATATTTTATTTTTAATTTGCATTTATAAATTTGTATGTATATTTTATTTTTTTCTTAATTTTTGCTTAATTTTTAATTTAATTTACATAATTTAAATATTTTTTTTTTTGTACAATTTGCTTAAAAATTTTTTGTTTACAACTAATTTGTTTATAAGAAAAAATTTTCAAAATTAAAATTAATAATGCATGCTAACTAAACCAACCATCCTTTTCTATCCCATACTCATTTTTTTTTCAGTAAATATCTCTTCTTTCATTTCACCCTCACTTAAATTAATTTAGCTGTTAATTTTTTATATATACTTTCATTATTATATGTGGGATAAAGAAACATAATGTTTTGAGAGGGTTTGTGTCCGCACTAATCAGTGGTGAATTTTGCAAACAGTCTCTGGGTACAATAAGGTATTAAAAACTGTTGTATTTTCGTTTGTAATATTCGCCACTATTTTGGTGCTGGCACCATTACTATTACTATTACTATTTTTAAATTTTTGTTTTTTTTTCGTTTATATTTTCACTATTTTCATTATGCTTTTAAGTACTGTGTATGTGTGATATATGTTTTCTAAATTTTTTTTTTTTTTATATTTCAATTTGAAAGTAAATATTTTCAGATTTATTCTTTTTCCCTCCTTTTCCGCTCGCAAGTTGTAGTCAATGAACTCAAATTTTTTATTACAATTTAGTAATATAAGAGGCTTAGCATGCAATTTTCATTCAGTTGAAGCCCATCTTAACTCAGAAAGACCAGCTATACTTGCCTTAAGCGAAACACAAGTTGTAGGTGACGATACTAATTATAATATCAACGGCTATACACTTGTTCCGCTTTTTATTCCTCATCGAGGGGTCGCTTTATATATACGCTCTAATGTAGCTTTCAACACCCTTCATGATCTTAAGAGCTCCAACACGAATTTTCATTATCTCTGGGTTAAACTCCTTGTTGAAAATGTTACAATATTTTTCTGTTTTTTATACAGATCTCCCCAAGCCAGTGAGCTGGAAACTGCTGGGGCCATTGAAGAATTATCCGAGACTATCAATAAAATTCTGGAAAAGAATCCCGAATGTGAGATAGCTGTCGCGGGTGATTTCAATGTCCACAACAAAAACTGGCTCCATTTTTCAAGTCACAATAGCCCGGAAGGTAAACAGGTTGAAATATTTTCAAACTTATTCCAACTTTCACAACTTGTAAAGAGCCCAACTCGAATTCCGGACCGAGACAATCAAAACGCACATCTTTTGGACTTGTTCCTGACTTCAAGCCCAGAAAAATACAATATTTATATTAGCTCACCAATTGGAGGCTCCAACCATTGTCTTGTTAAATCCAGCTTTTCAATGGATTCATCGGCCAACCGAAACCCTATTCCTAAGAGGCTAGTCTGGCACTTTAACCGGGCCGACTGGGTAGGTCTGAATAGTTTTTTGGGAGATTTCGATTGGTCAATGTGTTTCCGTCATAGAAACGTTGACTTTACTGCTGATGCCATTAGTAAAACAATTATGCTAGGTATGAAACTTTTCATTCCTAGCTCTTATAAATCGGTAAAAACCAACTCCAAATCTTGGTTTAATGACATCTGCAGGAAAGCAATTCAATCCAAAGAAGAGCAGTTCAAAATGTTCAAGCAGAACGCGTCTGAGTCTTCATTTGCGAGCTATAAAGTAGCCAGGAACAATTGCAAAAGAATTATCAATCAGCAAAAGTTTCTTTACAACCAAAGATTAAAACGTAAAATAATTAATCTACCTCACTGCAATCGTTCTTTTTGGACCTTTGCAAAGAGTGTAAAGAATAACTTTTGCGAATCATCCTTTCCGCCGCTGATTGATAACAATAATTTTATCATATCAGATTCAGTTGCTAAAGCCAATTTGTTTGCAAAATCTTTTGCAGCAAATTCTACGCTCCCTCCTACAGTAAAAACTCCACCAGTACTACCCTCTGTTGATCCTACTAAGGTTAAAATTCTTCAAAGGGTGTACTTTAGAACACGTACTATAGTGAAAGTGCTCGAAAATCTGAATGTTAGAAAGTCCACTGGTCCCGATGGAATTCCTGCGATGGTTCTTAAACATATTGCCTCTCCAATTTCGTAACCTCTGCGCAATCTTTTTTTATTATCATTTTCGACTGGTAGATATCCCAGTCAATGGGAAATTGCTCATGTTTCTCCTATGCTTGGGATTTCTGTTTCGTTGCAAAACATATTTCTCTCCTAAGGATCTGTCTAATATCTATAAAGCCTATATTCGACCTAAAATGGAGTATAACTCTCACATTTGGGCTGGCGCATCCCAAACTTCCTTGAGTTACCTCGACAAAATCCAAAATCGCGCCTTACGCCTAAGTAACACTTAATCCACTTAACTCTCGTCGAAATATTGGAGCGATTTCTCTGTTTTATAGATATCTTGTAGGTAATGACACCTGCTCTATTGAACTAAAATCAATTATGCCTCCTCTTAAACAATTCCAACGTAACAATAGAGGAGCAGTAAGTGCCCATTTCTACACTGTGGAAATCCCAAGATGGTTCAAAACTGGTTATGGAAACTCATTTGTTGTGAGGACTGCTAAGATGTGGAACATGCTTCCATCTAATGTGTTCCCCTCTGTTAATAACGTTCCATACTACAACTTGCAAAAATTCAAAACGAATCTTTTTAGATTCATTTCCAACCTACCACCTAATTCCCCTTTAATATCCTATTTTCCTCCCCTTTTCAACTAAACCTACATATATGTATACAGGAATCCGTTCCTAGCGTTTAGTTAGCGTGTAAAAAAAAAAAAAAAAAAAAAAAAAATATGCAAAATTTAATAAGGCATATAAATATTTATTAACCGTTATTGATACATTTTCAAAATTTACGTATGCTGAACCAATTAAAAACAAAAGCGCTAATAATGTTTTAATCGCAATGAAAAATATGTTTAAGCGTGCTGGTAAAAAACCAAAAAATTTACAATCTGATCAAGGTACGGAATTTTTCAACAAAAAATTTCAAAATCTAATGAGGAAATATAAAATTAACCATGATCATACATATTCAGAACTAAAAGCATCAATTGTAGAACGTCACAAGGCACATATAAATGGTTACCTATTCTGCCATCGCCAATAGAAAAATATAACTCAACATATCATCATACAATTAAACTTCCACCTAAAAATGTTACAAAGAAAAATCAGAAATTTTTATTAAAAACTGTCTACAGTAATTTAAAAGTATTCCGAAAAGCAAAATACAAAGTTGGAGATTTCGTTCGTATAAGTAAATATAAAGGTATATTTGCAAAAGGTTATCAACCTAATTGGTCAACAGAAATTTATACAATAGCGAAAATAAAAAGAACTGATCCAATAACATACAATTTACTTGATTACACACAAAAACAAATAAAAGGCAGTTTTTATGAACCTGAACTTACATCTGTTAAATTTCCTAATGTTTACCTTGTGGAAAAAATAATAAGAAAAAAAGGAAATCAAGTTTTATTTAAGTGGCTTGGCTTTCATAAAAACCATGATTCATGGATAAATAAAAAAGAAAAATTTTTTTTTTTTTTTTTTTAACTTGAACTTGATGACGTTTTCAATTTGTATTTCATGATCACGCCTTTATATTATTAACTATATAATTTCAAACGTTTATTTGTTTCATTTTTTTCAAAACTTTTGCAGTTAAGTTAATAATCAAACAAAAAATATCCATTGATTTTTTAAGCTTTTCAACTTTAAAATGGCAGTTGGAAGATTGATTTTCAAACATAACGGACGACCTTTATCAGCTTTGAATTTTTTAAATTTTTCACGTAAATATTAAATCAAGCTTAAACTTTGATAATATTAAGTATAAACCAAATTTAAAAAACTTTTCATATCTAATGAAGAATATTCAGCTCAATAGAAATATTAAATCAAGCTTAAACTTTGATAATATTAACTTTGTATTTAAAACAAACTTTAAAAACTTTTCATATTTAATTAAGAACAGTAAGCACAATATCTTAAGCTTATTACTGTTTTAATTTTAAATTTAAACATAACTGATATCCTAACCGCCAAGCTTAATTAATAATACTCAAAGACTCAAACTAGCTTAAGCTTATTATTGTTTTAATTTGAAATTTAAACATAACTGATATTTAAAAAACTTTTCATATCTAATTAAGAATATTCAGCTCAAGAGCTTAAGCTTATTTTTTTAAATTTATAAAACTTTTTTTTTAATTTTCACGGAAATATTAAATCAAGCTTAAACTTTGATAATATAACTTTGTATTTAAACCAAGCTTTAAAACTTTTCATATTTCATTAAAAACAATAGGCACAATATCTTAATTTGAAATTTAAACATAACTGATATCCTAACAACCAAGCTTAATTTAAAATACTCAAAGACTCAAACTAGTTTAAGCTTATTATTGTTTTAATTTGAAATTTAAACATAACTGATATTCTAAGCGCTAAGCTTAATTTAAAATACTCAAAAGCACAAAACTTTTTACTTATCACAATTTTATTGCATAACTTTAGGAGAACTGCCGAAAAAAGCTCCTCCTGCCGCTGAAACGGTATTAAAAAAGCTCCAAAAAATCTTTTACTGACGCTGAAACGGCATATACATACTACTAGAAGAGCACCGTGTTCACAGCTCTTCGACTGGTGCATCTTCGATTATGGACGCGGACTGCATCATATGAGAAACTGCTTCAGCATAATCCTTTGCGGTCTCGAATGACTGTAGCTTTTCTACGTTTATTTTCTGCGGTGTTCTACCTACGTGTCATTTGTGTAGATATTCTGGCTTGGATTCCAGCTATGGATATGAACCGAGTCCACATTTGCACCTCGCCATGTACGCATATCCGTCACATCTGAATCGTGCCTACTGTCAATCATCACGTGATCTTTTTGATGTGCCTATATAGCTTTACTCTGTCCGTCCGTATGTTGACAAAAACTTTTACAACGTTTGAAATAGAGTAGAGAAATTTTTACCACGGGTAGGTGAAAATTGCAAAAAAAAGAATTTCGTAAAATAATCTTTTTCTGTAGCCCACCCGTTGCGGAGCTACAGCACCCAAAGTTTGAAAAAGCCCTATTTTTAAATTGGTATAACAAGTGTTCTGTTACATTTTTTTTCAATCTAAAAACGGCAAAAGATAACTGGTTTTATAAACTTTATAAATTTTTAAAAGACAAATGTTTAGGGTTGGTATACGGTACTAAAATTTACCATTATGCAAACCTCAATTTTTGAATAATTTTTGGGAGAAGTTTGACCCTCAGATATTAGTAGGAGTCGGTTAACAAAATATTTTTGTCAAGTTCCCTGTTTAGGGGCTATAACGGCTAGAAAATTGAAATTTAGCTATTTTTATACAGCTGTAACTTGAATACCTGCTCAAATTCTTTTTTACAAATATATAAAATTTAAAGCGGCAGCATTATTTTTTCAAGATATTTTAAAGGTTTTTCTTAAATTTAAAAGGGGTTCTTTAAATTTATGAAACTGTCTCTTAGTTTTAACCATTTTTGCTTAGATAATAAAATTCTAGGTAAAATCCAAAATTTTTGGTGGAGTTCACAATTGATTTCCTAGAACCGCAAAAAGTGAAAGAGTAGGAAAAGGAGGGGGATGGACAGCTCCATCATAAGTTTGCAAAGGACAAATTTGGTGGCCTTTCCCATTGAAGGGCTACTAGGTCTGCAAAATTAAAACTTTTATGTTTTTATAAAACAGTAACTTATTCACTAGTGTATGTTTTTCCAAAATTAAACGTGAACATTTAAGCTCCGACGTTATATTTAGAACTTGTTAACCGGTTTTTTTTAGTGCATTGAGATTATATATTCTAAGTATTGATTTCACTATTAGTCATAATTAATAAATTGATGAAATAATTAAATTATAATATTATCATTTATTTTTATATATATTCATAGAAAAATGAACGATATAATACTCAGTAGAAAACCCTATATAATTTTGAAAATGTACTTTTTTGTACCCTTGGTTTTTTCATCACTTGTTTGATCTGGGGACCACCAGGTTAGTTTATGAATATTACGATGAGAGAACTTTTTACGGCTTATCACCTTGTTTTTAATTCCTGCCAGCGCTATCAAGTGTAACCTTTTATCATTGGTGGAGTCATGGGCGCTGTTGTTGCCGATTGTGTTTCCAAATGTCTTCCCCTTCGCAATCTTTGCATTAAAATATCCTACAATAATTTTAATACCATGGCGCGGGCAATCATCATAGGCTTTTTCCACCCTGTCATAGAAGGAATCTTTGTCTGTGTCATCAGATTCTTCGGTAGGAGCATGGCCACAGGTAACTCTAATTTTGAAGAATTTCGCTCTGATTCGGATGGGTCATAGGCGCTCGTTAATTAATAATAAATAATGTTTTCATCCTGTGACTTTTCCTTTCAACTTTCGTCAAACTGCAAAACCACATCCAAACTTTCGAGTTTTGCTGACAACTATAATAAATTGCGTAGTTCTTCCTTTGTTAATCTTTTACGTCCTTTTCTGTCCAGTTAAATTCTTGTAATGCGGTTAGGTCCACGTTGTAATTGCCGAGTTGTTTTATCAGTTCGTATGTTGCACCTGGGGCAGAGAGTGAACGAACATTCCAATTGCAAATTTTCAAATCACGGTCCTTATTTCGTTTGCCAGAGTCGTTGCCAGTAAATCCTCCGGTTTCTTCTTAGAACTTTTCCTAATAATTTTGTTTTTATGGAACAGGTTATTAGTTTAACGCCAACCTCTGTTTGTGGGTTGCACTGGAATTGGAGGAACCCATTTTATAGTGCTGGGGTTTTTCTCGTCATCAGCATTCGCCTCCATCAGTTTGGCAAATCAGTCCGGGTGGACATGACTAGGTCCCAGTGGTTACCGGTTTGGACGTAAAATAGACACAATTGTACACACAGTTATAACTCTTGATATCGCCATATGATACAAATCAATATCCTAGATCCTTTAATTTTTTTAGTTATCGTGGACAGCTGGACATACAATCGGACAGATTCTGATCAGATCCCTTACCTTTGAGTCTATACCTCAAATGTAATGGCAAATTTATTAAACCCTTTGGGCTTATAGTCATACGAGTATAAATACAAAAATTTAATAAATTCAAATATAAAAATAAATTAATTAATTATAAAAATAAAATAAATTATTAATTATTCTATAAAAAATTTTTTAAATTTGAATTTATTTTCCCAATAGTTATTAACTAATTTAATTCTGCTGTCATTGCGACTGTACAAAAAGGCGAACAACATATGAAATTTAGTTTACATAAAAAATAAGTTAATTATACTATAATGCAAGATTACGGTTAATTATGGTTATTGGATGATCATATAACTCCTCCCCGCTTTGTGTGAAATGTGGGCCATCGAATAGTTGATGCTGATTTTTCTGTAATGTCATTTTGTGTGATATTATTTGTGACTGGAATACCTAATAGTTTTTCTGAAATTTTCTTGTAAAAGATTTATATTAGAATAATTGTAATAATGAAGGACTCCCAACTAAATATGAAGACCTATATAACTTATATATTAAATTTCACAATTCTATAGATGTTTCGGAAAAAGATGTAAAAGATGATCTTAAATCTTATCGAAGTCACTGTGAGAGTAATTATTATAAACATTTAAACTCAGCTCGTGAAAGTTATAATAAGTTTTTTCTCCCCAGTGCCTCGAAATAATCTTCTCAAGGTATCTATCGACCGTAACTTAAATAAAGATAATATGTCTTTTTATTGTCAAAATGTTAGAGGCTTTAGAACAAAGACTAGGGATGTTTTTCTAAATTCATCTATTTTAAATTTTGACGTATTTGCATTAACTGAAACGTGGTTAAGTCCAACCATATTGGACTTAGAACTTTTTGATAACTGTTATACAATTTTTAGGAAGGATATCTATCTGATCCATCCGATTACCCAAATGGTGTAATTCCTAAAGGGGGTGGAGTTTTAATTGCGGTAAAAAATAACTTTAATGCAAATCAAGTCAATGTCCCTGAATTAGAAGACCTTGAAGTTATTATTGTGAAAATTGAACTTCCTTCTAAAAATTTATACCTTGTTAACTGCTATATTCCTCCTTCGTCTGATTCTGATATTTATACTTCTGTAGGTAAAACGATAGATTTTATTTGCAATGACTTTAGCCCTAAAGATGATTTGATTTTATGTGGTGATTTTAATGTACCCAATCTTAAATGGGTAAAGCATGACGAGGAACATTTTATAATTCCGAAACATATTAGGACCGAATGTGAATATGTATTTATTGATAAATTAAATACTAATTATTTGCAACAAGTCTCAGAAATTTGTAACTTTCAGGGTAAACAACTTGATTTAGTGTTTACTTCTTAATGGAACAATTTAATTTTCTGCGAAAATACCTTCCCTTTAATAGGTATTGATAAGTTTCATCCACCATTAAGTTTTACTCTTTGTGTTAATTCACCAATAAATTCTGATTATTCTAATTCTTATAGTTTTAATTTTAACAAAGCTAATTTTGCTGCTTTAAATGAATTCATTAGTTCCTTTGATTTTTATTCTGTATTTAATAATACAGATGTTAATATAATGACAAAAAGGTTTTATGAAGTTATTTTTGAAGGCTTTCGGCAATTTGTACCAAAATCTAAGAACCGAAACCCTTTATTAAGTATGCCGTGGTTCAATTCAGATTTGAGAAAACTCAGAAATAAAAAGAATAAAGCTTGGCGTTGTTATCTTAAATCGAAGAATTCGCATGACTATAATAGATTTAAAATTCTTTTTGATGAATTTAAATTATTGTCTGAATTACTCTATAATGATTTTATTTCTAGTACATCTTCAAAACTAATATCAAATCGAAAATGCTTCTGGAAATTTCTTAATTCCAAGAGGAAAGTGACGAGTTTCCCTCCCATATGAAGTATAATGGTGTTTCAAGTAATGATTCTAAAATAATATCTAATTTCTTTCGTGAATATTTTTGTTCTTCTTATAGTAATTCTATTTTTACACCAAATTATAATGATTTCTCTCATTTGGATACTTTTCCGAAAACTACTTGGTCTAGTACAAATATTAATGAAGGTGTAATTAAAATTTATTTAGATAAACTTGGGAATAATACTCTTCCTGGACCTGATGGTATTCCGGAAGTTATACTCAAAAAGTGTTCAAGTGCTTTGGCTATTCCCCTTTCAATACTATTTAACTCTTCTTTAAATTCAGGAGTTTTCCCGTCTATCTGGAAACACTCATATGTTAGACCTATTCATAAGAAAAATGCCAAAAATGAAATTATTAATTATCGACCAATTGCGAAACTTTCTTCACTTCCAAAACTGTTCGAATTAATAATGTATGATTCTATTCATAGTCACTGTAAATCTTTTTTAGTTCATAATCAACATGGATATATGGATAAAAAATCAATAGTTACTAATCTTGTTGAGTCAGTTTCAACTTTTACAAAAAAATATGGAAGAAGGTTTTCAAACCGATGTTATCTTTACAGATTATAGTAAAGCATTTGATGTTTTACCACATTCTATAATACTGATAAAGCTAAGAAAACTTGGTTTCCCAGATATTTTTGTGAAATGGGTTGACTCATATTTATCTTATAGGACCTACAGTGTTTTATTTAGAAACATTACTTCTAAACCTTTTAACGCTAATTCCGGAGTTCCACAAGGCAGTCACTTAGGTCCTCTTTATTTTATAATCTCGGTAAATGATGTTTCTTCAGTTATTGTTAATAGTGAGCTTCAAATATATGCGGATAACATGAAAATTTTTAAGAAAATTGAGTCAGTAAATGATGCTTTACTCTTACAAAATGATTTAGATAATTTTTTTATTTGGTGTAAAAACAATAATCTTCTTCTAAATGTAAATAAATGTGCACTTATGTGTTTCACACGTCGTCTTAATCCGATTTGTTTTAATTACTGCTTGAACGGAATTAGTATTCCTAAAACGAATTCTATTAAAGACCTAGGCGTTTACTTCGATGATAAGCTTAACTTTAAACTTCATTTCTGCTATATTATAAATAAAGCTAATTCTATGCTTTGTTTTGTAAAACGTTGGTCTAAAGAATTTAATGATCCTTATGTTCTTAAATCTTTATATTCTTGTCTTGTTAGACCTAATTTAGAATATGCTAGCCAAGTTTGGTCACCATTTTACGAGGTACATATTAATAGGATAGAGGCGGTGCAAAGAAATTTTTTAAGATTTACTTTGAGAAATCTTCAATGGTCAAACCCGCTGATCCTACCTCCTTATGAAAATAGATTGAATTCAATTCACTTGAAAACTTTAAAATTAAGACGAGAAGTTGCTGATGTTATTTTTATTACTGAAGTTATAAAAGGTAACATTTCTTCTCCTCAAATCCTTAATAACATTAAAATTAATTCAAATAATCGTTTACGTAATACTAATTTATTTACGTTGAGTTTTCATAGAACAAATTATGGCAATTATGAACCAATTCATAGGATGTTGATAATGGGTAATAAACACAAGAACAACATCGATTTCACACTTTCAAAACAAACACAAAAACTTAAGTTGTATAAATAGAAATATAAATTCTTTTTTTTATATATATTTAGTTGTTTTTATTGTTCACTTAAATTTTAATTTAAGAAATATGAAATTGTAACTTAATTCATAAGCTATTTTTTTTTATATGTTGTATAATACTAATTGTTAAAATTTTGTTAAGTTTGAGTTAAACTAATAAATAAATAAATAAATAAGTAAATAAATAAATGTTGTGAATTGGTTTGGACCACATTGCCGCATTTCCAATGGCGCCATTTCTTAGATAAGTATTACTATTTAAATTTAGTAAAATAACTAATTTTTTAACTAGAATTATTTTTCACTTATCTAACACTAAATATTTTTTTTTTAATACCCTACACCTATAGAATAGGGTATATTAACTTTGGTATGGTGTTTGTAACCACCTAAAGGAAGCGAACTGCATATGGAAAAGTATATATATTTGGGATCAGCATGACTTCCTGAGTCGATATAGCCATGCCCGTCCGTCCGTCCGTAGGCACGATAACTCACGATAAAATAATGAAGCTATCTTGATGAAATTTTAACTGTAGGTTACTAGGACTGAAAGCACGGCGGGGACTGCATATGGCCGAAATCGCCCCATGGGTTCGGATTCTGGACCTTTTAATCGGTCCAAGGGCAAACGAACATATATAAAAAATCACGATAACTTAACAACTAATTACGCTATCTTCATAACATTTGTGTTGTAGAATACTCGTAATGAAACTACGGCGATGATTGGGTACGGTGCGGAATGGACAATGTGTTCGGAACCTATAACTTTTTGAGCGAATTTAGGCCAAATGAGCATAATTCCGAAAAAATGAAGATAGAACCTCCAAATTTGGTATCGTGGTGTCTCTTCCTATTTCCTTAGTGTCCTTGAAATTTGGGCCCTATTATAGTAGTGGGTCGGGGACCAGCCACATATTTCTGAAGACCTTAAAGCATATCTTTAAAATTAATAAAGATAGCAGCTTGAAAAAATGTAGAAGCTTTAAATTTGGCACAAGGGTCTTCTTTACTATGTCTTGTGTGTCCCCATAATTTGGGATCTATTGGAGTGCTGGTCCAGTAGCCCTCTTAGACCTCCCAAGGTTTAAAAGCTTATAATCGAAATTACTAAAAATAGTAACTTAAAATTAATATAGAACGTTCCATTTGTGTACAAGGGTTAACTAGTATTTATAGTACAGCGCGGACTGGATAAGGGCGAAATCAGCCCAAGGGTTTGGGTTCTGCACCTTTAAATCGTTCTAAGGGCTAACGAACACATATAAAAAATCACGATAACTCAACGACTAATTACGCTATCTTCATAACATTTGTGTTGTAGAGTACTCGTAATGAAACTACGGTGATGATTGCGTACGGTGGGGAATGGACAATGTGTTCGGAACCTAAAACTTTCTGATCGAATTTAGGCCAAACGAGCATAATTCCGAAACCAATGAAGATAGAACCTCCAAGTTTGGTATCGTGGTGTCCCTTCCTATTTCCTTAGTGTCCTTGAAATTTGGGCCCCATTGGAGTAGTGGGTTGAGGACCAGCCTCACAGTTCCGAAGACCTTAAAATATATTTTCGAAATTAATAAAGGTAGTAACTTCAAACAAATTTAGAAGTTTCAAATTTGGCACATGAGTGCTCTTTACTATTTTGTGCGCGTTCCCCTAATTTTGGATCAATCAGAGTGGAGTACCCCTCTTAGACCCCTCACTGTTTAAAAGCTTATCAACGAAATTAATAAAAATAGTAACTTAAAATTAAGATAGAACGTTCCAATTGTGTACAAGTGTTAACTAGTATTGAAAGTGTGACGGGGACCGTATATATAAAATATTGCCGCTATTTTGATGAAAGTTAAACTTGTAATAATTTCAAAGCCAAAGAATATATTTCCGATCTCCTATGTGTCCGCGAAATTAAGACTTAAATGTAGTGGTGGTTCAATTAACTCCTAAGAAATCCCAAAATTAAAAAGCTTATCTTCGAAAGTCATAAAGATAGAAACTTTAAATTTGATACAAGAGGGTTCTTTCCCATTTCCGTTTTTATTTAACACTTTTATATTTTTAAAAGGCTAAGAATTTTACCATAAAACATCTTTTGTATAATATTTTATAAATTAAAAACAAAATATGTTTTTAATAAACGATTAAATTCCTTTTTTTTTAATTTTTATTATATCATATATTTTATTAAATTATTACCATAGGTTATATATAATTAAGACATTTTGAACGATACTTAAACTATGTTCAAAGGTACTTGCTGCATTTATGTAAAATTAATTTTTATATTTAAATGAATTGTAATTATATTTTAGAAATACATTAATTGCATATTTTGCGTTTATAAGCTTTTCTAATAGGTACATAAACTAACAATTAAAAATAATTGCGATTTTGAAAAATTTGAATTATTAAATATATTACGCTTTCACTAGCTTTTTATCACAAAATTTAATAATTCAAATTTTTTCACTTTTGTAATTGAATTGAAATAAATATATTTTCATATAATTAAAATTTGTTTTGTTTTTTAAGATTTTTAAATCGATAAATTAGTAAGAATTTTTAATATTTTTGAATTGATTGAAAGTTAATTTCGTTAGCTATGTCTTACGATCAAACTAATAAAAGCTTTTATGGTTTTAAAATGACTTATGTATATTTCATTAAATTTGAACCAAGGTGTAGGGTATTTCTAAGTCGGTTGCATCGACTGACTGTTTCTTTACTTGTTTAAAGGTTTTGTCGATTTATGTTGATAAAATCGTACATAAATAAGCATTTTTTTTTGTTTATTTGAGTAAAAATCCATGTTGAAAAGCATGTTATACATTTCTGTTTTATATACAGCTCACTCAATTCAAGGGAACTAGAAACTGTTATGGAAATTGAAAACCTTTCAAACCAGATCATTGAAATTCTCGATTGTTATCCTGAGACTGAAATTGTTCTGGCGGGAGATTTTAATATTCATAACAAAAACTGGCTTCACTTTTCCAGTACCTCTTCTCCGAAACAAAACTCCATTGAAAAACAATATGAATTATTTTCCACTCTATTTCACCTTTCTCAACTTGCGAAAAGTCCAACTAGAATGCCTGACCGTTCTGATAAAGAAGGTCACCTCTTGGATCTGTTTCTAACCACACACCCTGAAAAGTAGGTGGTTTCAGTTGGTTGCCCCCTGGGGGGCTCTGATCACTTTTTGGTGAATAAAAACTTCCCGAAAAATTGGTATGGCGCTATAATCATGCTAACTGGGAAGGTCTGAACAATTTTTAAAAAAATCTTTGATTGGTCACTGTGCTTCCGTGGTAGGAAACTTGACTTTGCTGCAAATTCAATTAGGGAAAATATTCTACTTGGAATGAGATTATTTGTACCTCACCCAATGAAATCTATTAAACGGAAACCCAATACTTGGTTTAATCGCAATTGCAAAGAAACCATTCTAAAAAAAGAGGAAGCTTTCAAAAAGTACTGGGACAGTGCTGTGGAGGCTCACAGGGCTAACTATATAGAGGTTCGAAACAGATGTAAAAGGGTTATCAACAATCAAAAATTTTTGTTCAACCAAAGGTTGAAACGAAAACTAATACACATGTCCAAGAAAAGGAAGTCCTTTTGAACTTTTGCGAAAAAATTTAGAATAGAGGGTCTTCTTTTCCTCCACTTGTTGATATAAACAACCAGTTCGCTACTAACTCGTCACTGCCTCAGTCAACTCAAAGACCCGCATATATTCCAGAAGTTTGCTGCTTCTTTAGTAGAACATACTTTAGCACGCGAGCAGTGATGAAAACCTTGAAGAATCTTGATACAAAAAAATCAGTTGTCCTGACGGTACTACAAATATTGTCCTCAAAAACACATATACGTAAATTTCAAAACCTCTGTGCACTCTTTTCCTTCTTTTACTTCGGGTATTCATCCTACCCAATGGAAGGATGCACATGCTCTTCCAATTTCTAAAAGAGGCGATAAAAGCGATCCCTATAACTACGGACCTATTGCTATTATTTCGGTCCTTTCCAAAGTAATGGAAAAAGTTATAAACTATAACGGGTTCAGAGCCCGTCTTTCAACTAGTGATCTTACGACCTACTTTTGCGAAAAGCTTAATATCAGTCATAACCATTCTGACGAGTTTGATGTTGTGGCTTTGGATATTTCTAAAGTTTTCGATCGAGTTTGGCATGATGCTTTATTGGGAAAATGCAAGGCTTTAGGTCTAGGTAGGGTTTTTGTTAAATGGATTGGAGATTTCCTTTCAAACCGCACGATTCGTGTACTTGCCGACGGATATTTATCCAAAGATTTGAAAATAAATCCTGGTTTCCCTCAGGGATCTGTTGTATCCCTCAGCCTTTTCCTAATATCTATAAATGACCTACTATCAATAACCTCCAATCCAATCCATAGCTTCGCAGATGAAAGTACCCTTGTTGCTTCCTATGAATTTCATAGCCGCTGTAACATTAATCATCAGATTAATACAACAGCAGAAAATTTCACTATAAGTGAATTAAACAAAGATTTACACCAAAAAAACTCAATGCTGTCTAGTCTCGCAAAAAATAGCTACAACTATTCCAAACCTTTCTTTCAAAGAGAAGCTTTGCACCTTTCGGAAGACTTGAATATTTTGGGGATTGAGCTAAACCAAAAATTGACTTGGTCAAATCATATTTTTGGAGTAGCTAAGGATGCTGCTAAATGTTTGGGTTTCTTGTATCGCTGCAAAACTTACTTCTCATCCTCTGATCTCCTTAACATCTATAAAACTTATACTAGGCCGAAAATGGAGTATAATGCATATATTTGGGCTGATGCTCCCATTACGAAGCTGGGATATCTCGATAAAGTGCACAATAGAGCTATTCGTCTTATAAATAATCCCAGTGTTACCTCAAAGCTCACTCCACTCAGCCATCGTCGCACTCTTTGGTCACTGAACTTGTTTTATCAAACAACTTATGCAGGGCAACAGATGCTCATCCCTACACAGTTGAGCTAACCAGATGGCGTAACACAGCTTATGGAAATTCGTTTGTCATGCGCCCATCTCGTTTATGGAACCATATACCACCAAATGTGTTCCCCAAAGTTGGTAGTGTATATATGTCGATTTAACCAAATTTAAGATTTAATTTTCCCCATCGCCCTTAATTCAGATATTCCAAATAACTTCCACCATAATCCTAAATCCTTCCATATCCCCATCCCTGTAACCAAATTGTACATTTGTATTACAGGTTCCTTCCCAATTTTTGGTTTAAAAAGCGTGTGGTTTTGGTGTTTTAAAATCATGCACTATCCAATGAAACATCGCATAGTTTCAATGGATGGCTTTCGAGCTTTCCATTCCCTCGTAAAAAATATTAAAAAAAAAAAGAAATATGTTTAATAGTAAAATTTTTAGCCTTTTAAAAATATAAAGGCGTAGGAATAGGAAATAATTTATCAAATATGAAGTTTCTCTTTTCATTAATTTCGAAGTTAAGCATTTCAATTTTGGGATGTTTTAGGAAGTACCTGAACCTCCAATACAATTAAGTCTAAATTTCAGGGACATAAAGGAAATAAAGGTTCTATATTTATTTCAAGTTACTATCTTTTTTAATTTCGAATATATGCTGTAATGTCTTGGGGGTAGTAGTGGTGGTACGCAAACCGCTATTCCAATTCATACAAAATTTCACATACACAAAGCAAATAAGGAAAAACACCTGTGCCAAATTTTAAGGTTCTATCTTTTTTTGTTTCGAATTTATACTCGCTAGTAGTTAACCTGGCACTCTGTCATGGGAATTCTGAGCCAGAAAGAGATAGCAATAGTTTGGCATATTGACCTACATTTTGATTAATTACCCCGGAAGTAGGTCAAGTTATGTTAAAAGTAGGTGATCTTGACGTCGGCGGTGCCGGTAATTAGGTCAGACAGGTTTAGAAGTAAGTTAAACAACTCTTGTTGTTTATATTGTAATAGGGAATCATGTAAAAGTAGTAAGTAAAAATATTTCAATACAATGTGCGTATGCAAATTAGCATGCAAAGAGAATATAAAGTCAAAAGAAAAGAAAAAAAATTTTAAGTCACAATCACAAATAGCAAGTTCATTAAAATGTAAAACATGTTTTCTGCCCAACATGTATATATATTATATGTATGTAATAAGTAGAAGAAAAAATTTAAAGTCACAAATAGCAAGTTCATTATAATGTAAAACATGTTTTCTGCCCAGCATGTATATATATTATATGTATGTAATAAGTAGAAGAAAAAAGTCATCGTTTTCTGTAAGGAATGAAAAAAAAAAAAAAAAAATCAAAACTATGGTTAATTGCTTTTGGTACCTATTCATAATCAACATACAAATAAAAATAAAACAAAGAAGTTACTGTGTTTAAATAATTTTTATTTAACTGAAAAAGCTTTAACAATTTTACGATGATCAGATGTTAAAATTCTAGAAATAGTGATACCAACATTTTCAATGCGTCTTTGAAATCTACTTCTATCACATGCGTATTGATGCCAATGACCTTTACGAGCAGCTCTGTAAGCATAGTCCCATACATACATGACTTGAATTTCGATATCTGTGCTGAAGTGAACTTTTGTAGTTTTATTATTTAAATTCATATTGTATATGTATGAAGGTCTTAATTTAGAATTTTTTCTTTTAAGAGATACATATATACATTAAAGCAATTTTTAACTGCACAACTGAAATTGTGGTTTGATAAATGTATAGGACATGATGTTTTAAAGTTATCAATCTTTTCTAATGGCGGCAAAACTCTGCTTAAATCTTCTATTTTGGCACTGTCAATGTACTTTTGAAGGAAAAGTTTTTTTTGCTCTCCTTTGACATAGATTTTTTCAGCTGGTTCTAAATAGTGTTTTAATATACATTTTACATCCAAATATTCAACTAAAATGCTACCCCATTTAAGTCCATTTATTTTATTTTCGCAATACTGATTGGTATATCTGACTTCTCGACTAAGTTCTTCTGCAGGGTATGGTGGTTTAAAATGATACACAGTCGGAATTAAACTTCCTTTTTCAAGTATGGCTAGTTCTTTTATGAAATTTTGTTTATCATTTCCTAATAAAAATTGAAGATCGACTACTAAAATTTGTTTAACCATCTTGAATGTTATCGGTGGAATAACCTTTTCATTATTCGAATTTCGGTTTATATTAATTTTTAAAAATAGTTTTTATATAAATATAGGTTAGTAATATTAGTTTCCGCTAATACAACTATGTTGTTTCACCCATTTACTATGATGGTGGCAGGACCATCGTGCTGTGGTAAAACCACTTTTATTCATAATTTAATTAAATATAAAAAAGAAAATATACAACCAGAAATTAATAGAATTGTTTGGTGTAATCCAGCCAAAAATGCTGTTCCACAATACATGAAAGATGTTGAATATAGTAAAACTATACCAGATTTTAATGATAATCAAGAACCTTTGTTGATTGTAATCGATGATATGATGTTAAATTCTCATGATAAGTATGTGTGTGATTTATTTATTAGAGGTTCACATCATAGGAATTTGTCTGTAATATTTGTAACTCAAAATATATTTCATCAAGGTAAATTTTCAAGAGATATTTCACTTAACTGTAAATATCTAGTACTTTTTAAAAATCCAAGAGATAAATCACAGATATTACCTTTAGCTCGTCAGATTTATCCAAATCAAATCAAAGCATTTGAAAAAGTATATAATGAAGTGACGTCAGACCCATACGGCTATATATTAATAGATCTTACTCAAGACATTAATGATATATTTCGAATAAGAAGTGATATATTTGGAAAAAATTTCTGCTTTTGTACAAGAGATCAATTAGAAAAATTTGGGGGAGAATATGAAACGTTTGAAAACCAATCGACACATATTGCATCTATTAAAAAGTTCTAAACCAAAATTTGAAAAAGTAATAATAAAGCATTGTGACGCCGAAGTAATAAAAACTTTTAGTGAAATTGCTTTAAATATTTTAAAAGGTAATTGTAATCTGAGTAGAAAAGCAACAACTCAATTACGAAAGTATAAAAAGGAATTGAGATCACTCATATGCCGTAAAAAATCTATAAATAGCAAAAGAAAAATCATTATTCAACGAGGTGGATTTTTACCTACACTTCTTGGTGCACTACTTTCAGGAATAATAGGAAATTTTATAAAATGAATAATACAACATTTAACAAAATTATTATACTAAAACCAGAGGTTTATGAGAAAATGAAACAAAATGCAGACGTAGAAGTGAATGAGTTGGATAAAGCTATGAAAAAAATTCTGTTAAATAAACACCTGACAGATACACAAAAATGGTATTTATACCGTCAAAATCTATTTAAAGTAAGAAACAAAAATAGAGTTCTTCCAACAAATAAAAGGGAGCAGGTAAAAATTACAGAAACAAAAGGTACTCAAACTCGTGCAAAACCTATGTATGTAGATGTAGAAACTCAATCAAATATTCCTGTATATAAGAATGCTGCAACACAAGCTTTTTCTCAAGAAGATATATATGCAAAAGAAGTTGAGGAAGTATTCGATGATGAAAAGGAAGAAGAAGTTTTTAAAAAAGCATTGTCTGCTGCTTCAGCTGGAGAACGTCTAAGAAAAAGAAAATCAATTAGAAATCAAAATGTACAAATTTTTGAAACTGATACAGGAGACATAATATCAGTTCCTTTAGACAGCCCAAGCCCACCAACGAAGAAAGAAAAAACTATAAATAGCAAAGAGTTAAATAGTTCAGCAAGGCGTGTTTTACGGTCAGCAGCAGGTAATCCTCAAACAGAGCTTAATTTTCCAATTCGTAAAAATAAATCAACAAGCTCATGGACAGCATACAAGTAAATGATGAATTTTACGTCACTTTACTAAGCGATTCATCCATGAATTATTACCCTGAAAATGCATTGTCGTCTTTTACAAATAAAATGGATAAATACATGATTGATTCAAATTGGAAAGTCGGTATTTCTGAAATATATGTTAATAATTTTATACCAAATGTTTACGGTGAAGAGTGGGATAAAGGTACACAAATTTTTATCTCAGGTATGAAAAACGATATGCTTGGTGTAGGAACTACATACATACCATACAATTCAAAACAAATGTTATGCGATTGGAAGATATTTTTAATACCAACATTAATTCAAAATGTACGACCATTTCCTGGTTATTCTAGGAAAGAAGTTGTGCGGCAGTTGATTTGGGGAATTTTTAACTTTTTGAATGATGATAAAAACTACACTGCATCAGATAAAAAGGATGAATTTCCTACAAATTTGACCTATACTACTATCTGTTTAAGTAAACCAAAGGTAGATATTAAGATCAGAACAGAATTCGCATATACTTTAGAGGAACTTTTAAAAACATGTTTTCAGCAAGTATTACTTAAGGTAAAGGAGCTTAAACAACATAAACCTCGAGTACTTGAAGCTTACATACTTTTAATTAATAGTTTAGGTTTATTTCCTGTAGGAAAACCTGATATGTTTTTTATATATACTGATATTATTAAACCACAGAATGTAGGTGGAAAAGATGTAAGATGTTTAAGAACTGTCAACATAGAGAACACTTTTACAGACATAGTGAAGGAATATACCAATATTCAATATTGCAATGTGGAAAAATCATTTGATAGTATTTCGGTATTATTATGTGATAAATATGGTTATAAAATAAATTTTTGCACCAGCAGTATTCCTACAAAAGTTGTATTGCATTTCAAAAAAGTATAAATAAAAGGAATTTAAAAACATTATATATTATTTTATTTAAACATTATGGAGAGAGCATACTATAAATATTATTTAGTTCAATCAGGAAAAGGACTTGACGATATTGGTCCCTTGTTACATTCAGTTGTACCTTACCAAAGGGGGCGAGGGTTAGGAAGCTTTTTCGGTGGACTTTTCAGATATTTAAAACCAATATTTACGTCTGGAGCCAATATATTAAAAAAGGAGGTTATTAACTCTGGTATTAATGCATTGTCGGATATTGCAACAGGTGCAAATTTAAAAGAAGTTGTACAAGATCGAAGTAAAGAGATAATTAAAAATGTAAGACGAGGTGCAGTTCAAAAACTCAATGAAATGTATGGACAAGGGAAAAGAAGAAAACCTATAAAAAGACCACTCATTAATAATTTAAATTATTTTACGTCAAAGCGACGCAAAGTGAGTAACAAAAAGAAGCAAAACGATATTTTTGGTTAATTATGATTGAATGTATGAAGTCTGAGTTGGATATTTTTAGAACACAACCTATTCAGTCAAGTATATTACGATCTGAAGAAGTTTCCTACAACCCTATTGCTTCTTTAGATAATCCATCAGTCATAGAATTTGTTTCATTAGGTCATGGGGATACATATAGGGATCTTTCTTCTGCATATCTTAAATTGAAAGTACAAATTTTAAAAAAAGATGGAACTCAATGGAATAATGATAAAAACACTGAAGGAAAATTAATTCAACAACCAAGTGTAGTCAATAATCTTTTACATTCATTATTAAAACAATGTAACGTTCAGCTAAATGGAAAGAATATATCTCCATTCGATGGAAATTATCATTATAGAGCTTATATTGAATCATTATTAAATTATGGTACAGATGCCGCTACTACTCATTTGGAATGTGCAGGATGGAATCTCGATAAACCAAATATAGGAAAACCTGATAATAATGGTTCAAAAGAACGTCAAAAATTATACCAAAATAGCAGTGTAGTAGAACTTATGGGAAAACTACATTTAAACATGTTTAATCAACCTACACTTCTCATAAACAATGTTGATATTCGAATTCTTTTAACACTTGAAAAACCAGACTTTTACTTTTTTGCAGATGATTCTGACGAATCTCAACTAAAAATTTTAGAAGCGACTTTATTTATGAGACATGTAACTATTAATCCTAGTGTACTATTAGCACATAATGCTGTATTGGAAAAAACTAATGCCAAATATAATTATAAACGAGTAGAGGTAAAAAGTTTTACCATTCCGCAGAATAGTTCATCAGTATTACTAGATAATGTTTTCATTGGTCAACTACCAAACACAATAATATTTTGTATGACAGAAAATGCAGGTTACTCTGGAAAAAGATCAAAAAACCCATACAATTTTAAACATTTTGATATTTCACAATTTGTTTTAAACGTAAATGGAGTTCAAATACCTAATTCAGCAATTGAAACCAGTTTTTCGGATGAAAATAATTGCTACACAAGAGCATACAGTACACTATTTTCAGGTACTGGAATTAACCATAATGATAAAGGTCATCAGATAACAAAGGCTATGTTTAATAATGGATTTTTCATGTTAGCTTTTGATTTAACTCCAGATGCATCAGGAAATGAAGTGTGTCAAGGTTTATTAAATCAGGGTACAGTTAGAATTGAGGCAAGGCTATCAAAACCGCTTACATCTACACTAACTGGTATTGTTTATGGAGAATTTGATGCAAGCTTACAAATTGATAAAAACCGAAATATATTTACAAACCTATAAATACCACACATAAAAATGAATTTAAATAATTGACAAAATGTCGCTATCTTGTGCACTACTGGATGTAACGTTTTGTTGTAATGATAATAATACCTTATTTGCAAAAGATATTTGTATAGTTGGTATCAAAGAACCTTGCAAAAAGTTTGTGAAAGAGCTCAAGTATAAATTTCCAACTAGAGAATTTATAAATGATAATTTTGAAAATTATTGTTTTGGGACTGTGTATAACGATAAAATAAATAAAGAGCTCTGTCAAATACTAGAAAAATTTTATATTATTATAACAAATAAAAAATTCAAAAAAGAGTTTTTATCGAACTACATAAAAGAAGCAACCAAGGTATATGACTTGAGTCAATTTGATTAATGAACACACTGGAGATAAATAACGTGTTGAGATGTAACAAACAAACGAGTAAAATTTTTAAAGGAGTTTTTGCTTTAGATCAACTCCCCAAAACAATTAAAAAACAAACTTTTTTAATTGTAAACACAGATAAAGCAAAAGATCCAGGAACACATTGGTTGGTTATTTATATTCCTAAACGTGGTTGTATCGAATATTTTGATTCTTTTGGCAGAAAACCTGATAAATTAGAAATTTTAAGTTACTTAAAAAATCAATGTGTAGTTTTTAATGAAAAACAATTACAAAGCAATTATTCAGATGTCTGTGGACAGTATTGTTGTATTTATTCATGGTATAGATGTTGCGGTTATAGTATGAATACCTTTTTAAAAAAATTTAATAAAGGTAATCATGTAGAAAACGACAAATTAATTATAAATACCTTTCAAAAGCTTTTTGGAAAATACAAGTGGTTACAAGTTTGTGTTCCTAAAACGTATAAGTATTAAAACACTATAAATAAATGTTAGTAAAATTAAAGAAATGGAGGCATTAGGTCAGAGTTATAATTTATTGCTAAGTTATACATATTTCCTCAATAAAAGTCACACATTAAAAATTTCTGTTGGATTTGACTGTAAGACGTTTGAAGCTTCATGCATATTTCATCGTATTGGTAAAAGGGAGATTGTCTTAAAATATCACGAATGGATTAAATTTTATTATCAATTTAACGCAAAACTTATTTATATATTCGATATGCAGATGATAAAAGACATAAAAGAGAGCTTACATCATGGGTTAAGATCTGTGAATAGGCAAAGCATAAGTATTAACAGAGAAGAAGCAGAACTGTTTTACAATTTAACCGATTTTATTCAAGCAGTGATGACACAGTATAAATCTGCTGAGTTAAATGTAAAAGAATATGTTGCAGAATATCTGAAATTATGTGATGAACAAAAAGTATTAAGGTTACAGAAAGAAATTTATATACCAATGCAGCGTTTTAATGTACAATGTAATTATTCAAGATTATTTTTTGAAATCCCTGTAATGTTAAAACAAAAAATTTGTAACAATCTCCATAAATAAATAAAATAAATCACAATGAATAATATAACATTTTTATACCCTACACCTATAGAATAGGTAAAGGGGTATATTAACTTTGGTATGGTGTTTGTAACCACCTAAAGGAAGCGAGCTAGATATGGAAAAGTATATATATTTGTGATCAGCGTGACCGCCTTAGTCGATATAGCCATGTCCGTCCGTCCGTCCGTCCGTCCGTCCGTCCGTCCGTCCGTAGGCACGATAACTCAAAAAATAATGGAGCTATCTTGATGAAATTTTAACTGTAGGTTACTAGGACTGAAAGTACGGCGGGGATTGCATATGGGCGAAATCGGCCCATGGGTTCGGATTCTGGACCTTTTAATCGGTTTCAGGGCTAACGAACAAATATAAAAAATCACGATAACTCAACAACTAATGACGCTATCTTCATCAAATTTGTGCTGTAGGTTACTAGTAAAGAAAATACTTCGGGAATTGCGTAAGGTCGGGATTGGACCATGGGTTCGGAACCTAGAACTTTTTGATCGAATTTAGGCCAAACGAGCATAATTCCGAAACCAATGAAGATAGAACCTCCAAATTTAGTATCAGGGTGTCCCTTCCTATTTCCTAAGTGTCTTGTGAATTTGGGTCCCATTGGAGTAGTGGGTCGGGGACCAGCCACACATTTCCGAAGACCTTAAAGCATATCTTTAAAATTAATAAAGATAACAACTTGAAAAAATGTAGAAGCTTCCAATTTGCCACAAGGGTGTTCTTTACTATCTCTTGCGTGTTCCCCTAATTTGGGATCAATTGGAGTGGTGGTTCTGTACCCCTCTCAGACCTCCCAAGTTTTAAAGGCTTATAATCGAAATTACTAAAAATAGTTACTTAAAATTAAGATGGACCGTTCAAATTGTGTACGAGGGTTAACTAGTACTATAAGTACAGCGCGGACTATATAAGGGCGAAATCAGCCCAACGGTTCGGATTCCGGACCTTTTAATCGATGTCAGGGCTAAGGAACATATATAAAAAATCACGATAACTCAACAACTAATGAGGCTATCTTCATGAAATTTGTGCTGTAGGTTATTGGCAGCGAAACTACGGCGGTGATTACGTACGGTGAGGATTGGACAATGGGTTCGGAACTTAGAACTTTTTGATCGAATTTAGGCCAAACGAGCATAATTCCGAAACCAATGAAGATAGAACCTCCAAATTTGGTATCAGGGTATCCCTTCCTATTTCGTAAGTGTCTTTGAAATTTGGGCCCCATTGGAGTAGTGGATCGGGGACCAGCCACTCAGTTCTTAGGCCCTTAAAGCATATTTTCGAAATTTTTTTTTTTTTTTTTTTTAAGCGCTAACTGTTCAACTGTTAGGCTAATTAGCCTGTCTATACCATAGGTACATGTTGGAACGGGGGGGTCATATTATATTCGTGTTATTAGAATTGGTCTTATTGAATTCCACATACAATTTAAACATGAGATAGTACTAGGCCTTATAACATGTAGAAACGTCTTAGATTTTCAATATTTACAATTCTATTTTTTGTTTATATTGTAATATTTTATATTTTACTTATATGGTATTCTATATCTGCGAGTTATATTATTTAATTAAATTATTTGTTTATATTTTGCATTTGTTTATATTTTTATATTAAAGTATTTTTTATTAAAGATTTATAATTATTAATTATTGATTATGCCATTAATTTGAACCTAATGGCGAATGGTAACTGAGTCGAGTCGAAAACCAGAAAAGTTTTTTCACTTTCACTAGAATTCGAACCCGGGCCCTTCTGCATGAAAGGTCGGCACTTAACCACTGTGCCACCCAGCTGTTAATAAAGATAGTTACTTGAAACAAATGTAGAAGCTTCCAATTTGCCACAAGGGTGTTCTTTACTATTTCTTGCGTGCCCCCCTAATTTGGGATCAATTGGAGTGGTGGTTCAGAACCTCTCTTAGACCCCCCAATGTGTAAAAGCTTATCATCGAAATTAATAAAACTAGTAACTTAAAATTAAGATAGAGCGTTCCAATTGTGTACAAGGGTTAACTAGTATTGAAAGTATGACGGGACTGCATATGGGCGAAATCGTACCATAATTTCGGGTCCTGGAACCCTTGAAAAGTTCAAGGACTAACAAACATATATCTTAAAAACACCATAACTCAAAAAATAATGCCGGTATTTAGATGAAATTTAACAGTAGGTTACTAGTAATGAAAGTACCATGGGAATTGGTTGTGGTCGAGTTTAATTTCGAAACCAAAGAATATATTTCCTATGTCCTATGTGTCTCCGAAATCTAGACTTAATTGTAGTGGTTCAGTTATGTTCAAAGGTACTTGCTGCATTTATGTAAAATTTATTTTTATATTTAAATGAATTATATGAAAAGGTGTAAATTTTTAATTGTATTTTAGAAATACATTTATTGCATATTTTGCGTTTATAAGTTTTTCTATTAGGTATATAAACTAACCATTTAAAATAATTGCAATTTTTAAAAATTTGGATTATTAAATATATTATGCTTTGATTATCTTTTTATCACAAAATTTAATAATTAGAATTTTTTCATTTTGTAATTGAATTGGAATAAATATATTTTCATTTATTTCAAGTTTGTTTGTTTTTTAATATTTTTAAATAGATAAATTAGTAAGAATTTGTAGTATTTTTTAATAGATAGGGTAATTAGAAAATGTTTTTAGTACAGTACAGTACAGTAAATACAGTTAATTTGGTTAGCTATGTCTTACGATCAAATTAATAACAGCTTCTATGGTGTTAAAATGACTTATGGATATGTCCTTAAATTTGAACCAAATAGGTGTAGGGTATTTCTAAGTCGGTTGCACCGACTGACTGTTTCTTTACTTGTTTATTTTTATTTATATAGTTATTTAAATAGACTAAAAATTATTTCTAAAAATATCTGCAAAGTAGTCAGGATCTCCCTGCTGATTATTTATTCCCCAAATTTCGTTAAATGGAAGTCCTTCCTCATCTTCAGCAATTTCTTCTTCCACTTCTTCTTCCTCATCTTCCGATTCAACTATGTGAAAGGGAGGTATAAATTCCTCCGTTTCTGTTAATTCTTCATCGTCTATGGTGGACGTAATTTCATTCTCTTGTATTTGGCTTTCTGTATTTACATAGTCCGTTTCATGAAATTCTTCATCGTCTATGGTGGACGTAATTTCATTCTCTTGTATTTGGCTTTCTGTATTTACATAGTCCGTTTCATGAAACGGATATGTCGTAGAATCAGGCTGCATTTTATTGAGTTGCTACTAATATTCAAAATGGAAATGAAACAAAATTGAAAATAAAAGCCCAGTTATATACTCATGTAGAAAAGTATAAAAGCAAATTAAACTCAATCAGATGATTAGTTTAAACCATGCTTTGGTCTATCATTTTATGTATAATAATTATTATATCATTACCTTTAACATTTTTATAACAAAATGTCAAGAGCACAAATAGTGGCTGAAATTCATAGACAGGCAAGACGTAAATTTCTTAGAAGAAAATTCAAACAAAAGGGTTTAAATGACACATGGCAAATTGATTTAGTAGAAATGTTACCATATGCAAAGTTTAATGAAGGTTATAAATATATGTTGACAGTCATTGACACTTTTTCCAAATATGCCTATGCTGAACCTGTGAAAACAAAAAATGCTGAAAATGTTTTAAATGCCTTAAAATCGATTATTAGTAGAGCTAAAGTTATACCAAAAAACATTCACTCTGATCAGGGTAAGGAATTTTTTAATTCACAATTTCAAAATTATACGAAAGAAAAATCAATCAATCATTATCATACATTTAGTGAATTAAAAGCATCAATTGTTGAACGATTCAACCGCACATTAAAAAATTCGATGTGGAAAAAATTTAGTTTAAACGGGAATTATAATTGGTTACCTATTATGCAAACAATAATAAAAGAATATAATTCTACAAAACATAGTACAACAAAACTTCCTCCTGAAAAAATCATAAAGAAAAACGAAAAAAATATACTTAAAAATGTGTATACTGAACCTAAAATTATCCAGAAAAATAAATATAAGGTTGGAAATTTTGTAAGAATAAGTAAATATAAAGGTCATTTCGAAAAAGGTTATCAGCCAAATTGGTCATCTGAAATATTCAAAATTGCAAAGATCAATAATACTTACCCTGTTACATATCAGTTATCAGACTACACTGACACACCAATTTCTGGAGGCTTTTATCAAGCTGAGCTTACACCTGTAAAATACCCAGATACTTATCTTGTTGAGAAGATTATTAAAAAACAAGGAAATAAAGTATACGTAAAATGGCTTGGATTTGATAACAATCATAATACATGGATAAATAAAAAAGATATTGTTTAACTATTGAATATTTTATTATTTTTGTTTTAAATAAATATATATGTACAAACAAATACAAACTCATATTTTATTGTAACTTTTGTCTCTTATACCCATATGGTACAGAACTGTGATCTTCTAATATTCGGCGCTTTTCTGATCTTGGTTGATATCGCTTAGTTTCAGTTGTTGTAAACACCTCATGATTTTGGGTCCTTTTAATATTATCGGAAATTACGAATATATCTGTTGTGTCTTGAAAATTTAACACAGCATCTTTAATACTCTCAAAATTTACTTGTTTTGCAGTATTATAGTTTAGTGAAATACCTTTAACTTTACATACTACTTTTTCAGTATTATCTTTTGTACAATATACTTTATATGCATAATTTTTCGGTCCACCACTAACAAATTCTGTAATATAACTACCAACGCCATAACATTCTAATTCATCAGTCATATCACCAATGTATTCTCCTAATGCTGGAGCTTTTTCTCCTGCTTTGCTTATGTAAATGACAGAATCCGTGTCATAATACAATACTCTATCATTAAGCTCTTCTAAATAACTATATAGCTTAAGTCGTGCTTGTGTTGTCGTGTATGCTGCTTTGCACACATTTATGGTAGGTAAAGAATTTGCTGCTTCATCTTTATATTGCCAGCTAACTATTATGTTTTCTTCGTTTATTGGTAATATTGAACACACTTCTACAGAAGGATTTGTTAACAGCTCATACAATTGGAAAGGTTGATTTACAATCATTGTTTGTTGTTGGTTTTCTCGCTGCCCAAATTTACCCCAAAAGGAGTTCAAAATTAATTTAGCAAATGATCTTAATCCAGGGTTATTAAGAATTTTTTCATAATCTAACTTAATTTCCTCTAGGTTTAAAAAGTTTTCTATATAATTTTCTTTTTCTTTTTCAGTTTGGCAGATATTAGGCCAACCAGAAGCTTCTTGTTTAATTTTTATAAATTTATTCATCATTGATGTAAATAGACCGTCAATTGAATTAATTTTATCATATTTTACTGTTTTGTATTCCCAAACTTCGTAAGTGTTTATAAGTTCGTAACCCTTTTCAATAGCTTTTACGACTTCATCAATGACCCAAGTTCCTATTAATGATCTTTCTGTGTCAGTATGATAACAATATTCTCCTTGGTATTTTTCTTCACTACAACTTCTACAAAGTGAAAACATTAATTTATTATTTTGCTTTAGTGGAAGAACAGGGTGTAAAAGAAGTGGTGGGGGTAACATTTTACACTTAATTATTCCATCAATGGTTGATATATTTAATTTAGAAGTATTTTCTCCTATATAAACTGTTGGATGCTTAATAGGAAATTTTCCTCGTTTGCAGACATATGGATATAGAGAGCATATATCTATATATTTAATTTTTTCTCCTGGTTTACATTTGTAGTATGTGTAAACATTTCCAGTCCTACCTCCGTAAAATGCATCTCTAGGATTTAATGGAGCTGTGTTCAATAGTTGATGATTTTTCAAGTATTTCATGTTTATGTTTTTGTTCAGTTCCTCGCGGAATTCACATTCCCACATCTCAACAACATTGTATCCAAGAAATTTTAAGTGTTCAGATTTTGATAGTGTTTTTTCATACCTCCGATTTAATGTGTCACTAGAATCTTTATGCAAAGGTGTATCCCTTTTAGTAGTCAGACATTTAGGATGTCCGTGGTAATAGCACCCATAAAATTCATATACCTCTTTAGTATCCTCGCAATACCCGTCAACTTTAACACCAGCAATTATTTTTTCTCTTCCGTTAATTCCACATTGTAATTTAATTTTACGAGAATCTTCTTCCCAAATAAGCCATTGCATAGCTATTTTTGATTGATTATCAATTAATCTATAACCTTTTTTCGGAATGATGCCTATTGTGTTTGGAATAAGAAAATTTCTTCTATATGCTAAGTTACATGCTGAAGCTATTGTTATAGCTTCTAAAAATGGTTCAACATTGCACTCTTGTAAGAACATTTTTCTAAAAGTCAGACAGGCTTCTGTCAAAATTTTTACATCGTTAATGCAATATTCTATCAATTCTTTCTGCATGTTGAAATTAGAGTTTTTGTTTTTTTCATACCACTGTAAAAATTCACTCCTTTCATCCTCCTTTTTTGTGTCAGGTGCATAATATTTCATTGAAGGTAAAGTTCCAATGTAGTTTTGATTTTCCACTTTATTAAATAGATGAGGCAAGTATCCTTTTTTTAATTTGGTGGGTAAATTAAAAGCTTTCGGTAACTTACTAAGTGCCATTGGAAAATAATTAAGCGAGTCTATGAATTTTATATTATCCAGTAACATAAGAATGATTTTTGTTCCTCTCATAATTAATTTTGGTTGAAGAACAGTTTTAGTAAGAATATAATTTAAAACAAACTGATGATCAAACGCTTGTCCATTATGAGCAATCACAATAACCTTTTTATATTGGGTTCTTAATTTCATTATATGATCCATGAATTTTGATATTATATTTTCTTTTTCAAAGCATCTTTCTCTTAATCCACATTTTCTACAATAATATAATGTTACTTCATCTATACAATTATCACATCTTTGTTGTAAAATACATAAATTTGGGGTATGTTGTTTTGTTTTTGACAATGTATTATCCTCTTGTCTAGTTTCTAAATCATAAAATATGTAAATAAAGTCCTTTTTATAATTTTCTGAAAGGTTTTTGACTTTTTGAATAAAGCATTGATGATCTTGCATGACATGTTCGTTACAAATGCTACAATAAAATTCCCCACATTTATGACTTCTTTTTGATTTATGAACTTTGAAACAGCTTTTGCATTTTTGTATTTCCTCACACATACTTAATTTTGTTGATGTTGACGCCTTGTGATTGTCTAAACAGGTTTGACCTCGAAATGTGCGATTGCATTCTTTGCATAAAATATTTTTTATATTTTTAGGGCACTGAGGTGTTTTTTGGCAGCAAGGACAGTTCTTTGAACATCTATGTTCATTTTTGACATAATACGGAATATGACAATCTTCACAATAATAGCTGCAACAAAAGAAAGCTATTTTTGACATAATACGGAATATGACAATCTTCACAATAATAGCTGCAACAAAAGAAAGCTGTAAGAGAAGTAATAACATTGTAATAATGATCGTGATAAAGTAAGTTGATGCTTTTCCCGTCATTATTTCCTTTAAAAATTACTTCTCTTCTCCTTGCTTCTCCATATTTGTACACAACAATTTTATGTTTATTTAAAAAACTTTGAAATTGCTGCAACTCTCGTATTCCACAACCTTCAGATGGAATTGAAACTCCAGAATTATTTACTAAGTATAATGCCGATAAAGTTTGAAGCTTTTCCGTATCATTTAATATTTTTCTATATTCGGCAAAGTTTTCAACTCTAGCTATAGCAACAACTAGTGCTCGCGGAAGACATAGGTTGTCTTTATTTTTTATGCGGATGATTGATGATTTTCGTAGGCATTCATCAGTATAGTTTATATATTTCGATGTGGATCTACCTAATCCAGCTGGTAATTTAATCTGTGTAGCTATAATGCAGAAGGTATCTGTACTTAATCCTATAAATGGAAAATGAAAATATTATTAATAATAATAAAAAAGGAAAAACATGTTTATAATTTACCTTCGGAATTGCTTTGAAATACTTTAGATATAATATCCCAAACATCCAGAAATTTTAGTTCACTGGCTGTTTTGAAATTTATGAATGCAGGGCCACGTTCCTCAAAACTTTCTCCGCAGAAAGTTAATCCTATTTTGTCTGTAGAATTTATATCACTAGTTATATGTTTTATAATGTGATATACTGCATCTTTGATCCAGCTGGTGGGTTCAACATTATCTGGTACCGGTCTTATAGTAAATTTAATTTTACGTCCACGTAAGTTAAATCTCTTAACGATTTCTGCACGGTCGCTTTCAATTCTATAGTGCGTTACATTTTCTGATGAGTTCAAAAATTTTCGTAGAATAACTTTTTTAGACATTGTTTCTGCTTTAAAATGAAATCAGACACTGTTACATTAAAATAATAATTTTCTTTGTTTAAACTTTCACTTAAAATAAAAAATTAATCGGAAAATACTCTACAACAATGTAATCAGAATTTAATCAATTATTATTTCCTTTTTATTTCTATAATCTTGTCTTAAATTAATGATAAAAATTTGTAAAGCATAGCTGTATGCAAAAGATATTTCAACAAAGTATGTCACGACTCACGTTATTCTTAAAATAGAAATAGAGAATTAATCGAAAGAAATAAAAAAATTCTACAACAATGTAATCGCAATGCACTTTAGTCAATTATATATTTCCTCTAAGTAAAATTAAATTCTAAATTGAGCATAATAAAAAATTATAGTCTATGACAGGAATTATGACAGGAATTTAAATTAGTATTTTGCAATACTGCGTTTGATTGTCTATGTCATTTCAATAAATTATAGTAGTAAAAACGTGAAATCCTGTTTCTTAACTTCTATTCTTCTGTACGCTGTAAATTAGTATAAATATATTGAAATTTTGTACAACAGTTACACTTAAATTAAAAATTTTAATCATACAACATGGCTCAGAAATTCCTAAACCTATATATGAGCAACAGCGATGATGTCGCTGCATCTGTCCGTCTCCCCGCTAAAAGGAGAAAGACGAAAAATAGCGAAGTTGAAGAAACCCAAGAAGAGCAACAAGATCAACAACGGCAACGTCTCCAACAGCAACAGCAACAACAACAACAAAATCAACTACTACTACTACAACAACAGCAACATCCAAAACAGCATCAACAACAACAACAACAACAGCCAAGTAAAAGAAGTTTTTTATTGGCCTTTAATGAAAAGGCTGAAACAAATACATGCTATAAAAAAACCTTTTTAAAAATTGAAGGAATGGAACCAAATAGACTATATATATTAAAAAAATTAAAACAAATAAATACAAGATACGGTGAAAAATGGGTTTTCGAAACTCAAAATTTTATCATTTTTATTCCTCGTAAATATGAGGAAATTTGTAATAAAGAATTAGAGGAGGGTATTAATACCTCCATAATTTATTTATATAAAAATGAAAAGGGGGATTTACTCCTCGAAGATTCAAATTTAACTTTTCCGCTTGCTGATAATCAGTAAATGGAAAAAGTAAATAAATAAAATTTTTAATTCTAGTTAAAAATTAAATAAAAATTGATAAAACAAAACAATACTGTTTTTATTTTTAAGTTTCAGGTACCCAGGAAAAATAAATAAATTTTTCTTTAAAGTTACAATCTACAGGTGAAACAACATAAAATAGATATGAAAGATACATTTTATTAACTTATATCTTCTGTTTCTTTTTAATTTAAAAGCACTTCTTTGATTTCAGGTTTATACATTTCATATTAAAGATGCAATGCACCTGCAATATCTTACATAAGAGATGTACAAATAATCTAAACAAATTTTTATTTTATTTGTATGTTGATTATGAATAGGTACCAAAAGCAATTAACCATAGTTTTGATTTTTTTTTTTTTTTTTCATTCCTTACAGAAAACGATGACTTTTTTCTTCTACTTATTACATACATATAATATATATACATGCTGGGCAGAAAACATGTTTTACATTATAATGTTGCTATTTGTGACTTTAAATTTTTTCTTCTACTTATTACATACATATAATATATACATGCTGGGCAGAAAACATGTTTAACATTATAATGAACTTGCTATTTGTGACTTTAAATTTTTTCTTCTACTTATTACATACATATAATATATATACATGTTTGGCAGAAAACATGTTTTACATTTTAATGAACTTGCTATTTGTGATTGTGACTTAAAATTTTTTTTCTTTTCTTTTGACTTTATATTCTCTTTGCATGCTAATTTGCATACGCACATTGTATTGAAATATTTTTACTTACTACTTTTACATGATTCCCTATTACAATATAAACAACAAGAGTTGTTTAACTTACTTCTAAACCTGTCTGACCTAATTACCGGCACCGCCGACGTCAAGATCACCTACTTTTAACATAACTTGACCTACTTCCGGGGTAATTAATCAAAATGTAGGTCAATATGCCAAACTATTGCTATCTCTTTCTGGCTCAGAATTCCCATGACAGAGTGCCAGGTTAACTACTCTCGCTTGTCCTCAATTCGTTCAAAAGCTTCTAGAATTGGAACCATTGTCCGATCTAGACCAGAACCAAACCCCCGGTACTTTCATTCCTAGTAACATAAACTTTAAATTTCATCAAAATAGGGTAATTTTTTTTGAGTTATGTTGTTTTTTGATATATATATTCCTTACCTCTTCAACTTTTGAAAGGTTCCAGAACCCGATAAAATTGTCTGATTTCGCCGTACCCGCCGTACTTTAAGTCCTAGTCCTTTAAGTCACTCGATTTGGTTTTTGAATTATCGTGCAAAATAGGTTTGTTGAGTTCCGATAACCCATTGCGGCATATCATCTTTTTACAGATTTTTTCGTAACATTACTCTTAAGCAAAAACGATTTGACCAATTGACTTTAAATTTTGTATACGTACATGTATATACTTATCATAAAAGAAACATCGCATAGTTTCAATGGGTGGCTTTCCAGCTTTCCATTCCCTCGTAAAAAACATAAAAAAAAAGAAATATGTTTAACAGTAAAATTTTTAACCTTTTAAAAATATAAAGGTGTTAAATAACAAGTAAAGAAACAGTCAGTCGGTGCAACCGACTTAGAAATACCCTACACCTATTTGGTTCAAATTTAAGGACATATCCATAAGTCATTTTAACACCATAAAAGCTGTTATTAATTTGATCGTAAGACATAGCTAACCAAATTAACTTTATAATACTAAAAACATTTTCTAATTACACTATCTATTAAAAAATATTACAAATTCTTACTAATTTATCTATTTAAAAATATTAAAAAACAAACAAACTTGAAATAAATGAAAATATATTTATTCCAATTCAATTACAAAATGAAAAAATTCTAATTATTAAATTTTGTGATAAGAAGATAATCAAAGCATAATATATTTTATAATCCAAATTTTTCAAAATTGCAATTATTTTAAATGGTTAATTTATATACCTAATAGAAAAGCTTATAAACGCAAAATATGCAATAAATGTATTTCTAAAATACAATTACAAATTTAGACCTTTTCATATAATTCATTTAAATATTCAAATAAATTTTACATAAATGCAGCAAGTACCTTTGAACATAGCTGAACCGCTACAATTAAGTCTAGATTTCGGAGACACATAGGACATAGGAAATATATTCTTTGGCTTTGAAATTAAACTCAACCAGAACCAATTCCCATTACTTTCATTACTAGTAACCTAGTGTTTAAATTTCATCAAAATACCGGCATTATTTTTTGAGTTATGGTGTTTTTAAGATATAAATGTTTTTTAGTCCTTGAACTTGTCAAGGGTTCCAGAACCCGAAACCATGGTACGATTTCGCCCATATGCAGTCCCGTCATACTTTCAATACTAGTTAACCCTTGTATACAATTGGAACGTTCTATCTTAATTTTAAGTTACTAGTTTTATTAATTTCGATGATAAGCTTTTACACGTTTGGGGGTCTAAGAGAGGTCCTGAACCACCAGTCCAAATGATCCCAAATTAGGGGGCACGGACGAAATAGTAAAGAACACCCTGGGCCAAATTTGAAGCTTCTACATTTGTTTCAAGTTACTATTTTTATTAATTTCGAAAATATGCTTTAAGGTCCTCGGAACTGAGTGGCTGGTCCCCGACCCACTAGTCCAATGGGGCCCAAATATCAAAGACACTTACGCAATAGCAAGGGACACCCTGATACCAAATTTGGAGGTTATATCTTCACTGGTTTTGGAATTACGCTAGTTTGGCCTAAATTCGATCAAAAAGTTCTCAGTTCCGAACCCATTGTCCAATCCTCACCGTACTTAATCACCGCCGTAGTTTCATTACCAATAACCTACAGTACAAATTTCATGAAGATAGCCTCATTAGTTGTTGAGTTATCGTGATTTTTAATATATGTTCGTTATCCCTGACACCGACTAAAAGGTCCAGAATCCGAACCCATGGGCTGATTTCGCCCTTATACAGCCCGCGCTTTACTTATAGTACTAGTTAACCCTTGTACACAATTTGAACGGTCTATCTTAATTTTAAGTAACTATTTTTAGTAATTTCGATTATAAGCTTTTAAAACTTGGGAGGTCTGAGAGGGGTACTGAATCACCTCTCCAATTGATCCCAAATTAAGGGAACACGCAAGAGATAGTAAAGAACACCCTTGTGGCAAATTGGAAGCTTCTACATTTTTTCAAGTTGTTATCTTTATTAATTTTAAAGATATGTTTTAAGGTCTTCAGAAATGTGTGGCTGGTCCTCGACCCAGTACTCCAATGGAACCCAAGTTCCCAAGACACTTAGGAAATAGGAAGGGACACCCTACCAAATTTGGAGGTTCTATCTTCATTGGTTTCGAAATTATGCTCGTTTGGCCTAAATTCGATCAAAAAGTTCTAGGTTCCGAACCCATGGTCCAATCCCGACCTTACGCAATCCCCGAAGTAGTTTCATTACTAGTAACCTGCAGCACAAATTTGATGAAGATAGCGTCATTAGCTGTTGAGTTATCGTGATTTTTTATATATGTTCGTTAGCCCTTCGATCGATTAAAAGGTCCAGATTCCGAACCCATGGGCCGATTTCGTCCATATGCAATCCCCGCCGTACTTTCAGTCCTAGTAATCTACAGTTAAAATTTCATCAAGATAGCTCCATTATTATTATCCATCATTATTTTTTGAGTTATCGTGTCTACGGGCGGACGGACGGACGGACGGACAGACGGACGGACGGACATGGCTATATCGACTGAGGCGGTCACGCTGATCACAAATATATACACTTTTCCATATCTAGCTCTCTTCCTTTAGGTGGTTACAAACACCATACCAAAGTTAATATACCCCTTTACCTATTCTATAGGTGTAGGGTATAAAAATAGGAAATAATGTATCAAATATGAAGTTTACCTTTTCATTAATTTCGAAGTTAAGCAGTTCAATTTTGGGATGTTTTAGGAGGCACCTGAACCTCCAATACAATTAAGTCTAAATTTCAGGGACATAAAAGAAATAAGAGTTCTATATTTATTTCAAGTTACTATCTTTACGTATAGAAAAATTAGAAATAATCGTTAAAACTGTTTTGTAAACTAAAAAAAAATGTTTTGTCGAGTGAATGCTTAAAAAAATGTTTTGTCCAGTTCTTTTAACCGATTGCGAAACAAAAACTTTAAAAAACAGTTTTCAAAACAGTTTGAACGATTATCTGTAATTTTCCTACGCATGGTGCTTCTTGACAATTTGGTGCTCCATGACGATAGAATTGAGGATGGCAGGTTTCCGGCGAATAATGTTAAGTGAATTTTTTCTTGAATTGCCAACATTTGAATAAAATATAGTCGATAGTTTAGAAAATGTTTAAAAATTTGCTTTTCAACTTATATTTTGGTTTGTACTTACTTGAAAGTTCTACTACGGTCTTCCTCGTTTCTTTATGATTTTATGAGAGAAATGTAGGCTTCTTCCTTGGAAAAACTGTTTTAAAATACTATGTATTTCAACATAATATATACGAAATTGAATTTTTTTAATTTTTACATTTTATTTGAAGAAAACTGCAATTTTACACTAAAATACTTGAAAGTTCTACTACGGTCTTCCTCGTTTCTTTATGATTTTATGAGAGAAATGTAGGCTTCTTTCTTGGCAAAACTGTTTTAAAATACTATGTATTTAAGCATAATATATACGAAATTGAATTTTTTTGATTTTTACATTTTATTTGAAGAAAACTGCAATTTTACACTGAAATCTTTTTTTAAAAAACAACGACTGCAAAGTAGAAAAAAAAAACAAGTAAGGAAACAGTCAGTCGGTGCAACCGACTTAGAAATACACTACACCTATTTGTTTCAAATTTAATAACATATCCATAAGTCATTTTAACATCATGAAAACTGTTATTAATTTGATCGTAAGACATAGCTCACCAAATTAACTTTATAATACTAAAAACATTTTCTAATTACACTATCTCTTAAAAAATATTACAAATTCTTACTAATTTATCGATTTAAAAATATTAAAAAACAAAAAAACTTGAAATAAATGCAAATATATAAATATTGAAATAACTAATAGAAAAGCTTATAAACGCAAAATATGATATAAATGTATTTCTAAAATACAATTACAAATTTAGACCTTTTCATATAATTCATTTAAATATATAAAAATAAATTTGCTTAAATGCAGCAAGTACCGTTGACCATAGCTGAACCACTACAGTTAAGTCTAAAATTCGGGGACACATAGGAAATATATTCTTTGGCTTCGAAATACCCCACACCTTTTTGGTTCAAATTTAATGGGAAGTCCATAAGTCATATTAAAACTATAAAAGCTGTTATTAGTTTGATCGTAAGACATAGCTAACCAAATTAACTTTATAATACTAAAAATATTTTCTAATTACTTTTCTAATTTATTTACAAATTCTTACTAATTTATGTTTGTGAAAATATTTCATTTCATTTCATTTATTTGGTTATTATTCCATTTACATAATATAATTCAGTTTCCTAAAATTTATATATATAGTTAGCTATTTACATCTAATTAAAAATTAATTTTTACATATTCTGTAACCTTTTTTCTAAATCTATTAATATTGTTTATTTTTTTAATTTCGATTAGCAATTCATTAAATATTTTTAGCCCATTGTACATTAATAAATTCTTAGTTCTTTCATCCTAAACAGTTCTAATCTAAAATTTTGTGCATTTCTTAAATTATAATTATGAATATCATTACAATATGTTAATCTACTACATAAATAATTTGGATATGCATTATTTTTCATTTTATATACTATTACTAATACATTCAATATAATTCTTTGTTTAACACTTAACCATTTTAAAGTTCTCAACATGTAATTAATTGATGTGTATCTATTTACTTTAAGTATTATTCTCATAGCTTTATTTTGTAATTTCTGTAACCTATCTTTATCTGCATTTTTTGACATAAATATTACTGTTGAACAATACTCAAAGTGAGGCTTAATTATAGTATTATAAATATGAATTGCAATTTGAAACTTCAATTGATTTCAAATTTGCGTTAAAAAATTGATTTTTTTAGCTAGCTTTTTACAAATATAGTTTATATGTTGTTTAAATTCTAATTTCCTATCTATTATTATGCCTAAATATTTAATTTCGTGTATTTTCTCTACTATTTGATTACCAATTTTAACATTATCATTTGTTTCACAGTTAATAAACATACATTTAGTTTTTTCTACATTTAGTTTTAACTTATTCACATCAAACCAATCATTAAGTTTATTTAAATCAAAATTTATACTTTCTATGCATTCTTCCACGGAACTTCCAACCACATATAATAATGGATCATCAGCGAAAAGCAGAAGCTTACATAAAGTTACCCACATTTCCATGTCGTTAATATATATTATAAAAGTAAAACGCCCAGCACCGAGCCTTGTTGTACACCCAGTGTTACATTTATTGATTCAGAGACTACCCTATTAACTTTAGTTCTTTGATATCTGTTTGTAAGATATGATGAAAACCATTTTAATTCATTACCCCTTACACCATAACGCTGAAGTTTGGTGAGTAAAATATTCCTACTAATTGTTTCAAATTCCCTTCTCAAATCAAGAACAAGTAAAGAAACAGTCAGTCGGTACAACCGACTTAGAAATACCCTACACCTATTTGGTTTAAATTTAATGACATATAAATAAGTCATTTTAACGCCATAAAAGCTGTTATTAATTTGATTGTAAGACATAGCTAACCAAATTAACTTTATAATACTAAAAACATTTTCTAATTACACTATCTCTTAAAAAATATTACAAATTCTTACTAATTTATTTATTTAAAAATATTAAAAAAAAAAAAAACTTGTTATAAATGAAAATATATTTATTCCAATTCAATTACAAAATGAAAAAATTCTAGTTATTAAATTTTGTGATAAAAAGCTAATCATAATATATTTAAAATAACCCAAATTTTTCAAAATTGCAATTATTTGAAATGGCTAGTTGATATACCAAACGGAAAAGCTTATACGCAAAATCTGCAATAAATGTATTTCTAAAATACAATTACAAATTTACACCTTTTCATATAATTCATTTAAATATCAAAATAAATTTTACATAAATGCAGCAAGTACCTTTGAACATAGCTGAACCACTACAATTAAGTCTAAATTTCGGGGACACATAGGAAATTGGAAATATATTCTTTGGCTTCGAAATTATAATCGTTTGGCCTCAAATCGATTAAAAGCTTCTAGAATTGGAACTCATTGACCAAACTCGACCAGAACCAATTCCAATGGTACTTTCATTACTAGTAACCTAGAGTTTAAATTTCATCAAAATAGCAGCATTATTTTTTGAGTTATGGTGTTTTTAAGATATATGTTTGTTAGCCATTGAACTTTTCAAGGGTTCCAGAACCCGAAATTATGGTACGATTTCGCCCATATGCAGTCCCCGTCTTACTTTCAATACTAGTTAACCCTTGTACACAATTGGAATGTTCTATCTTAATTTTAAGTACTACTAGCTTTATTAATTTTGATGATAAATTTTTACACATTGGGGGGTCTAAGAAAGATACATAATTAGAGGGACACGCACGAAATAGTAAAGAACACCCATTTGCTAAATTTGAAGCTTCTACATTTGTTTCAAGTTGCTATCTTTATTAATTTCGAAAATATGCTTTAAGGTCCTTGGAACTGAGTGGCGGGTCCACACCCACTACTCCAATTGGGCTCAAATTTCAAGGACACTAAGGAAATCGAAAGCGAGTCCCTGAAACCAAATTTGGAGGTTCTATCTTCACTGGTTTTGGAATTATGCTAGCTTGGCCTAAATTCGATCAAAAAGTTCTAAATTCCGAACCCATCGTCCAATCCTCACCGTACGCAATCGCCGCCGTAGTTTCATTACCAATAACCTACAGCACAAATTTAATGAAGATAGCGACATTAGTTGTTGAGTTATCGTGATTATTTATATATGTTCGTTACCCCTGAAACCGATTAAAAGGTCCAGAATCCGAACCCTGGGGCTGATTTCGCCCTTATGCAGTCCACGCTTAACTTTAAGCACTAGTTAACCCTTGTACACAATTTGAACGTTCTATCTTAATTTTAAATTACTATTTTTAATAATTTCGATTATAAGCTTTTAAAACTTGAGAGGGTCTAAGAGGGATACTGAACCACCACTCCAATTGATCCCAAATTAGGGGGGCTTGCAAGGGATAGTAAAGAACACCCTTGTGCCAAATTTGAAGCATCTACATTTTTTTAGGTTTTTATCTTGATTTATTTTAAAGATATGTTTTAAGGTCTTCGGAAATGTATGGCTGGTCCCCGACCCACTACTCCAATGGGGCCCAAATTTCAAAGACATTAAGGAAGTAGGAAGGGACACACTTATACTAAATTTGGAGGTTCTATCTTCTTTGGTTTCGGAATTATGCTCGTTTGGCCTAAATTCGAACAAAGAGTTCTAGGTTCCGAACCCATGGTCCAATCTCGAACTTACGCAATCCCCGAAGTAGTTTCATTACTAGTAACCTACAGCACAAATTTGATGATGAAAGCGTCATTAGTTGTTGAATTATTGTGATTTTTTAGAAATGATCGTTAGCCCTTCGATCGATTAAAAGGTCCAGAATCCGAACCAATCGGCCGATTTCGCCAATATGCTATCCCCGCCGTACTTTGAGTCCTAGTAACCTCCAGTTAAAATTTTATCAAGATAGCTCCATTATTTTTTGAGTTATCGTTCCTAAGGATGGATGGACAGACGGACATGGCTATATCGACTCAGGAGGTCACGCTGATCACAAATATATATATTTTTCCATATCTAGCTCGCTTCCTTTAGGTGGTTACAAACACCATACCAAAGTTAATATACCCTTTTACCTATCCTATATGTGTAGGGTATAAAAACAGCAACTATTACCGTAAAGTTCTGAATACAATACCCGGGTACTCTAATTGGAAAATGGCAATATTCTGAAAAAATAATAAATCCAATTAGTATACCCGGGTACACTAATTAGTTTTCTATACCCGGGTACACTATTCGGAACAAAAACAAAATTATATATGATAGGGAATGTATTATGGAAAATAAAATTAAGCCAATTAGTATAATTCACAAAACAAAATAACTACATTACTTATTCAAAATAAAAAAATATATATACATAGCTTATTAATAATAAAAAAAATCTGCAAATATACATTAATTCATTAATAATAGAAAAACTAGATACATTTATTAAGATATAGTCTGATTAAATTTTTTAAATAATTTTTTAAACTATTACTTATTAGCCATTTAAACCAATTCGAAAAGCTCCTGTGTATCAACTTCACTGGAAGTTTCGCTGATATATTCATCATCATCAGAAGAAGTCTGACTATCAATTACACGTTCATCAATAGTTTCTATATCATCATAAAAATTCGCTAAGTTTGCATTAGCTTCATCAACCCCGACCAGCTTATAAGTTGTATTATTTGGTTCGGTTTGGATTTCAGAAATATTTGATTCATGTACGTCCCCGCAAGATTTAAGAATGTTTTGAGGCGACTATTTAATTTTTCCAAACATATTTCTTTTCCAAACTCTCCAACTCCGCAACACTCAAATGACCTTTCAATGATTTCTGGCGAAATTTGTTTTAAAGCTGAAGATGTAAAATCAATAATATCTTGATAAGTCGGTTTTTTCCTGTATCCTTTTTTTGTAAATTCCTCTTTACCATTTATAAGCCAATCATTCCAAGCAGCTCTCATAAAATTTTTAAATGGATAGTTAATTGAAACATCCAATGGTTGTAAAAATGATGTAGTTTTTGGAGGTATTATGATTGACTCTGCATTGCATAGCTTCTTTAGTTCTTTTGTCACTTCATCCATTAAATGGCAACCATAAGAATATATTATTAAAGGAAACTTTTCAATACCAAAAAAACTGTTCTCTTTATGGAAACACGTTTTCATCCAAAGTAACATTAAATCTGTGGTTATCGAACCACCCAAACCAAATTTATCTAGGATTTATAATTTTTATTATTACTTTAATAAAAAATTTTAATAAAAATTTATAATTTTTATTAAAACAGTCAAAACATAATACCAATATAAAGTTCGAAATTTATTTGCGAAAAAACAAATCCAATAGTAGTGAAAAATGTTCCAATTAGTGTACCCGGGGTACTTTATTCGGGGGGGTACTGTATTCAGAATTTTACGGTACTTTTTTTCATGAGTTGCTATTTTCCAGTTAGTACCTAGTTACTAAATTTATAAGTGACTCGCAACTATGGTTTTTTCAAAACCCTGATTGGTATTCAGAGATTAAATTATTACTTTCAAAATAGTTCACCAACATCGCACCTCTAGAATAAGAGGGCAATAAGACGAAATAGTGATTTTTTTAGTTGAGTACACGCCGCTAAAGCCCAAAACTTTTACTACATTTTGATGTAATCGCCGTCTTAATATCTCAAAATTTGTCATTTTTACACTTGATTTTCCAAGTGAGTCTTTTTGTCTAATTTTTAGTACATTTTCAAAAAATTTTGTAAAAATGTACCTATATAGTTTCACTCTGTCCGTCCGTCCGTCCCTTTTTCACGTAGGATTGACAAAAAAATATCAGCAACGGGTAGGTATTGCAATAAAAATAATTTAATGTTAAAACTTTTTTCTACTACCCCTCCCGTTACGGAGCTACAGCCCCTCAAAGTCGGAAAAAGCCCTAAATTTAAATAGTTATTTAAGGAGTTCTATAAGGTATATTTTCAACCTGAAAACGGTAAAAGACAGCTGCTTTTATAAACTTTACGAATTTTTAAAAGCCAAATGTATAGGGTTACCATTCGGTATTAAAATTTACCGTTATCTAATACTAAGTTTTGCAAAATTTTTGGCTCTTCATAACTTCTGAACGGCTCCATCTAGAAACTTGAAATTTTAGGAAAAGCTAGATCCTTAGAAATAAGTAGGAGTTAGTTAAGAATTTTTTTTTGTTACGCCCCCTGTTTAGGAGTTGTAAGGGGTCCAAAACCTTAAATTTTACTATAAATTTAGCTTTTAAACACCTATAGCTTGAACACCTGTCAATATTTTTTTTTATTTATATACAAAATTGAAAGCTACAAAACGGAAGTTTCAACCAGTGTCAAAGGTTTTTCTTAATTTTAACTTTGTCCGTCCGTCCGTCTGTCTGTCCGTCTGTCCGTATGTTTACACAAACTTTTACACCGTTTGAAATAGAGAGAAGAAATTTTTACTACGAGTAGGTATTGCAAAAAAAATAATTTCATGGAAGAACTTTTTTCTATAGCTCCACCCGTTACGAAGCTACAGCCCCTCGAATTTGGAAGAAACCCTTTATTTAAAACGTTATAACAAAAGTTCTATGAGGTATTTTTTCAATCTGGAAACGTCGAAAGATAGCTGCTTTTATAAAGTTTACAAACTGTTAAAAAACTTATTCATTGGGTTGCCATCGGTACTAAAATTTACCGTTATCCAATACTCAGTTTTTGCAAAATTTTCGGCCCCACATAACTTCTAAACGACTCAAGCTAGAAACTTGAAATTTTGGGAGATGTTAGATCCTCAAAAATTAGTAGGAGTCGGTTAAGAAAATTTTTTTGTTGCGCCCCCCTTTTAAGAGCTGTAAGGGGTCCAAAATTGAAATTTGGCTTTTTTTAAGCACCTGTAACTTGAATACCTGTCTAAATTTTTTTCTATTAATACACAAAATTTAAAGGTCCAACATTATATTTTAACATATGTTAGGTGTTTTTCTTAAATTCAAAAGCGGTTCTTTAAATTGAAGAAAGTGTCTCTCAGTTTTATCCATTTTTGCTTAGATAGTAAAATTCTAAGTAAAATTCCAAATTTTGGTTTAATTTCTAGAACCTAAAAAAATGGAGGGAGGAAGGGGGTGGTGAGTGAGACTAGATCCTTGAGAAATTTGGTAACCTTCCCCATTGAAGAGCTATTAGGACTTAGAAATTAAAAAATTACTATTTTTACAAGTAAGCAGTGACTTATTCCCCCATAGTATATATTTCCAAAATTAAACTGAGTTTTTAACACAATATAATTTTGAAAATGTACTTTTTTAAAAACCCTTGGTTTTTTTCATCACTTGTTTATTGTTAAAACAAACATAGCAACTTTTTATGTTATGTCTTGTATTTAAACCTACTCATCAGTGGAAAGGTGCAATAATTTAAAATAAGGCAGTTTTGCTTAAATTTTTAAATTATAACTGCGAATTAATTTGAAATATGACTGTATTGATTTTTCAATATTTCAACTATCCCTTCTCTAAGCAAAAAGAAATACTACTACAATTCGAGAAAATGCAACCTTATTGTAACAACATTCACTTTCTTTAGCGCTATCACAAATTGGATCGGTATTGTTTTTAACAATATATTCAAATATTAATTATTTTGAAATTCCATACCGCATCATATAAAAATGTTGCGGTCTTCATTTGAAATTTATAATTTTTTTTTGTTTCTTTTTGTGTTGTAGCACTAACAAAAATTAGATTTATAAAAATGTGTAAAACAGAGAATGAAACTTTACCGTAATTTTCTTTAAGTTTGTAAGTTTTTTATATTTTTTGGAGAATTTTGTTTAGTTTTATTTCAAAACTTGAAATTAACGAATTTGATATTAATATAATATTATTGTGTAATTGATATTTTGTTTAAAAAAAAATACTTTATATTCGAAAATGCAATCAAATCGAGGAAAATTATTTGTAAATTTAGTTCTTAATAAACAAAAAGAAAATAACAAAGGTGGGTTATGAAAATATATATTCTCCGAGTTTAAAATGTTAAAAAAATGTTTTTACAGCTTTAGGTAGGCCTGAAAATTTACTTTTCAATAATAGTAACGACGTTGTCCCGAAATCATCTTTTTCACCTCAAGAAATAACTAAATTTGTTAGTACACCTGCTCAACGTAAACTTTTTCCAACAGGTAAGAAAATTAATTATTTCAAATGATACAACAGTTCAATGATTGCGATTTTCAAATGATGTCATCACTTCCTTTTTTAGTTACTACGGTTGATTCATGCACGTCGACCTCAGTAGGCAAAGAAAATTTAAAACCCAACACTGATGGAATTTGGCTTCTTCCTGTTGCACATGAGTGTTCTTCCGAATCTGATACTGAAAGTGAAGATCCAGTAGGCGATAAAGACCTTATTCTCATTGCAGAAAAAAATATTTCGCTTGAAAGAAATTCAGATGACCATGACTCTTTTTCCGAACCTGATTTTGATTCTGACGATTCAGTTGCAGATAAAGACTTTGATCAATTTGCAAACGATAACATTTCAATTCGAGAAAATTCATATGAATCTTCAACAGAATATAATCTTGGAAGTGAATTGTTTAATCCAGAAATACTTTGTAATTCCTCTAATGTTGTTTTTTACGGTGATTGTGACAATAATGAAGCCAATGAAATCATTAATTTTCCCACTGAAAAAGTAAATACAAGACAACGGCAAAAATTTATGGAAAAATGGAAATTAAATATAAAAAAGATAAAACGCAATTCTGGTCAAGAATACGTATCTAGCACTGGCAAGGTGCCACAGCGAACGCTTAAAAGCCCTTGCAAGGAGAATTGCAAATATAAATGTAGACAGTTAATAACACAAGAGCAAAGGAACAAAATATTAACGAACTATTGGAATATCGGTGATCTCACCAGACAAAGATTCTATTTGTCAAACCAAATTGACTGTAAATGCATAGACTGTATGTGGAAAAATGCCAAGAGAAGGGCGAAGAGCCTCCCAAAATTCATATTTACAGGAGTATTTTTAATAATTTTTTTAATATTGGTTTCTTTATTCCCAAAAAGGATCAATGTTCACTATGCACATCCTATGAAAATAGCAATGAAATTGAAAAAAAAGATTTGGAGGAAATAATTAAAACCCATAAGACTGCCGTCATTGCTTCGAGAGAAGCAAAATCTAAAGATAAAGATTTCGCTGTTATAAATACAGAAAATTGTATGGTTGCGTGTTATGATTTACAGGCCTTACTAAATACTCCCTCTGGGAAAGTATCTGATTTTCATTACTCTCGGAAATTTGCATCTTACAATTTAACTGTTTTTGATATGGCAAATAACAAAGGCTATTGCTACCTGTGGAATGAGGATCAAGCCCAGAGAGGTGCTAATGAAATCGGAACGTGCGCTTACAACTTTTTAAAGACACAGTGTATAGGCAAAGATACTATATTTTATACAGATAATTGTTTTGGCCAACAAAAAAATAAATATATGGTTTGTATGTATTTATTTGCAACAAGTAACTTGAACATACCTTCTATAACGCATAATTTTTTGATAGCTGGACATACTCAGAACGAAGGAGATGCCATGCATTCATGTATAGAAAAGGAAAAATTAAGATACTTGAAAGGAAATGCGATTTATTCTCCGAATCAATGGCCAAGACAGGATCTAAATTTAATGTAAAAGAAATAGTTTTCAATGACATTCTTGATTTGAAAGATTTAACTGCATGTTGTGGTGATAATTTTAATACAAATACAAAAGGTGAAAAGATAATCTGGAACGATCTTAAAATACTTAGAGTTGAAAAAAAATGTCCTTATACAATTTTTTATAAAATGAGTTATGACGAAGAAAAGTTTTCTGAAATTGAAATAACTAATAAAACCAGACGCAGTAAGAAGCAGTTTAAAATGCCATTGGAAATAAAATTAGCATATAGTGAACCACGTGGAATTTCTGTGCTAAAAAAAAAGATTTAATTAATTTATGCAATTCTAAAGTTATTCCTTCAAGTTTCCATTCATTTTTTACGGAGCTAAAAGTAGTCCAAAATACAGAATCGAACCAGATTTCGCAAGAAATTGAAAATGATTCAGAATAATTTTTAATTTGTAATAATTTACTTTTAATTTTGTATAAATAGCTGGAAATAAAGCATTTTTTAAGATTCTTTGTTAAAAAAATATATTATTTGTATTATTAATTTTTGAAATATTTCCTTAATAATTAAAAATAATTTATATTCAAACCGTAACATTTTAAATTAGGGCTCGTCAAAAATAAAAAACTAGGATTACACAGATTTAAAACAAAATGTGGCAGCCTTTAATTTTCTTTAAAATATGGGAATTTTTAAAATTATCAATATAATACTGCAATATTTTTACTTGTTTCTACTTTTTTAAAAAATTGTGTGAGCTTTATGCACACAAAACGATATACACCTGTTTTCGTTTTTCCATATAAAAAATGTACTATATTCAAACGTAATTTACTCAAAACTTGCAGTTTTGAAATGTTGCTCTCTTATTCTAAAGGTGCGAACTGTTCATTCACTAGTGCTTCCATAATTTTTGATTCAATCGATAATGTGTTTACCGGTCTAAAAATTTTATAACTGGATTTTAGTATTTATAAAAAAAACACTTTATTTATTTTTACAGTTATTTTATTTTGAAAATTCCACTAAACACTTATTATGATGTTACTATGTTAGGGCTTCGATAGCCAGACTGGAACTCTCGCTTACAATAATTCTTAGCTTCTATTTATACAAAGATCTTATCAACTAATTTTGCATAAGTCAGCTTTTATTAATATAATTCTTAATTACTAACATGAATTCTTAATAAATATAATTATTCTTAATAATTGATTACATAACATTATTGGTTTAATATAGGCTTGATCAATCAATTTACCTTGAAAGTGTTGCTGACTTAATATATATTAGTAATTTACTTATTAATATGTTAATGACCTTATGGGTGTAATGTAACTTTCGTTTATAGCGGAAATCATTTAGACATGAATATAAATGTTATTATTTCCGAGAATTGTTTATTAAAAACAATTATTGGAAATTATGCAAGTGCAATAAAAGGGTTATTTAAGTTCAAGGTTTTTATATTATATCTATATTATATTTATACTACTTATAACACCACCCCCCTTAGTCTGAGGCTCCGACGAAGGTATTATAAATTTTACGCGTTTATTTGAAATGTGATTGTAAACAGTAATCACTAGTAGCAAAGTTACAATTATTATTGTGCCCGAAAATAAGCTAATATTTAATAAGTTTCTTAAGTTATTTGTTTCCATGATTTCCTCTATATTTTGCCTATTATTAAAAATTTTTTCTAAGTGTAATTTCTTAAAAATTATTTCAGTATTATTTTTATTTTCTTTTACCGGTGTATAATAATTATGTAATATGAGATGGTCTTTAATTTTTATTGCATTGTTTGTATATGTGATATTGTCAATTTCAATTTCACAGTTTTCAAATTTAATTAGTTTAGTACCTATTACCGTAATATTTAATTTGTTACAATTATGATTAATATTGGTTTCTTTAATATTTTTTGTAATAACTAATCCATCTCTTATTTCGTTTATAACGTTATCGGTAAAATCTTTCATATTACAATATACATTTTGTGATTTAAATAAGCTTTTAATACATTCATCTCTTATTTCTATTAAATTATTCTTATAGTTATCTTTTACGTTACCCATGTATACATTATTATTTTCATCTACAATTATTTCTTTTGTTATATCAAATTTTAGTGTTTTATTATATTTGTTTGGTAAAGAATCTACATAAGTTGTTAAATATTTTTTATATGAAAAGTTCGGTACTAATAGGATTACTACAATTTCATTGTTAAGACTGGCTAATGTTATTTTTATATTGGCGAGAGCTTCTATGCTTGGAATTTTATGTAATTCATCATCCGTTAATATATTTCTCGAAAGGATTCCTAATTTACTGGATAGTATTATTTGTTCTATTTCGTCGATGTGATTTCGTAAGAGGTCTATGTTATAGTTAATTTGGTAAATATATTCAAATCTGTTCCTAAACCGTTAAAGAGATCGCGACGTTTCCTATGGTAGGGAAGCAATTTTTTTAATTTATTTTCTAATAATTTATAATTATAAATTGTAGTTTGAATAATTGAATTTGTTTTCTTTTTGTTATATAGCGCATTTAGATTGTCTAATATGTCGTCTTTTGTAATTTGATACTCGGTTAAGTTTATTATATGTAGTATTTTCGTATAGTTGTCTGTAATTTGTATATTCTCTAATTTTATATTAATGTACCCGTTATTATTAGTGAGGTCTTGAATTTCAATAGTCTGTGTGTGTGTAGTGATTATGTAGGTGAGTAATATAATTGTTGGGATAAGCATTTTTTGTAATTATGAAAAGAAATATGCATGTAAGTATATATTATTTTTTTGTGTTTTTAGTAATTTTAGATTTTAATTTGGGAAAAAAAAAAATGTTATTTAAATAGTCTAATTTGATAAACTTAGCGTGTGTTTCGTTAGAGATTTTTTGTTTTTACAGGGTATGGATTGGTTCGTATTAAGAACATTTGTGTGGTTTTGTTTCATTTGGCTCGTGCCTTTGGTTGTATAGTTGCAAAGATTTATTTTTCAATTATTAAAGGTAGTTGATTAAAATTTGAGGGTTCGTGTGAACGGAATTGTATAAAGTTATTTTGGAATAACTTGAAAATTTTTTGTATGTAGTTTTATTAGGAATCGATTGAATTTAAGTTCTTATAATATATATATATTTTTTTTTTATCTTTGGAATTTGTTTCTTTTCTTTATATGGGTTTTGTAGTATTTTAAATTTCTTTTGTTATCAATAACGTGGTCGTCATCTAGTTTTTTAGCAGTAATTTTCCTATATTTTGAGTGGTTTTTCCACCTCTGATTTCTTTAATGTAATTTTTTCCTTCTCTAATTTCAAAGTCTTTCCTGTTTTCATTTAGTTTATCGATTGTCTTAAGTTTTTTATTGACGATTAAATTATGGATTTTTGGGTAATCTATTTCTGAAATTTTGCCATTAATAAAGTCGATTGGTTTTTTTTTTTATTATAGAAATGTATTATTTTTAAGATTTTCTCTTCGACCGTTCCTGAATTATTGATATTATCGTGCTTTAATAAGCGAACGTGTTCGTTAATTGTGTTGTGTAGTCTTTCTATGTCGGCGTTTGAACAATGGTTACTATTAGAAGTATAATGAATTTCTATGTTTTGTTCTCTAAGGAACTCTTGGATTGGTAGTGCTTTAAATCCGAGTTCGTTGTCAACTATGATTTTTTTCATTTTACCATGTGTACTTATATATTGTAAAAGTTTTATTCTAAATTCTGTCCATGTTCGTCCTAGTATTTTATAGGCTTGAGCGTGTTTGGAGAACTTGTCGATAGTTGTCATAAATAGATTTTTTTCTAATGTGTAAAATACGTCAATGTGTACAATTTCGTTAGGTTTTATTGGTGTTTCAGTGATTTTGAATGGTATTTTTGGTGGATTTCTATCATATTTTTCTAACATACATATCTCGCAGTTATTTATATATTGAGTAATTCTTAATTTTAAATTTGGGTGATAGATGATATTTTTTAATTCTTTATAGACTACGTCAATTCCCCTGTGGTTATTATTTTTGTGTTCTTTTTCAATAAGTTCTACTAATTTATTTTCATTTTCTATATCTTGTAATTTTTTATAACATCTTAATATTTTAAAATCTTTGTTATTTGAAAAATTGTTATTGTAAACTTCTTCGAAAATGTGATAAAATTCTTCCTCTATTAGGATTGCGTTTAACTGTCTTGGATTTAAGTGGTTCTTAAGTATAGTAATTGCAGTTTCTCTATCTAAATTTTTTAAGTATATTATTTTCCTTTTATTTTTAAATATTTTTATATTTTTTATCCTCATTGCTCCCGATAATGATTTTTCGATAATGGTTTGGTTTCTAAATATATTTATAGGCGACTCTGTGTTTTCAATGGTATTTAAATTAATTTCTAAATTGTGCGTTTCTGTGCGAGGTATTCTAGATAATGCATCGGCGTTTCCGTTCTTCACTCCCTTTTTATATTTAATTGTGTAGTCAAATTCCGATAATCTTATTCTCCATCGAACTAATTTAGAATTTGGTTCTTTAATTGAAAATAACCAGGTTAGAGGTTTATGGTCGGTTTCGATTAGAAATTTTCTTCCGAATAAATATGGTCTGAAGTATTTTGTTGCCCACACGATTGCAAGCAATTCTTTCTCTATTGTACTATAATTTATTTCGTGGTTGTTGAGTGTACGGCTTGCATAGCAAATTGGATGGTTATTTTGCGATAATATTGCTCCTAGAGCGAAGTTACTAGCATCTGTTGTCAGAGTGAATTCTTTTGTAAAATCTGGATATATAAGTATTGGGTCAGAAGTGAGTACTTGTTTTAGGGTGTTGAAACTTTTTACATATTCGGGGTCTAAAACGTTTATTTTGGTGTCTTTCTTTAAATATTTGGTCATTGGCTTTGCTATAGCCGAATAGTCTTTAATGAATTTTCTGTAATAGCCCGTAAGACCAAGAAATTGTTTTATTTCTTTCGGAGTCTTTGGTATTGGGAATTTAGTAACGCATTCTACCTTTTTTTTGTTTGGTTTTATACCTTCTTCACTAACTATATGTCCAAGAAATTCTGTTTCCTTTTTTAAAAATTCGGATTTGTCCGTTTGAATTTTGAGGTTTACTTCTCTGAGTCTTTGTAAAATTTTTGTTGTAGAGTCTAAGTGTTCTTGTAGAGATGTTGAAAAAATTATTATATCATCAAGATACACTAGGCAAATTTTATTTATGTAATCTTTTAAAACATTGTTCATTAGTCTTTGGAAAGTTGCGGGTGCCGTTTTCAAACCGAAAGGCATTCGTAAAAACTCGTAGTGTCCATCTTCAACACTAAAAGCAGTTTTGTGAATGTCGCTTTTTTCGATTTCAATCTGATGAAATCCTTTTGCTAAGTCCAAAGTGGTAAAGTAGTGACATTTACCAAGTTTGTCCAAAATTTCGTCGATGTTTGGAATTGGGAATTTATCGTCTACTGTAATCTCATTCAGTTTTCGATAATCAATTACCAATCTCCATTTTTGTTTTCCACTGGCATCTACCTTCTTGGGTACTATCCAGACTGGAGCAGAATAAGGTGAGTTGCTATGACGAATAATTCCATTGTCTAGCATCTCTTGAATTTGTTTTTTGACTTCTATTTTATGTATATATGGATATCTATAATTTTTGGCTTGAATTGGGATATTATTAGTTGTTCTAATTTGGTGTTTAATAGCGTTTGTAAAACTTAAATCGCAATCTTCTTGGTAAAATACATCTTTGTATTTTTTTAATACATTTAATAAATTATTCTTTTCTTCTGAATTTAAATGTTGGATACGTTCTTTATCTATAATGGGCTTATAATTGATTTTTTGCTCAATGTTATAATTCTGTTTGTCTATTTTTATTTGATTTATTACTTTTTTAGAGTTAAATATATTAGGTGTTAATTTAAGTTTATTTTTTGATGAAGAGTTATTTATAATTTTGTTATCTGAAGACTTCTGCTCTTCACGATAAGTTAAAATATTTTCATGATCTCTATTAAATAAGTGTAATTGGATTTGTTTTCCCTTAGTTATAAGAATATTATTTTTTAAATCGATTATGGCTTCTAAAGGTATTAAAATATCGTTTCCGATTAGTCCGTCGTAGTTTTCATGGAAATGATACACAAACATTTCTATTTTCGTTTTAGTTTCGCCAAATTCTTCGAAAAGTGGGAATTTAGCTTTTTGTTTAATATTAGCAACATTTGTAACTGTTTTTAATTGCACGTCTTCTTTTAACGTTTCTATTAATCTAGGATGACATATATTAGGGTTTATTATGGAGTGAGTTGCTCCTGAATCTATTAAAAATTTTAAAGGTCGTGAATGGGTTTTGATTAAGATATAGGGTAATGAAAGTTCGAGGCTTCTGATGGAAAATTTTCGATTTGATTTGCCGGGTTTTTACTATTTGTATTTATGTCAACATCCATTGGTTCTGGGTTTCTAGAATTGTTATAATAACTATTATGATTGTCGTTGTTATTAAAGTTGTATGGGTTAGGTTGATAGTAGTTATTATTTTGGTAATGACGTTGATTTGGGTTGCCTTGTGATTTATAAAAGTTTTGATTTGAGTTACTCTGTGGTATATTTTGGTTAAAATTTTGGTTAGCACGTTTATAATTGCTACTATAATTGTGGTTACGATTATAATTGTTATTGGGATTACCACGATTGATATTTGAGTTATTACGACTAAAATTGTTATTAGGATTACTATGATTATTATTTATGTTTTTACGATTAAAATTGTTATTAAGGTTACCACGATAGTTATTTATGTTACAATTAAAATTTTTGTTAGGGTTACCACGGTTATTATTAATGTTGTTACGATTATTGAAATTTAAAGAGGCATGGCCACTTGTGAAAAGGATATCTATTGCGTTTTCTAAAGTATCGGGGTTCCGACAGGCTAAGATGGTTTTCATAGGATCAGGTATTTTAGATTTAAATATGTTTAAAGCGGTTCGCATGTTATTCCGCGCGCATTCGTTTGCAGCGGCTCCTTGGCCTAGTACAATTACTGTTTTATTGTTTAAGGATCTAAGTTTATTTTTAATTTCGTTGTAAAATTCTATACTATTATTTTTAAATGTTATAGCTCTAAGTTCGTCGAATAATTCATCCATGCTTTTCTTTTCTCCAAAATTGTTTTGTAATATTGTTTTCATGTCAGGCCATGAAGTGACTTGACAATTGATTTCTATTATTTCCCTAGCTCTACCTAATAGTTTGCTTTTAATAATATCTGAAAAAATGGTTTGTGCTAATGCGTCGTAAGTTGTTAACATTGGATGTATTCTATCTATTAAATTGACAAAAGTCTGTAAGTCCCTACTGTCACCATTAAATGTAGGTAATCTATCTAAATATTTTAACGGATCAAAAGTTAAATTGTTGACGCGATTGTTATTATTAGCCATTTTTAACAAAGAATTTGCTTACAAATGTATTAAGAAAAGTCTACTTAAAAAAAAATTTTCCTTAGAATTAATTAAACTTACTATTTGATAGTGGTATTGTTGATGTTGCTATTACTGTTGTTGTGTTGACGTTGACGTTGGTGTTGTTATTTTAGTTGTTTTTATGTTGACGTTGGTGTTGTTATTTTCGTTGTTTTTACGTTTGATAGTGGTATTGTTGATGTTGCTATTACTGTTGTTGTGTTGACGTTGACGTTGGTGTTGTTATTTTAGTTGTTTTTATGTTGACGTTGGTGTTGTTATTTTCGTTGTTTTTATGTTGACGTTGGTGTTACTGTTGTTATTGTTGTTAATTATTAAACAGCGCACTGGGCCCCTGTTTAATTTTAGTATTTAGAAAAAAAACCTTATTTTCTTCTATGTATACAATTTGTTGAGTGGTTGGCCTAACAAATTTTTTATTTGCGGCCTGTGTCTCCTCTTCAATTGTACTGTTTTATTAAGTTGTTGGCCTAACAATTTTTATATTTGCGGCCTGGAAACTTATTTTTAATTGTATCAACTGTTTTTTGATACTTTTATGGTGTAAGATGAAGGTCCACTTTTTATACCTTTAGGTATCAGTAGTTCAACTAGCACCTTTTTTTATATATTACTGTGCCTTAAGCAGACTCACTTAAGGATAACGAAGAAAAAAGTCTTGTTTCACAGTATATATTGTTTTTAGTTCAAAACTTACAAACTTCTGCTTCGTAAGTTAGACGTTTAATAGTACAGCTCCTTAGCTGAGACTATGTAATGCAGAGATACACTATTAAGTATTAATATGCAAGTGATTTGATACCGTTTACCCAGACTCAAGTAAACTTTTATGCAATTGGTGTCTTGTGCAGTATCAAATGTTATTCACTTAGTGTATCCTACCGACTGCGCCAATTTTATAACTGGATTTTAGTATTTATAAAAAAAACACTTTATTTATTTTTACAGTTATTTTATTTTGAAAATTCCACTAAACACTTATTATGATGTTACTATGTTAGGGCTTCGATAGCCAGACTGGAACTCTCGCTTACAATAATTCTTAGCTTCTATTTATACAAAGATCTTATCAACTAATTTTGCATAAGTCAGCTTTTATTAATATAATTCTTAATTACTAACATGAATTCTTAATAAATATAATTATTCTTAATAATTGATTACATAACATTATTGGTTTAATATAGGCTTGATCAATCAATTTACCTTGAAAGTGTTGCTGACTTAATATATATTAGTAATTTACTTATTAATATGTTAATGACCTTATGGGTGTAATGTAACTTTCGTTTATAGCGGAAATCATTTAGACATGAATATAAATGTTATTATTTCCGAGAATTGTTTATTAAAAACAATTATTGGAAATTATGCAAGTGCAATAAAAGGGTTATTTAAGTTCAAGGTTTTTATATTATATCTATATTATATTTATACTACTTATAACATCTAAATTCATTATCTTTTTTTGTTCCACTCATTTTTTCAATGGGTACAACTATAGTTTCTTTCCAGTTATCAGGAAATACTCCCATTTCTAAAGAGCTGTTTATTATTGATAATAAATTTTCTCCAACTAATTCAAAAATGTCAACAATCATTTGAGGACTTATCAAAAAATTATCTTTTTATACCCGTATGACTATATAGTCAAAGGGTATAATAAATTTGCCATTACGTTTGTGACGCAGAGAAGGAGGGGGGGTAGATATAGAGTCAAGTGTATGGATCGGATCAGAATCGAAAAAAAAATCGATTTAGCTATGTATGTCCGTCCGTCCGTCCGCACGATAACTCAAAAACTAAAGGAGCTAGGATCTTGAAATTTTCGCAAATTCGTTTTTTTGCAATAGCCGTCATCGCTATTTAAATCCAGCCATTTTGGTCCATGGGTTCGGGTGGCTGCCATACAACTTCTTTTTTTATATGAGTATTACTCTATACTTATTGAAGTTGGGTGTCTGAAATTTTGCCAAAAATAGTTTAGTGTAATGGCCAAAGTTACTGCAAAATTTGGTTGGTCTATTGCAGAGGGTTCGAGTAGCTGCCATACAACTCTTTCTTTTATATGAGCATTACTCTACACCTAATAAAGCTGAATGTTTGAAATTTTGCCAAAAGTAACTAACCGGATGATATAAATATGGTACGGTCATACGGGTATCACAGAGTTGACACAGTCTACTCTACTACACTCTTCCTCGTATATTTTTCATATTCATAATTAATTTTTTAAGTTCATTTTTTGAAAATTTTTTAAAATTAAACCTATTGTTATTGTTTGATATTGTATCTATAAAAGTTCTCATTTTTATACTATTATTTATTTCATTAATACTATTAACAAAATATTCGTTAAGTTTATATTCTTATTAATACTATTTATTAAGTTTATATTATTATTAATACTATTCAAAATATTCGTTAAGTTAAGTTTATTAGCTATTTTATAAGGATCGTCTATTAAAACATTATCAAATATCACTTCATTTATTTCATTATATTGTTTTTTTAATATATATTTTTTAATGTTTTTCCACATGTCTTTTTGATCTACAACACTTTCAATGTTATTTATAACATATTGATTTTTTGCATAGCTTATTTGATTTTTATATAAGTTTCTAACACTTTTATAATTATTCCAATCATTAACATCATTTGTGTACTTGGCTTTTTCATACATATTTATTTTTTGCATTTTTAATCTATTTAAGTCACTATTGTACCATTTATTTTCAGTTCCATTTATATTTATTTCATATACAAATTCATTAATTTGTGTGTAAACTGTTACTAAATTTATTTGCTTTTGCATTACAATCTATATATTATGTTGTACAAATGTCATTACGAACAACTTTATTTATAAACCTCTCTTTATTGTATATCACTATTTTTAATTTTTATACCCTACACCTATAGAATAGGTAAAGGGGTATATTAACTTTGGTATGGTGTTTGTAACCACCTAAAGGAAGCGAGCTAGATATGGAAAAGTATATATATTTGTGATCAGCGTGACCGCCTTAGTCGATATAGCCATGTCCGTCCGTCCGTCCGTCCGTCCGTCCGTAGGCACGATAACTCAAAAAATAATGGAGCTATCTTGATGAAATTTTAACTGTAGGTTACTAGGACTGAAAGTACGGCGGGGATTGCATATGGGCGAAATCGGCCCATGGGTTCGGATTCTGGACCTTTTAATCGGTTTCAGGGCTAACGAACAAATATAAAAAATCACGATAACTCAACAACTAATGACGCTATCTTCATCAAATTTGTGCTGTAGGTTACTAGTAAAGAAAATACTTCGGGAATTGCGTAAGGTCGGGATTGGACCATGGGTTCGGAACCTAGAACTTTTTGATCGAATTTAGGCCAAACGAGCATAATTCCGAAACCAATGAAGATAGAACCTCCAAATTTAGTATCAGGGTGTCCCTTCCTATTTCCTAAGTGTCTTGTGAATTTGGGTCCCATTGGAGTAGTGGGTCGGGGACCAGCCACACATTTCCGAAGACCTTAAAGCATATCTTTAAAATTAATAAAGATAACAACTTGAAAAAATGTAGAAGCTTCCAATTTGCCACAAGGGTGTTCTTTACTATCTCTTGCGTGTTCCCCTAATTTGGGATCAATTGGAGTGGTGGTTCTGTACCCCTCTCAGACCTCCCAAGTTTTAAAGGCTTATAATCGAAATTACTAAAAATAGTTACTTAAAATTAAGATGGACCGTTCAAATTGTGTACGAGGGTTAACTAGTACTATAAGTACAGCGCGGACTATATAAGGGCGAAATCAGCCCAACGGTTCGGATTCCGGACCTTTTAATCGATGTCAGGGCTAAGGAACATATATAAAAAATCACGATAACTCAACAACTAATGAGGCTATCTTCATGAAATTTGTGCTGTAGGTTATTGGCAGCGAAACTACGGCGGTGATTACGTACGGTGAGGATTGGACAATGGGTTCGGAACTTAGAACTTTTTGATCGAATTTAGGCCAAACGAGCATAATTCCGAAACCAATGAAGATAGAACCTCCAAATTTGGTATCAGGGTATCCCTTCCTATTTCGTAAGTGTCTTTGAAATTTGGGCCCCATTGGAGTAGTGGATCGGGGACCAGCCACTCAGTTCTTAGGCCCTTAAAGCATATTTTCGAAATTTTTTTTTTTTTTTTTTTTAAGCGCTAACTGTTCAACTGTTAGGCTAATTAGCCTGTCTATACCATAGGTACATGTTGGAACGGGGGGGTCATATTATATTCGTGTTATTAGAATTGGTCTTATTGAATTCCACATACAATTTAAACATGAGATAGTACTAGGCCTTATAACATGTAGAAACGTCTTAGATTTTCAATATTTACAATTCTATTTTTTGTTTATATTGTAATATTTTATATTTTACTTATATGGTATTCTATATCTGCGAGTTATATTATTTAATTAAATTATTTGTTTATATTTTGCATTTGTTTATATTTTTATATTAAAGTATTTTTTATTAAAGATTTATAATTATTAATTATTGATTATGCCATTAATTTGAACCTAATGGCGAATGGTAACTGAGTCGAGTCGAAAACCAGAAAAGTTTTTTCACTTTCACTAGAATTCGAACCCGGGCCCTTCTGCATGAAAGGTCGGCACTTAACCACTGTGCCACCCAGCTGTTAATAAAGATAGTTACTTGAAACAAATGTAGAAGCTTCCAATTTGCCACAAGGGTGTTCTTTACTATTTCTTGCGTGCCCCCCTAATTTGGGATCAATTGGAGTGGTGGTTCAGAACCTCTCTTAGACCCCCCAATGTGTAAAAGCTTATCATCGAAATTAATAAAACTAGTAACTTAAAATTAAGATAGAGCGTTCCAATTGTGTACAAGGGTTAACTAGTATTGAAAGTATGACGGGACTGCATATGGGCGAAATCGTACCATAATTTCGGGTCCTGGAACCCTTGAAAAGTTCAAGGACTAACAAACATATATCTTAAAAACACCATAACTCAAAAAATAATGCCGGTATTTAGATGAAATTTAACAGTAGGTTACTAGTAATGAAAGTACCATGGGAATTGGTTGTGGTCGAGTTTAATTTCGAAACCAAAGAATATATTTCCTATGTCCTATGTGTCTCCGAAATCTAGACTTAATTGTAGTGGTTCAGTTATGTTCAAAGGTACTTGCTGCATTTACGTAAAATTTATTTTTATATTTAAATGAATTATATGAAAAGGTGTAAATTTTTAATTGTATTTTAGAAATACATTTATTGCATATTTTGCGTTTATAAGTTTTTCTATTAGGTATATAAACTAACCATTTAAAATAATTGCAATTTTTAAAAATTTGGATTATTAAATATATTATGCTTTGATTATCTTTTTATCACAAAATTTAATAATTAGAATTTTTTCATTTTGTAATTGAATTGGAATAAATATATTTTCATTTATTTCAAGTTTGTTTGTTTTTTAATATTTTTAAATAGATAAATTAGTAAGAATTTGTAGTATTTTTTAATAGATAGGGTAATTAGAAAATGTTTTTAGTACAGTACAGTACAGTAAATACAGTTAATTTGGTTAGCTATGTCTTACGATCAAATTAATAACAGCTTCTATGGTGTTAAAATGACTTATGGATATGTCCTTAAATTTGAACCAAATAGGTGTAGGGTATTTCTAAGTCGGTTGCACCGACTGACTGTTTCTTTACTTGTTTATTAATAACTTTAGGATTTTTATTAATTTTTATTCGAACATCTAGAGTTTCATGATCAGATATTTTGTACTGATTATTAACTTTAGCTTCAATATTGTTATATATATTCGTAATTATCCAATCAATTAAAGTTTTAGACTCATTAGTAATTCTTGTATAATCAGTCACTATTTGTTTATACGCATTATCATTTATTATTTCAATCATCTTATTACTACAATTATTACTACTTAACCAATTAATATTAAAGTCTCCCATTATTATTACATTGTCTTTTTCACATAGATCTTCAATTATATTATTAAAATAAATAAAAAAAATTGACTCCATATTAAGATGTCTTGAAGGCGATCTATAAAGACCAGTAAGATAAAATATTTTATCACTATATGATACTCTTAAACCTAATATCTATAATTCATACTCTAATGCAACCCGACCAATTATATCAACATTCCAATAATTTCTAATATAAAATGCAACTCCACCAGTGTGTTTTGAATTGCTATCCTCGAACTCGAAACAAAGTATATCCTTCAATTTGAATTAAAGAATCTTCATTACAGCTTATTAAATGAGTTTCACTGAAACATACAAAATCTATATTACTATTTGTTATAATTGTTTCAAGTTCATTAAAATTATTGATTAACCCTTGAATATTAAGATATATGCACTGTATTTCGCACTATGCATTCTAGTATATTGTAAGTGTACTTACGATATAATAGAATGATTTGACCATTTGAAAGATAATTACAAGGGCCATCTTCTGTCAAAATTTCATATCAATACGATATGTCCTTCAAAAGTTATGACAAAAAAATGACATACAATATTCAGTTAATTTTCAAAATCTCCATTCTTTTTTATTATAAGTATACTTACAATATATTAGAACGTATATTTCTAACTCTACTCAATTGTATGTACATTTACAATATAAATGATCGGAAATACTTCAATCACATAGTTCTGTATGTATACTTACGATACAATATGACTGATTTTTTTTTTTTTTTTGCTATTGTATGTGTATGTTACAATATTTTATCTCGTAGCAAAACTTCAAATTCAATGTTGTATGTGATACTTACAATAAGTACGTTTGGATAATTTAACAAAAAATAGATAACGGTTTCTTATATCATTATTGATCATATTTTTTGTAAAAAGTGCATTATTTTAACTTTTTTATAATAGTTAAATAGAAGTAAAAAAATTAAGTGATATAATAATTTATTAAAAATAATGTATCGTGGAATTTTAATGGTGAATGAAGTTTTAAAAAAAAAAGGTAAATTTTACATAATTATTATTTATATTATAAGTCAGAAATTTCTTTACTTACAACTAAATTTGTTTTATAGAAAATTTAATTTCTGCAAGAAAGAAACTTGAATACAATATTGTGTTGCAAAAAGAACCAAGTGATAATTCAAATCAAGAAAATAATAGTGCTAATGATTCCTTAATTTTAACAAAACCATCAACTTCTGGATTTCAACAGCTAAATACAGGTATGTAGGTATATTATATAATTTAAATGCTATGAGTGGAAGTTATACATCTATTTGTATTTTTAATTATTAAATAAATTTTAGAAGATGTACCTGCCGAGCACGATCAACTTTCGTTATCATCTAGTTCTTGTAAGTTTTTTTTTATAAACAAATTAATTTCAAAATTTTATTTCAATCTGAATTGGTTTTTTTACATTTAACTTTTAAGTTGAAGACTTTACTGTTAGTGGAAGTGATTATCAACCGTTATCACACTCTAGCTCTAGCGACATAAGCACACCTACAGGAAGTCCGTTCACGCCCAAAATAAGAAAATCAACGCTTTATGAAAATGATAATACACAATTGGAAAAAGAAAATTCACCTAAACAAAAAACAAGAAAACGTATTAAAAACCCTAAAACTTGGAAAAAAAATATAAATAAAATTGCGAGAATCCGCGGATTAAGTTACAGCTCAAGTATAACCTGCAAAACCGTTCCTGCAAAAGAAATGAAGCAGTCATGTTTTTTTCACTGCAGGCAAAAATGTTTTGAGCGAATTAGTGAAGCAGATAGAAATCAGAATTTTTCTAAGTTTTATAGTTTAGAAAACAACATCCTGCAGTGGAAATATATTCTGAATCATGTGGAAAAACATGATAAAAAACTGACTAAAATTGTGTCAGGTAACAGTCGCCGCTCATGTACAAATGTATACTTTTTATCATCTTTCAATAACGATAACATTGTTAAAGTGAAAGTATGCAATAAAATGTTCTTGAACACACTGAGTATAAGTAGTCAAATGGTAGAGACTGCATTTACTAAATTAATGCCTGAGAGTGGAAATATTCTAGGAGATAAACGAGGTAAACACATAAGGGAAGTATCTGAAATAGATAAAAAACGAAAACAAAACGTTAAAGACCACATAAACTCATTTGCGCCAATTGAGTCTCACTACTTGCGCATGCAAACAACACGACAATATATCGATAATGATTTAAGCATTGCAAAGATGCACAGACTCTACGAAGTATCGTGTAAGGAACGTAACGATACCGGGAATGTTGTAATTTTAAGGCAATATCGAGATGTCTTTAACAACTGTTTTAATATAGGGTTCTATATTCCTAAAAAGGATCAATGTAATGCATGTAGTAAATATAATAATATGACGCAAGAAGAAAAATCGAATAATGAAGATGAATACAATATGCATATATTTTCTAAGAAGAAAGCCCGTATTTTAAAAGATGAAAATAAAGCAAGAGCTATTGAAGATGACACCGTTATAATTGCGACGTTTGATTTTCAAAAAATCTTAAACATTCCATGTGAAAAGACTAGCGTATTTTATTATAAAAGAAAGTTCTGCATTTTTAATTTCACTATTTTCGAAATTGCTAGTCTCCAAGGTTTTGTTTCGTATGGGACGAAACCATTGCAAAAGAGGCGCAAACGAAGTTTCAAGTTGCCTATATCAATATATAGAAAAAACTCAGCAGGGTATAAAATATTTTAATTTTTACTCTGATAACTGCCCAGGGCAAAACAAGAATAAGTGTTTATTTGTCTTTTACGCATGGGTTTCAAAAATGTTAGACATTGATATTAAACATGTATTTCTTGAAAAAGGTCACACTCAAAATGAGGGTGATAATACGCACTCTTTAATAGAGAAAGATAAAAAACATAGAAAACTTTACGTGCCTTCTCAATTGTATTCCTGTATTCGAAATTGTAAAATAACTGACCCACGCTATGATGTCACTGAAATGACGAAAAATAATTTTTTAAACTTTTCAAGTTTTATAAATATGGTACAAGTAGACAAAAACGATGAAAATGTTAAAGTGAAATGGAATAATATAAGAATTATTAAGACTGATAAAAATTATCCGAATAAGTTGTTGTATAAGTATTCATTTGAATCAGAAAGATTTTCTTCGATCATTTTATATAATCAAACTATAGATAGTCGTAGAAGACGTAAAAAAAAACTAGAAATGCTTAATGAAAAGCCACCTGTTTTATATAAAGAGCCTTTAAATATCTCTTCAGAAAAATATAAAGATTTGTTGGAACTTGCAAATTATTTACCGGCAAGTTATCGGAGCTTTTATAAAAATTTGCCTCACACGAACGAAACTCCAAAGGAAACTGAAGATTTTGAAGAAGCTTCAGAGCAGAATATAAGTTGAAAATTACTTCTTTCAAGAATTTCTTTATTGTTTTTATAATATATTACATTTTTTCTTTTATGAATTCGTTTATTTTTTTTATTTATAACATATTAAAATCAATAAAAATCAATAATAAAACGTTTTTGGATGGGTTTGTTAATATTTTAATTTCTATTCAATACCTATTGTAAGTATCTTATAAGTAGTAAAAAAGTTAGCACCTCCAAACTTAATTATTGTAAGTAGTACTTACAACATAAAATACAAAAAAATGTCCGCCTGTTAATATTGTAAGTATACTTACCACATTCAATTTAGTACATTTTTTTTAAATTATAATGATAAGTTAACATACAATATGAGAATTTTTAAATTGTCCGCTCTATTATATAATTTTTATAAATATCTCGTTTGGACAAACTTATTCTAATTTAGTGAATAATATTATTTAATAAGAGTCGAAAACTCTATCATTTGCCATAAAAAGCAAACTTCTATCATGTATACAAGAGACAAACGAAGCTTTAAAAGTTTTGAAATTTTTAAATAGCTCTACTGAAAACTTCAATTTTCTACTTATCATATACTAGAATGGACAGTGCGATTTCATTTAATTGCTAATAATTAATTCTGTTTTCTTCTTGCTTAAGTTTTCACATTGCATTTGTGGCTTTACGGTAAATGCAATGTATTGTACTTAGCTTCTTGTAGGTTTAATTTTTGTTTTATCTTTTCACAGTTTACACAATGTATTTCACTATCATCTTTTGTGCAGTCATTTTTTTTATGGCCTTCCTCACCACACCTATGACAAGGGCTTTTTTCGCTTTTACATTTATCAGCTGTATGATTAAAGCCTAAGCATTTATAACACCTTAACACACTAATTTTTTCATAAACAGGACAAATATTCCAACCTAATCTAATTTTTTTTAATTCCATTATTTTTTAAAAGATTCTGCATCAACTTCAATTATAGCATTTTTTTTACCAAATTTTTTATTTCATTTTCACTTTTTTGTAAACATTCTTGAAGGTCATTTTTGTATTCTTCTAATTGAACATTGTTTTTATTTACATTTTCTTGCATGTCTTTTAATACCATATTGTTTTTAATTACATTATCTTGCACTTCTTTTAGTACCATATCAACATCTTGTATGTATATAATACAATCATCACACATAAATTTTAGCATACACTTATTAGTGTCAACCAGATTACTAACACTCTGATCTAAACCACTACATTTAGTCGCAGAGTGAAATATTTTTTCACATACTCCCGCGCACTTTCTTCCAGTCTCTCCTCTAATTGCAATTTTACATTTATTGCACACTTCAGTATTTGGCATTTTATTACATTTATTTTAAAACAAACTAACAATTTATATATAATCAAATATTAAAATTCTAAAGATTTATATATTATAATTTAATTTTTTATATTTTTATGTAATAACTTTTATTAAAACTTTTTACAATTAATTAAGCAAATCAGCGCATTTACACACCTGTCAACCCGCCGACTCTCTCTCTAGACAAATATATATTTAAAAATATTAAAAAACGTAAAAAGTTGAAATAAATGAAAAAATATTTATTTAAATTCAATTACTAAAATTACTACAATTACTAAAAATTCAAAAAATTGAATTATTAAATTTTGTGAAAAAAAGCTAGCAGCCTCTCTTTTAGAATGCAAGATCAACCTGTAAAATTTGACACAAATCGGAAACACAAAATTTTTTGAAAGCCCACCAGGCGGAAATGGGTTAAATTATTCCAACCAAATTTAAACAACTAATTCCGGTGGCTAAGAGGGACATTTGTGCAAAATTTCAAGTCAATTGCTCAAACATTGTTGACTCGACATGAAAAACATTGAAAAAGCTTAATTGGGCCCTCGTGCCCATAAGCGTTAATCGAACTCAACAAAAACTTGTGTTAACCTCTCTTTTCGACTGCAAAATCATCCTGTAAAACAGGACAAAAATCGGAAACACAAAATTTTTTGGAAGCCCGCCAGGCCCAAATGGGTTAATATATTCCAACCAAAGTTGTATAAATTATTTCCCGTTGCTAAGAGCAACTGTTATGTAAAATTTCAAGCCAATCGGTCAAATCGTTTTGAAAAAGCTTAAAACGGCTCTGGAGCCGCAACCTGTTGACTTATGAAAATGTGGCATAGCCTATGTCACCCCCCGGGCTCTCGGAATTATTCCTTTCATTTTGTGACAATCGGACTAGTGGTTTTCACGGGAATCCTGGACAAACAAACAAACAAACAAACAAGCAAATTTTCTCCTTTATATATTATATTAGATTAAATTGAAATTCCTTCTAAAATTGTTTGGCATAGAATTTGGTTTCAAATTAATAAAATTTTAATAAAGAAAACATTATATCAATTTAATGTATATCTAAACACAAATTTACAACATCAATATAAACTTAAATTCATTATATAAAATTATGTTAAAACGAGGAAGATTGTAGCAGAGTAAACTGTGTCAAATCTGGGATGCCTGTATGACCGTAATATAAACATTATATCCTCCGATTAATTACTTTTGGCAAAATGTTTTTTTAGGTGCTTTATTAGGCTTCGTTGTATGGCAGCTACTCGAACATACAACTGTCATACAACTTCTTCTTTTATATGAGCACTACACTACACCTAATGAAGCTGGCTGTCAGAAATTTTGCCAAAAATAGTTTAGTGTAATGGCCAAAGTTACTGAAAAATTTATTTGATCTACTGCAGAGGGTTCGAGTAGCTGCCATACAATTTCATATGAGCATTACACTACACCTAATGAAGCTGGGTGTCTGAAATTTTGCCAAAAATTGTTTAGTGTGATGACCAAAGTTACTGCAAAATTTGGTTGCTCTACTGCAGAGAATTCGAGTAGCTGCCATACAACTCCTTCTTTTATATTAGCATTACACTATACCTAATTAAGCTGTATGTTTGAAATTTTGCCATAAGTGATTAACGGATGATATAATGTGTATGTTACGGTCATACGGTTATCTAAGAGTTGACACAGTCTACTCTACTACACTCTTCCTCGTTTTTTATGGAAGTACCAACTTGTTCTAATTTTAAATTAATAAAATAATGGATAAAGCATTTATTTGTGAATAAACGAATTAAAATTATTTACATTTATAGGTTTGTTTTGTTCCAATAATGATCTATTTTTCTATCTATCAACTTTTTGTATAAGTAAAAAATGTTGCTAAGCTATGAATATTGTTTCGCAACTTTTTTTTAGATTCAAATCGAAATATTGGTTTGTTGCCAACATTCTATAATGTACCTACTCAACATACTTATTCAAGGAGGGAGGAAAACTTTGAAATAGTTTTGACTACATTGCTTGGTTTAATGGTTTCTTTGCTTTTCAAAAAAAAATTCCTAACCGTTAATCTCACAAATCTATTATAATAAAACGCTAGGTACTGCTGCTAGCTCCCGTGCACTAATCTAATGATCAAAAGTAACATTCAGCAAACCATTAATAAGAAGCGAAGTGGTTGAATGATTAAGGCGAAGTCTACTAATTATGTTAATTATTAGGTTGTATTTTAAGTTTTTAGGTTCAATTCTAATCTAGGGAAATTTTTTTTTTTAATTCATAAAACATATCTTTTAGAATAATACAAGTCGTACTAATTCTTGTGCCCTAATCTAATGATCAAAAGTAAAATTTAGCATGCTTTATATAAGAAGCCAAATGGTTGGGGGGTAAGGCGATGTCTTTTTTTTTTTCATTCCTTTTCCACTCCTTTAAGGAGTATAGGGCATTCACCAAGTTTATTTTAAACTAGGCTTCAGTTTCTTTAATCATAATATTTACAAAGCGTTTGATTACTAGGCTGTAGCTATTGTATAAGGTTATGAAATATGAATGCACAAATGTTAACTTTATGCGCCATCTGCAATCTTACAAAAGAATTATTTATATATTTTTATTAAATCTTTCTTATTTTATATTACGATATAAACTATTACTGTATAATTATTATAATTAGATATATATTATATATAGAAAAAATACTTAAGAGGGATGGACATTAGAGCTGATTGCAAAACTATTACAATCAAAATAAAAAATATTTATATTTAATTTACCTGTTTTAAGTACCTTATAATAAAAAGAAGTGATCAAAATAACCAAGGCTTTTTTAAAAGCACATTTTAAAAATTATATAAGGTTTTTTACTGAGTATTTTTATAGAAATATATATAAAAAAATTAAAAGTAATATTAGAATTTAGTTATTTCATCAATTTATTATTTATAACTAATAGTGAAATCAATACTTAAAATATAATGTACTCAAGAAAACTTGTTAACAAGTGCGAAATATAATGTTGGAGCTTCAATGTTAACGTTTAATTTTAGAAAAATAGAACTTACTGTTTTATAAAAACATAAAAATTTTAATTTTGAAGACCTAGTAGCCCTTCAATCCCAAATTTTGGCTTAGCAAACTTATGATGGATCTGCCCTCCCCCCTTCTGTCACCACCTTTCAATTTTTTTAGGTTCTAGGAAATCAAGTGTGAACTCCTATTATTTAATTATCTAAGCAAAAATGGTTAAAACTAAGAAACAATTTCTTCAGTTTAAAGAAACCGTTTCAAATTTAGAAAAACCATAAACCCTAAATTATTTATTTTTTTTCCAAAAAATTACAAAACAAACAAAAAATTTTTTTTCGAGACTGGCTCTCATTTTTTTTTAATGTGTTCACTAATACATTCAAATAATTTTTTGGCATGGCCTGAAGATATTGTACGTCGTGATTATGAATATTCTCCCTATTTTGAACTTTTAGTTTTGACTTAACATTATTGTTCAGGATATTATACATGTATTTACATTTTTCAAAGTAAATTAGTTGGTTAATATCCAGTATATCAATTATTTTATATAAATTATTAGTTCTGGTTCTTATATTTAAATTAAATAAAGTTTGAGGGGTTTGTTCATTACTTCACTCATTTTATTTTTATGAAAATATAAAAAATGACTCCAACTGCATATATTATACTAATTCTTAATAATATATGGCCATTATATATAAGTTTAGCAGCATAATTCGGAATACTCCCCATTCTTCTGACAGCCATTGTTATAGGAATAAGTTTTTTTTTAAATACTTTTTATATGTTTATCCCATATTAAGTTTTCATCAAATATCATTCCCAAGTACTTAACATTATCAACTTGATCTATTATAGTATCCTTTACCTTCAGCGTAATATTATCATTTGTTTTCTTTTGCATTTTGAATATCATATAGTTAGTTTTTTTCGCATTTATACATAATTCATTTTGGTCCAACCAACTGCAATATATCTTTAAGTCTTCATTTATTATATTTTCAATTTCGGGCACTTCTAATGTTTTCGCTTTTGCTATAAGGTTAGTGTCATCTGCATAAATGTTGTATTTGACTTAATATTGTTTTTAGGTAAGTTCATTATATACAGCAGATATAATAACGGCCCCAGTAATGAACCTGTGGTTCGCCTGTTTTTATTACTAGTTCATCACTTAGTACTTCATTAACTTTAACACATTGGGTTCTATTTGTCAAATAACTTATTAGTAAGAGATTACTGTTACCTCTAATTCCTAAGTTTTCCAGCAATCTGATAAGTCTGGAACGACTTACCATATCAAATCCTTTTGATAAGTCAAGAAAAACTGGTCCAACATAGTAGCCGTCATCCAGCGCATCGTAAATATGTTCCAAGGCTGCTGCGATAGCTAATTCTTTACCACTTTTTTTCTAAGAAACCATATTGATTAGCATCAAAGCCTATTGTTTTAGTAATGAAACTTTTTATTTTTGAATTAATAACTTTTTCATATATTTTTAAAATTGAGTTTAGAATCGAAATTGGTCTATAATTCCCACAATCTTCTTTTGACCCACTTTTGTGAACAGGAATTAAATATGCTTTTTTTAAGGAATCAGGAAATATACCATTAGTGAAACTTTCATTTATCAGTTTCACTAAAGATGGGGTTATAATATTGACCAATTCTTTTAGATCTCTCACTGTAATTTTATCCAATCCTGGAGTTGCATTTTTATTTAAATTCATAATAATTTGATGGATTTCTGGTTCTATAACTGAAATAAGAAACAACGAGTTACTATTATATAGATTTTGTGAGCAGTTAGTAAAATCGTTGGTATTTAGAATGTTTTTTTAATACCTTCTCCTATTTAAGTAAAAACATTATTGAGAGTATTTGCAGTTTCATTATCATTTTTAGCTTTTTCACCATTGCTTTTATTAACATGACTAACATTTTTCAGTTTATCTTCATTGGCATTTTTTATAGAATTATTAAATATTTTCCAAAAATTCCTAGAATCGCTCCCGGCTTTTTCAATATTTCTATTAATATAATTTTTTTTTTCTTTTATTAATAGTTTTACCTTTTTCTTCATTTTTATATATTTGTCTTTTTTCCACTATTGGTCGGACCATTTTTATGACGATTATATAATGCTTTTCTTATTTTCAGCTTATCTTCAGCTTATCATGAATAAAAGGTGTTATCCAACTATTATTTTTCGTTCTCATTGGTATTGTCTTAGTACATAATCCTTTTGCTTCTTGTATAATTTTTACTAAGGCTTCGATTTCTGGTATATTATTATTTTCTATTTTGTATTTTACTATGGAACGCATTTAATTATAATCGATTTTGTTTATGTTGTACTTTTTCATTGGTAACTTCTCAAAATAAATTTTTTTTTTTTTATTATTAAAATATCTAAGAGCCACAACTCTATTAAGGTTTTAATGGGCCCCGTTTTTCTTTATTATAAGTTTAAACAAAATTAAAAAAAAAATAAAATTACAATTACAATTACAATTACAATTAGAATCTAAATAGTAACAAAAAACGATTGAATTAATGTGATAAACATAGCTTTTTCCATATTATACTTAAATTATTTTAGTGAACCTTTTATATTCTATGTACATAATTAGCTTAGTTTTTTTTTTTTTTTTATATAGATTTATATAAGCTAATTTTATTAATAAAATGGATGATATTTTTATTTGTAGTAATATGATCAGATTCTAAAGTTTTAATATTAGTTATTTTGTAGAGGTTTCTTGCCAGAATGTATCTTGGACAGTTTTCAAAGATATGTTTAATAGTCAGCTCTCCACCGCACTCACAGTTTGGTGGATTTGTTCTCTCAAATATATATGAGTGGGTTAATGACGTATGGCCATGTCTTAGTCTGGGAATTATAATTGAGTATTTTCGAGATAACTCGTTCAAATTTTTCCAAGAAGGTATGTAATTAGTAATTTCCCTTAATTTGTTGGATTGATTTAATTGTATCCATTCTTGATTGTAAGTAGTTTTTATGCTTGACACAACTGCTCTTCTTAGATCCGAATAAATTTGATAATATTCCTCTATAGTGGGTAAGTTAATGACATGTTTGGCGATTTTGTCAGCCTCTTCTTTTCCTGAAATATCCATTTTTTGTGCAGTATAGTGTATTGGTGAAGTTTTTGTATTTCTTGAAGTGCACTGATAGAGTCAGAACAGATTAATATTTTTTTTCCAATGAAATTTTTATTAACGTAAATGATTGCTTCTAATATTGCACATAACTCAGCTGAAAAGATTCTAGTATCATCAGGCAAGTGATAGTGTTTCTCGACGTCTTTATGTTTGAATCCACAACCAGTTTTATTATCTATTAATGATCCATCGGTGTAAATAATATCATGATTAAGGAATTTTGTAGTTATTTTTTCTAAAAAAAGTTTTTGAAAAATGGTTTTTCTGAAATTTGATTTTTTGAAATTATTTAAAGTTAGGTCTATTTCTATATTTGTACATGCCCAATATGGTTGTTGGATGAAATGTTGAGTTTCAAATTTTTTTCCTCTTGTGATATTTTCTAACATATTAATCTAATGGAAGTTGTCCTCTATCAGCTAGTAGACTTATAACTGGAGTTGTTCTGTATGCCCCTGTTGCTATTCTAATTCCTGCATTAAGGATTGTATCCAAAGGTTTAAGTACCCTTTTACTAGCCGATCTATAAATAAAACTCCCATAGTCAATTATTGTTAAAATGATTAGTAGTCAAAGCAGCATTTTACGATCAGATCCGAAACTTGAATTACTTAATATTTAATATACTTAAACTTCTTATTGCTTTGCTTTTTGTATTTTGTATATGACTTTTCCAATTTAGTTGTGTATCGAATATCATACCTAAAAATGTTTGTTGTTGCATATATTTCAGCTTTTCTTTTCCAATGTATAGATCTGGCAAATAAAAATTTTTTCTTCTCCTGGTAAACAACATCGCTACTGTTTTTGATTGTGAGAATTTTGATCCTGTTTTCTCCGCCCATATTGAGATTCTATTTAAGGTATCTTGTAATGATTTTTGCATATTTTTTAGATTTTTCCCATTTATAAATATTGCTAAATCATCTGCGAATAGTGTAAATTTAAGTGGAATATACTGCAAATAACAATACACACGTTTTTACTATAATATTTATATGAATTAAAAATAAAATAACTGAAGTTATTTTTTTAGTTCTTGCATAATTCCTCTTGTCCATACCATAACATAAGCTTTTTCTATGTCGAAAAAGATACATAGGGTGATTTCATTTTTTGACAAAGCTTTAATTATTTCACTTTCGAAATAGCATAGATTGTCTAAGGTACATCTTTTCTTCCTAAATCTAGCTGGATAGTTGGATATAGTATAATCTTTCTCTAATATCCAAATCATTCTCTTACTTATCATCCTTTCTAAAAGTTTGCAACAGCAATTTGTCAAAGAAATAGGCCTGTAGTTGTACATCCTATTTGGAACTTTATTTGTTTTTAAAATTGGAATTAACATAGCTTTTCTCCAGCAATTCGGAAAAATTCCTTTTGTCCAAACGGTATTAAATAGATCTATTAAATGATATCAAAGTGGAGCTTATATCGGCAACATCAAAGGAGCTGGTTGGCATTCGTGAAGTGGTGGATCTAATGAAGGACGACTTAAATCCCTTCATGCTTTGGATTCTGATTAACAAATATCCAATCATAGACAGAAGGAAATTCAGTGCGATGTGGAGTTAATTAAACAATAGTTGAATAAATTAAATAAACCACCAATAGTTTATAAATATGTATTTATCCAAACTGACAATATCACACCTAGCACAACTGCAAAGAGTAAAATAAATAAGACAAAACCCGGAGTTAAGGCTTTACTAACCCCAATTGTTACAACAAAGCCTTCGTTTACTCTTTGCATTTCAAGGCTAAATTGTAAAATGACTGAAAAAAGCCTTGAGAGCTTTATTAAACAAAAATTTAAGTGTGATATTGCAATTTGTAAAAAAGTTACTCCCAAAAGGATCCGGAATCCAAAATACCTGTCATTTAAAGTGTCCGTTCCTGATATGATGGTTGAGAAGGTGAGAAATCTAAAATTTTGGAAGAAGGGAACGAAAATTACAAAATTTCGGGATGTTAAAGGTAACAAAAATAAAAGTAATAAAAATAAAAATAATGGTAATGATAATAATCGTAAAAATAAAAATGTATCTAGTAATAAAAGTAATAAGACTAATAAAAATAAATATAATAATAACAAAAATAATAATAATAATAACAATAATAATAATAATAACAATAATAAAAATAATAATAATAATAGTTCTGGAAATAGTAATATTAACTCTGACAATAGAAATACTAATACTAGCAATAACGTTAATAATGTAACTGCTAATAATAGCTCAACTGCTAACAATTCAACTAATTCTAACTCAACAAATTCAAATAATTCCATAAACACTAAATTAAATACTAATAACAGTACTTCAAACATAAATCAGAACAACATTTGTCATAACCACAATACTATTCAGAACAATAATACAAACACTTTAAATACTTCATCAGTAACTAAAAGCCTGAAATTGTCAATGCTAATTCTACTACAGTTATTGAACCTCCTCCTTCTTCTTTGATTTCTCCAAACACTCCTTCTACTTCTAAATTCGTAAAATTTGTTCAAGGTGAAACTTTTCAGCCTTCAATTATTAACCCACTTTTACCACCAATAACTAGAATGACACAACAATCTCTTGCCAACAAGGACTATATAATATCTCTTTCTAGGCTAAGAGATGATGAAGTTTATAACATGGTCAGATTGTATTTATCGTATTTGTTTGATGATAATTATAATAAGGTATTGAAAGGTAAGACTAGAAAAAGTGTAAAGGTCTTAATTGATAACGAAGGTCTACCGACCGATTATAAAGAACTCTATAAATTATATATTAAATTTCACGAAATTAAAGGTATATCTTCCAAAGATGTTTCTGACGACTTAAAGGCATACCGTAACCATTGAAGTAGTAATTATTACAATCACTTGCAGGTTTCAAATCACAACCATAATAAATATTTTCATGTTAAATAATATTTAAATAAGACCTCTACATCTTTGATTTATCCTTCAAATTTGATAAATTTATCACTATATTATCAAAATGTTAGAGGTCTTAGAACAAAAACTAGACAAGTCCCACTTAATTCAATAAATTTAAATTTTGACGTATTTGCTTTGACTGAAACTTGGCTAAATTCTTCTATTAACAATCTTCAGGTTTTTGATAGCTCATACTCGGTTTTTAGAAAAGACAGATACTCGGAACTTAATGTATCTAATAGTTACATTCCTAAAGGGGGAGCAGTATTGAAATAATTGGTGTGAACATAAAATTTTCGAATAAAAGTGTTAATAATGTTAACACATACATTCCACCTTCTTCGAATTTAAATATTTATATTACTCTTTTAAATGTAATAGATTCGATTTGCTGTAATTCTGGTCCTAATGATGAGTTAATTTTATGTGGAGATTTTAATCTCCCTAATATAACTTGGATTAATCACGACGAAGAATCTTTTTTGATTGCTGATTCTTCAGTGAATGAACCTGATTCTCAATTTATTGATGGTTTAAATACCAACGATTTACAACAGGTTTCCAAATTGCCGCAATTTTAAAGATAAACAAATGGATCTAATATTTACTTCTGATTGGAATAATATTATTTTCTGTGAATCGGTGTTACCGCTTGTTGCGTTGGACCCCTATCATCCATTTATTTACTTATTGTTTAACTAATTCCATAAATCATGAAGCAGCAGATTCTTATAGGTTTAATTTCAATAAAACCAATTTTCCCGGAATAGTAAATTTCTTAAATACCTATGACTTCACGTCTATATTTAATAATATAGACCTTAATCAAATAACAATTAGGTTTTATGAAATAATGTTCGAAGGTTTTACACAATTTGTTCCTATTTCAAAAAACAGATGTTCTAACTCTGGCCCACCATGGTTCACAAAGGAGCTTAGATCTCTCAGAAATAAGAAAAACAAAGCCTGGCGTAAATATCTAAAAACAAAAGATATTAATGAATTTAATAATTTTGTCATATTGTTTGAGAATTTTAAAACTTCTTCTGAAATACTTTATAATAATTACATTAACTTAATGGCAACTAAATTAAAGTCTGATCCGAAAAAATTTTGGAAATTCTTAAACTCTAAACGTAAATGTGATGATTACCCAACATTTATGAATTTCAATTCTCTTTCTAGTAATGATCCTTCAACTATTTCGAAATATTTTCGTGAGTTTTTTAGCATTTCATATAGTGATTCTTCTTTTACGCCAAATGAAAATTATTTCTCCTATATGAACATATATCAAAAAACTTCTCTTACTGAGATTAATATTAATGAACAAATAGTTTCCAGCTATCTGAATAAACTGGGTGATAATACTTTTCCTGGACCAGATGGTATACCAGAAATAATTTTGAGCAAGTGTTCTAACATTCTCACTACGCCTTTAACATTACTCTTTAAAAATTCATAAAATTCCGGATATTTTCCTCCTATTTGGAAAATTTCTTATATCAGGCCAATTCACAAAAAGAATGCTAAAAATGAAATCACTAACTATCGCCCAATAGCTAAATTATCTTCAATTCCTAAATTATTTGAATTAATTATAACAGATTCAATTTATAATCATTGTAGGAATCTTTTAATAGATAACCAACATGGCTTTGTAAAACAAAAATCTACGGTGACTAATCTAGTTGAAACCACATCTCTTCTTCTTAATAACATGGAAGAAGGATTTCAAACAGATGTTGTCTATACTGATTTTAGTAAAGCATTTGATCTATTGCCACATAATATTATTTTACTAAAACTTTAAAAATATGGTTTTCCACTATTTTTCCTTAAGTGGATACATTCTTATTTATGTGATCGCTCCTATAGTGTGATATTTAAAAATGTGATTTCAGAACCTTTCGTGGCAAATTCGGGAGTTCCACGAGGTAGCCACCTTGGCCCTCTACTTTCTATCTTATTTATAAATGATGTTTCTTCTATAATTTCTAATTGCGAGCTTCAAGTTAACGCTGATGATTTGAAACTTTTTAAAAAAATTACATCTTATAATGACGCCATCCTTATGCAGAATGATCTTCAAAATTTTAACAATTGGTGCGTTAATAACTGTTTACTACTTAATGTAAATAAATGCGCATTGATATCTTATACACGCCGATCTAGTCCTATTTGTTTCAATTATAACTTAGATGGTATTAGTTTACCTAAAGTTACCTCAATAAAGGACTTAGGGGTGTACTTCGATTGCCAACTTAGCTTTAAAACCCATTATAATAATATTATAAATAAAGCTAATTCACTATTGGGATTTGTTAAACGTTCTGGAAAGGAATTTTCAGATCCTTATTTTCTTAAGTCGTTGTACACTGGTCTTGTAAGACCAAACTTGGAATATGCTAGTCAAGTTTGGTCTCCGTTTTATATGGTACACATTGATAGGATTGAGGCAATAAAAAAAAATTTTCTTAAATTTGCCTTACGCCATTTGCCATGGTCGAATCCCATTATTTTACCACCATATGAACAAAGGCTAAAATTAATTTATTTGTGTACTTTAAATTTTCGACGTGAAGTTTCTGATGTCATTTTTATTACAGAAATTGTCAAGGGTAACGTTAAATCTAATTTAATATCTAGTAAAATTATTATTAGAAATTTTCAACGCCTTCGCTCTTGCAATTTATTTAAAACTAATAAACATAGGACTAACTATGGCAAATTTGAACCTATTAATGGAATGCTTATTATAGGTAACAAACATAAACATAATATTGACTTTACACTTTCAAAACACTCCCAAAAACAAAAATTATACAATCGCTATTACAAGGATTATTTTTGTTTTGTTTTTCTTGTAGTAATGTAAAGTTTATAATTTTTAACTTTTAATTTTAATTTTAGTTTGAACTTATTTATAATTAGTCAAATATGTAATTTTTTATATTGATTTTAATTGTATAATTTTAATTGTTATTTGTATGCTTTTGCAAACTGTTTGTGTTAAGCAGTATAATAAATAAATAAATAAATAAAAAGTAGTTCTTTTTTGGCATTTTTGTTTAAATTTTTAATCATTTCGTAGTGTATTTGTTCTGGACCTGAAGAGCTTCCTTTACACTCCGATAGACAATTTTCCATTTCTTCAAGAAGAAAAATCCCGTTATAGTACTCTATGGAAGATAAATTAAGATTAAGTGGATATTTTTCTATTTGATTTTTGTATTCCACGAATTTTATATCATAGTTTTTTGAACTGCGAACTTCATGGAAATGTTCAAGCAGAGTATTACAAATATCCTTTTTGTGGTAATTATAGCATTATCTTGTATTATGGTTGTGATTTCATATTTTGATTTCTTTCCATTTATTGATTTTATTTTTTTAAACACTTCATTGGTTGACGTATTACTATTTATTGATGCTACAAAATTTTTCTAGCTTTCTTTTTTATAAAATCTTATAAGCTTTCTAGCTTCATATTTTTCGTCAGATGCTTTACATAAGAGTTAATTGTCACTTCGTTTAATTCATAGTCAGTGTTTTTTAGTTTAATGTGTTTTTGGTAAATATCCCAATTGGATTTTGTTATTAACCATTTTTTCCGCTGACATTAAACAGAATTTGTAGGTAGTGTAGACATTATTATTGGGAAATGATCACTGCTATAGAGGTCTTCTTCTACTTTCCAGTTAAAATAATTTTGGATAATTGGAGAACATATTGATAAATCTATTGCGCTGTAAGTTTTATGAGAAAAACTGAGGAAAGTAGAGCTTCCATCATTCAGAATATTAATTTCCCGATCTTCAATTATATTTTCAATAATTCTTCCTCTTTTGTCAATTTTATTTGAACCCCATAAATAATTATGGCTGTTAAAATCTCCCACTATTAAGAAAGGGCAATCAAAGTGTTGAATTATTATCATAATTTTTTTTTTAAAACGAATCAGACATATCAGCATCCTCTAAGCTAATGATAGTTTTCAACTTCTCTCTTTTGCTTCTGTGACAAATTTTTTGGTAAAATTATATTACCATTGCATAAAATTTTATGATTAATTTCAATCTCTTTATTTTTTCCTACATTATCTTCTAAATTTGTTAATTGCTTCTGATTGTTAGCAGTTTCTGATAATTCCATTTCTAAGTTATTTGTCAATATGATAATGTTGGGTTCGTTTGGTTTTCTGTTTTATTAATTATTAAATTTTCCTTAACTTGAATTTCATCTGTGTCTGGATTATTTTAGGAACAATTACACTACATCCGCATAATTTTTTATTTTCTCTTACAACTTCCGAATAAGGCTTCTGTAAAGGGAAACGAATCTTGTATCTTTTCACTGCTTCTCTTGTATCAACGTTTTCTTTTATTTTTATAGCTTTAATCTCTTTTTCTTTCAAAAATCTAGAGCATTTTTTGAAAAATGCATTATGAGCCTCCTTACAGTTAGCACATTTTTCAGGTTTATCACACTTTTCATTTTCTTTCAAATGGTATGACTCACCACAGTTGGAGCATATTTTTTCTTTTTTGCAATTTTCTGACATACTTTTTGACGAATTTAGGCCAAACGAGCATAATTCCGAAACCAATGAAGATAGAACCTCCAAGTTTGGATCAGGGTGTCCCTTCCTATTTCCTTAGTACCTTTGAAATTTGGGCCCCAATGGAGTAGTGGGTCAGGGACCAGCCACACATTTCCGAAGACTTTAAAGCATATCTTTAAAATTAATAAAGATAGCAACTAGAAAAAATGTAGAACCTTCAAATTTGGTACAAGGGTGTTCTTTACAATCTCTTGCGTGTCGCCCTAATTTGGCATCAATTGGAGTGGCGGTTCAGCATCCCTCTTAAACCTCTTAAGTTTTAAAAGCTTATAATCGAAATTACTAAAAATAGTAACTTCAAATTCAGATACAACGTTCAAATTGTGTACAAGGGTTAACTAGTACTTAAAGTACAGCGCGGACTGCATAAGGGCGAAATCAGCCCTAGGGTTCGGATTCTGGACCTTTTAATCGGTTTCAGGGCTAACGAACATTTATAAAAAATCACGATAACTCAACAACTAATGACGCTATCTTCAAGAAATTTGTGCTGTAGGTTATTGGTAATGAAACTACGCGGCGATTGAGTACGGTGAGGATTGGACAATGGGTTACGGAACTTAAAACTTTTTGATCGAATTTAGGCCAAACTAGCATAATTCCGAAACCAATGAAGATAGAACCTCCAAATTTGGTATCAAGGTGTCGCTTTCGATTTCCTTAGTCTCCCTGAAATTTGAGCCCAAGTGGGGTAGTGGGTGGGGACCAGCCACTCAATTACGAGGACCTTAATGCATATTTTCGAAATTAATAAAGATAGTAACTTGAAACAAATGTAGAAGCTTCAAATTTGGCACATGGGTGTTCTTTACTATTTCTTGCGTGTCCCTCTAATTTTGGATCAATTGGAGTGGTGGTTCAGGTCCTCTCTTAGACCCCCCAATGTGTAAAAGCTTATCATCGAAATTAACAAAACTAGTAATTTAAAATTAAGATAGAACGTTCCAATTGTGTACAAGGGTTAACTAGTATTGAAAGTAACGGGCACTGCATATGGGCGAAATCATACCATGGTTTTGGGTTCTGGAACCCTTGAAAATTTCAAGGGCTAACAAACATATATTTTAAAAACAGCGTAACTCAAAAAATAATGCCGCTATTTTGATGAAATTTAAACTCTAGGTTACTAGTAATGAAAGTACCATGGCAATTAGTTCTATTCGAGTTTGGTCAATGAGTTCGGATTCTAGAAGCTTTTGATCGATTTGAAACCGGACCAGTATAATTTCGAAGCCAAAGAATATATTTCCTATTTCCTATGTGTCCCCGAAATTTAGACTTAATTGTAGTGTTTCAGCTTTGTTCAAAGGTACTTGAATGTTCAAAGGGCTGCATGTATGTAAAATTTATTTTTATATTTAAATGAATTATATGAAAAGGTTTAAATCTGTAATTGTATTTTAGAAATACATTTATTGCATATTTTGCGTTTATAAGCTTTTCTATTAGGTATACCTATAAACTAACCATTTAAAATAATTGCAATTTTGAAAAATTTGGATTATTAAATATATTAGGCTTTGATTAGCTTTTTATCACAAAATATAATAATTAGAATTTTTTCTCTTTTGTAATTGAATTAAAATAAATATATTATTTTCATTTAATTCAGGTTTTTTTGTTTTTTAATATTTTTAAATAGATAAATTAGTAGGAATTTGTAATATTTTTTAAGAGATAGTGTAATTAGAAAATGTTTTTAGTATTATAAAGTAAATTTGGTTAGCTATGTCTTACGATCAAATTAATAACAGCTTTTATGGTGTTAAAATGACTTATGGATATGTCATTAAATTTGAACCAAATAGGTGTATTTCTAAGTCGGTTGCACCGACTGACTGTTTCTTTACTTGTTTATATTACTTCTAAGGATAGTGTTTTTATTTGACCATAATTTTGGAAAATATGAAAGAATGTAGCTACGCTTCTTTTTATCTTTATTATAATCAATTATATTAGTCTTTTCACTGTTATGGTTAATTTTATTATTATTACTATTATTATTATTAGTGTTATTAATTTCATTATTATTATTTTAATTTTTTTTATGAGTTATATCATTGTTAGTGTCTCTACTATTATTAATACTTGGTTTAACATTAGTATTCTTATTAATATTATTATTATTATTATCAGTTCTGCATGTAGAATCACTTTTTTATTTTCTTTTACATTTATATTTAGATTGTTATCTTCCTCTTTTAGTTTCCTTAATTGCTAATATCCAATTTTTTGTTTTCTTATGCTTAATTTATTTTTATACACTGAACGTGATCTATTAAAAGTTTTATGAATAACATGCAACCCCAAACTGAATTTTTCGTTCGATTTTAAGCAATTAATGCATTTAATAATATCCTCTTTTTGACATTCACTTGTCTTGTGTTGTTGATGGCACTTCAAGCATGTTTCTTTATTCGTACATGCCGCAGCCCTATGGTTAAATTCTTTACATTTGTAACATCTGGAGATCTTTGCACCTTTCCCATCCAATACATAATTTTTCGTTAGCTATTATTTTTGTGAATGATTCCTTATCCACTTCTATAATTGCATTAAACATTTCTTTGTTATATTTTTTCCTTGGATATATCTTTAATACTTTAAGTTCACTCATTTGTAGAAAGGAATTTAGTTTTTTAAGCTTTTCCACAATATCATTTTCACTAAATTTGTTATTCATGGCCACAATTTCTATATTATGTTTAATGACCACAGGTAATTTGATATCATAATTCTCTTCCATTTTTTCTTCTCTTTTTGTTCTTTCCATAAAAATAATCCTATAGTTTTAATATTCTTTATTTTCAAATTTTTTGCATCCACTTTTGTATTTAAATCACTTTTTGTTTTTTCAGTTCTCTGCTTATTCGTCGGTTTTATTATGAAAGGTACCTCTTTCATCATTTCTAAATTTACACTTGCTTTAGTATCTTTAATTATATTAGCAAATGACACTGTTTGACCCATATTCGAATTTATATTATTTGTGACATTAATTTTTTTGCAGACCTCATCATTTGTTTTAATTGCACTAACAAATGATTCATTCACTTTTTCTGTTTCAATTTTGAAGACTTCGTTAAATTTTGCATTTTCTCTATTTCTTTTTGTTGGCTGGCTTTAATTTCTTCCAATCACTTCAGGTAATTAGTTTCAATAGTCTTAAGTAATCCAACGACTTCATTTTAATTTTTTTTTATTGCACGTTCAAATTCTTCTTTATATTTAAGGTACTCATTATTTTTGGAAACTGCACTGTTCATGTTTTGTAAGACCTAATCAACATTTTGTATATATTGAATACAGTCGTCACAAATAAATTTAATATTCTTGTTGGTGTACAGTAAATTCGGAAAAAAAATATAAAACAAGTGATGAAAAAAAACCAATGGTTTTTAAAAAAGCACATTTTCAAATTTATATTGTATTACATACTGAGTTTAACTTTGGAAATATTTACTTGGAAATAGTTACTGCTTAATTATAAAATTTACTGCTAACAGTAAAGTTTTTATTTTAAATTTGTTATAGCCCATTAATGGGGAAGGTTTCCAAGTTTCTCAAGGATCTAACTTCATCTAACTCCCCCCCCCCTCCGACCCACTCCATTTTTTTAGGTTCTATGAATTAAATTGTGAATTCCACAAAAATTTGGAATTTTACTTAGAATTATACAATCTAAGCAAAAATGGGTAAAACTGAGAGACACTTTCTTCAATTTAAGGAACCCGTTTTAAATTTAAGAAAAACCTTTAACATATGTTAAAATATAATGTTGGGCCTTTAAATTTTGTATATTAATAAAAAAAAAATTGGACAGGTATTCAAGTTACAGATGCTTAAAAATAGCAAAATTTCAATTTTCGAGCCCTTATAGCTCCTAAACAGGAGGCTTGACAACAAAATTTTGTTAGTCGACTCCTACTAATATTTGAGGATCTAACTTCTCCCAAAATTTCAGGACCCTATCTTAAACCGTTTAGAAGATATATGGGACCAAAAATTTTGCAAAAATTGGATTTTATATAATGGTAAATTTTAGTACCGTATGGCAACCCTATACATTTAAGCAACATATTTTTGTAAAGCCTATAAAAGCAGCTCTCTTCTACAGTTTTTTGATTGAAAATAAACCTAACAGAACTCTTGTTATATCAATTGAAATATAAGGCTTTTTTGGAATTTGCAGGGGCTGTAGCTTCGTCACCCTTCAAAATTAAGAAAAACCTTTGACACTTGTTTAAATATAATTATAGAGCTTTGAATTTTGTATATCACTAAAAAAAAATTTGGACAGGTATTCAAGCTACAGGTGTGTAAAAATTGCAAAATTTCAATTTTCGAGCCCTTATAGCTCCTAAACATGGGGCTTGACAAAAAAATTTTGTTAACCGACTCCTACTAATTTCTGATTATCTAACTTCTCCCAAAATTTCAAGACCCTAGCTTGAACCGTTTAGAAGATATGTGTGACCAAAAATTTTGTAAAAATTGAGTTTTGTGTAATGTTAAATTTTAGTACCGTATGGTAACCCTAAACATTTGTCTTTTAATTATTTATAAAGCTTATGAAACCAGCTATCGTTTGCCGTTTTCACATTGAAAATATATCTAACAGAACTCTTGTTATAACAAATTAAATATAGGGGTTTTTCCAACTTTGGGGGGCTGTAGCCCCGTAACAGGTGGGGCTACAGAAAAAAATTCTTCTACGAAATTATGTTTTTTGTAATACCTACTAGTGGTTAAAACTTCTTTTCTCTATTTCAAACGATGTAAAAGTTTTTGTAAACATACGGAGAGACGGACAGACGGACAGACGGACGGACAGAGTGAAGCTATATAGGCACATTTTTACAAAATTCTTTAAAAATGTGCTAAAAATGAATATAAATAAAATTCCAGAAATATATCGAGGTCAGTGGTTTTATTCAAGTAGAATTGAGCTTTTTCTATTTTCTTATTCTTTTTAGCACATTTTCAAAAAATTTTGTAAAAATGTGCCTATATAGCTTCACTCTGTCCGTCCGTCCGTCCGTCCGTCCGTCCGTCCGTCCGTCCGTCCGTCCGTATGTTTACAAAAACTTTTACACCGTTTGAAATAGAGTAAAGAAATTTTAACCATGGGTAGTTTTTCCAAAAAAAATAATTTCGTAGAAGAATTTTTTTCTGTAGCCTCACCTGACACGGGGCTACAGCCCCCCAAAGTTGGAAAAAGCCCTATATTTAAATGGTTATAACAAGAGTTCTGTTAGATATATTTTCAATCTGAAAACGGCAAACGATAGCTGGTTTCATAAACTTTATAAATTTTTGACAGACAAATATTTAGGGTTGCCATACGGTACTAAAATTTAGCATTACACAAAACTCAATTTTTGCAAAATTTTTGACCACACATATCTTCTGAACGGTTCAAACTAGGGTCTTGAAATTTTGCGAGAAGTTAGATAATCAGAAATTAGTAGGAGTCGGTTAACAAAATTTTTTTGTCAAGCCCACTGTTTAGAAGCTATAAGGGCTCAAAAATTTAAATTTTGCTATTTTTAAGCACCTGTAACTTGAATACCTGTCCAATTTTTTTTTTATTGATATTCAAAATTTGAAGGTCCAACATTATATTTTAACATATGTTAAAGGCTTTTCTTAAATTTAAAAGCGGTTCCTTAAACTGAAGAAAGTGTCTCTCAGTTTTACTCATTTTTGCTTAGATAATAAAATTCTAAGTAAAATTCAAAATTGTGGTTTAATTCCTAGAAACTACAAAAGTGGAGAGGTAGTGGGGGGACTGGGCGGGGTTAGATGAAGTTAGGTCCTTGAGAAATTTGGCAACCTTCCCCATAGAGGAGCTAATAGGGCTTAAAAATTAAAAATTTACTGTTTTTATAAGTAAGCAGTAACTTAGTCACTAACGTATATATTTCCTAAATTAAACGTTAATATTGAAGCTTCAACATTATATTCCGATAAAATACTTAGTATGAAACACTATATTATTTTGAAAATGTGTTTTTTTAAAAACCCTTGGTTTTTTATCACCACTTGTTTATTTTTACTTTTGAATTAAACTTATTATTGGTCTTAAGTTTGTGTGTCAATTACATCGTCATTTATGAACTTAGCAAACTACTTAATCGATTTGTTTTTTTTTTTAATTAATGTACTAAATATTAAATAACTATGCCGGTTTAAACAAACATAAAATTAATTCTATTTAATTGTAGGCCAACTAGTAGCGGTATTTATGATTTTTTTTTATATGTTACAAGAACATATACTGAATTTCAATACAAGTAATGATAAAAAACCAAGGGTTTTTAAAAAAGCACATTTTCAAAATAATATATACTGTTTCATACTAAGTATTTTATCGGAATATAATGTTCAAGCTTCAATATTAACGTTTAAGGAAATATATACGTTGGTGACTAAGTTACTGCTTACTTATAAAAAAAGTAAATATTTTATTTGAAAGTTCTAATAGCCCTTCAATGGGGAAGGTTGCCAAATTTCTCAAGGACCTAACTTCATCTAACCCCCCCCCCCTCTCCATTTTTGTAGTTTCTAGGAATTAAACCAAAATTTGGAATTTTACTTAGAATTTTATTATCTAAGAAAAAATGGGTAAAACTGAGAGACACTTTCCTCAATTTAAGGAACCGTTTTTAAATTTAAGAAAAACCTTTAACATATGTTAAAATATAATGCTAGACCTTCAAACTTTGTATATTAATAAAAAAAAAATTGGACAGGTATTCAAGTTACAGATGCTTAAAAATAGTAAAATTCCAATTTTCGAGCCCTGATAGCTTTTAAACAGGGGGCTTGACAAAAAAATTTTGTTGACCGACTCCTACTAACTTTTAAGGATCTAACTTCTCCCAAAATTTCAAGACCCTATCTGAAACCGTTTAAGAGATATGAGGATCCAAAAATTTTGCAAAAATTGGATTTTATATAATGGTAAATTTTAGTACCGTATGGCAACCCTATATATTTAATCGACCAATTTTTGTTAAGTCTAAAAAAGCAGCTCTCTTATACCGTTTTTCGATTGAAAATAAACCTAACAGAACTCATGTTATATCATTTTAAAAGTAGGGCTTTTTTGGAATTTTCCGGGGCTGTAGCTTCGTAACCCTTCAAAATTAAGAAAAACCTTTGACACATGTTGAAATATAATTATAGAGCTTTAAATTTTGTATATCACTAAAAAAAAATTTGGACAGGTATACAAGTTACAGGTGTTTCAAAATAGCAAAATTTCAATTTTCGAGCCCTCATAGCTCCTAAATAGGGGGCTTGACAAAAAAATTTTGTTAACCGACTCCTACTAATTTCTGATTATCTAACTTCTCCCAAAATTTCAAGACCCTAGCTTGAACCGTTCAGAAGATATGTGTGGTCAAAAATTTTGCAAAAATAGAGTTTTGTGTAATGTTAAATTTTCGTACTGTCTGGTAACCCTAAACATTTGCCTGTCAAAAATTTATAAAGCTTATGAAACCAGCTATCGTTTGCCGTTTTCAGATTGAAAATATATTTAACAGAACTCTTGTTATAACCATTTAAATATAGGGCTTTTTTCAACTTCGGGGGGCTGTAGCCCCGTAACAGGTGGGGCTACAGAAAAAAATTCTTCTACGAAATTATGTTTTTTGCAAAAACTACCCATAAATAAAATTTCTTTACTCTATTTCAAACGGTGTAAAAGTTTTTGTAAACATACGGACAGACGGACGGACAGAGTGAAGCTATATAGGCACATTTTTACAAAATTTTTTGAAAATGTGCTAAAAAGTGAAATAGTTAAAAAAAATTTAACTCATTATCCCATAATTTTTGCTTAAAAAAAAAAAAAAACAAAAACCATAACAAAATTTTAATTCACTACTCCATAAGTTTTGTTTAAAAAAAAAAATAAAAAAAAAATTGCCCACCCTAAAGGTCTGGTGGTCCGAGTGATGTCCAACTTTGCGAAGTAACTTGCCCTATTACTTTACCTGCTCAATTTTTATTTTAATCTAGTAGCTTCATTACATTCACAGTTATTGAAGTGAAAACTTTGTACGGCAGCCCCCCGAAAATGGGGCCGTAACATTTTTAAAACTTCATGTAAGATGTCGAATCATTATATAACTAACCGCGTGTAATTTTCATCCTCATAGTATAATTAGTTTTGAAGAAATTCATATTGGTGCAAAGAAGTTGTATGGCAGCCCCCCGAAAATGGGGCCGTGAAACTTAATATAAGTTCTTCATTCATTATAAAACTAACCATGGGTAATTTTCATCCTCGTAGTATATTTAGTTTTGAAGAAATTCATATTGGTGCAAATAAGTTGTATGGCAGCTTCCCGAAGTCTTGGTGCGATTTTAACCAAAAACAATAGGGAACTTAGAATTTTTTTAAAAATGACTTTGTGTGGATTTCAAAACTTTAGCCCTTTTAGTTTTTGAGTTATCGTGCTGACACACGGACGGACTTACGGACAGACACACTTAGCTAGATCGATTTACTTTTCGATACTGATCCGATACGTACCCTTGTCACTATATCTAGCTCATCTAGATCGATGCGTTACAAACGGAGGAGCAATTTTAATATACTCGATGTCACATATGTATGCACGGGTATGAAAATTTGAACTGGTATTCAAGTTACAGGTGTTTCAAAGTAGCAAAATTTCTATTTTCGAACCGTTATAGCTTCTTAACAGAAGACCTGACAAAAAAATTTTGTTAACCGACCTCTACTAATTTTTGAAGGTCTAACTTCTCCCAAAGTTTCTGCAAAATTTGGTTGGTCTCCTGCAGTGGGTTCGTGTAGCTGCCATACAACTTCTTATTTTATATGAGCATTACTCTCCACCTAATGAAGCAGGTTAATGACAATGACTATATAGTCAAAGGGTATAATAAATTTACCATTACGTTTATGACGCAGAGAAGGAGGGGGGTAGATATAGACACAAGTGTATGGATCGAATCAGAATCGGAAAATAAAACGATTTAGTTATGTATGTCCGTCCGTCCGCACGATAACTCAAAAATTAAAGGAGCTAGAATCTTGAAGTTTTCGCAAATTAATTTTTTTGAAATAGCCGTCATTTCTATTTAAATCCAGCCATTTTGGTCTATGGGTTCGGGTAGCTGCCATACAACTTCTTTTTTTATATGAGAATTTCTCTGTACCCATTACAGCTGCGGGTCAGAAATTTTGCCAAAAGTAGTTTACTGTTATGGCCAAAGTTTCTGTAAAATTTTATTAGTTTACTGCAGTGGGTTCGAGTAGCTGCCATACAACTTCTTATTTTATATGAGTATTCCGATACACTTAATAAAGCTGTATGTTTAAAATTTAGCCAAAAGTAATTAACCGGATGATATAATGTATATGCTACGGTCATACGGGTACTAGTTAAAAAAAATTTAACTCATTAATCCATAATTTTTACTTAAAAAAAAGAAAAAAAACCATAGAAAGAAAATAAAAAAAAAACATTTTTATTTATTATGCCACAATTTTTGCTAAAAAAAAAAAAATTGGTCCGAGTGATGTCCAACTTTGCCAAGTAACTTGCCCTATTACTTTACCTGCCCAGTTTTAATTTCAACCTCGTGGCTTCATTAGATTCACAGTTATCGAATTGACAGCTTTGTATGGCAGCTGCTCGAAAATGAGGCCGTAACATTTTGAATATAAGTGCTCGATTCATTATATAACTAACCATGTGTAATTTTCATCTTCGTAGTATTTCATTCATTAGTTTTGAAGAAATTCATATTGGTGCAAAGAAGTTGTAGGGCAGCTCCCTTATCAAAAACAATATGAAACCTAGAAATTGTCTAAAAATGACTTTGTGTGAATTTCAAAACTCTAGCTCTTTTACATAGCTAGATCGATTTACTTTTTAAAGCCGGTCCGGCACGTACCCTTGACACTATATCTAGCTCGTCTAGACCAATTCGTTACAAACGGAGGAGCAATTTGAACATACTCGATGTCATATATGTATGTACGGGTATAAAAATAAATTTTTTTTTTCATTGTTTTTTTATTTATTCAAAGAAATCTCAAAAAGAGCTTACAGCTCACATAGAGTGTTTTTAATATGAATTATTAAATAACAAATTATAAAACTATCAAAAAAAAAACAAAAAAGAAACTAAAAATAAAACAAGAGAAAAAAAAAAATTATGCAACAAATTATTAAAAAATTTTAAGTAATTAAAAATTAAGAGAGTTGATTAAAATATACAATAATATCAAATTAAACAAAGAGAGTATATTATATAGAAAATTAAACAAAATATAATATCAAATATAAAAACTGTAATATTTTTAACCAAAAAAATTAAAAATTGTTTATGAATAGCCGTTTACATAAAGTGATTTAATTTTATTTTTCAAATTTTTGTATGTAGAGTTCTTAAGATCTGGAAATTTGCTCATTAGATCATTGTACTAGAGTTAAAAATTGGTTCAAGACCATTTTGGTACAAGCAGCAAACATATCTTAGTTGACTAGCGTTTCTGGTGTGATATCTGTGAACATTATAATTTGCGACAAGTTTCACATTGGTTTTGATGTTGTGATTATTTATGTTGTTTATGTGTAGAATTTGAACCATGTCCCTATAATCTGTAAGTTTTAATATGTTAAACTGTTTGTGGATTAGATTCGTAGGAGTTCTATGTGGTAAACAAAATAAGTTTTTAATAGCTTTGTTCTGAATTTTTTGCAAAATTTCTAAGTTTTAATTTTATGTGTTACCCCATATGTTTATAGCATAGGATATTACACTATGAAAAAGACTGTAATAGATTTGAGTTTTCATATAAACTGGTACTCTGTTGCCTATTTTTGTGAATACACCGCTCACTCTTCTGCTCCTTTTTATCAAACTTGCAATCTGTTCATTCCAGTTTAACTCATCATCAATAATTATGCCCAAATATTTGTAAGCGCGGACTTTTTCAATAGCTATATTATTATAATTTACTTTGATGTTGCTGGCTTTATTTTTCAATATCATAAATTTAGTTTTCTTGGTGTTGATTGTAAGCTTGTGCATGTTAATCCAAATGCGAATTATTTCCATGTCTACATTTATTTTCCGTTCCATGTCTGCAAAATCATCAGTTTCATATAAAACGATTATGTCATCAGCATACATGAAGGATTTTCCAGAGAGTTTCAATTTGGAGAAGCTACTTACGTAGCACGAGAACAACACAGGCCCAAGTGAACTTTCCTGAATATAAACACCAAATTCAATATTGGATATCTCATTTTTTATTTCATTACATTCTGCATATTGTGCACGTTTTTCAAAATAACTTTGAAACCATTTAAATTCATTACCTTTAACTCCACATTCAAATAGAATTTTCAGTAAAATATTCCTGTGAACTGTGTGAAAGCTTTGGTTAAGTCAAAAAACACAAGACAAACTTTTTTTTGTTTAGATAGTGCTGATTGAATGTATAATACTACGTCGAATAATGCTGTAGCTGTATTCGAATGTTTCACAAAACCGTATTGCGAAACAGATATTAAAATATTATTTTTTAAATAGGCTGACAGCTCATTGTTAGCATGAGTTTCTAGTATTTTGCTAAACGTTGAAGCAAATGAGATAGGTCTGAAGTTGTTAATGTCATCTTTGTCACCATCTTTCTTACATATTGGCAGGACCTTATTTATTTTCAATTCGTCAGGAACACAGCATTCTTCGATCGATGAGTTGATAAGTGCCATGATTGGTTGAGCTGGTTGACTCTTACATTCTTTTATGAGTGAAGTTGAAATTAGATCATGGCGAGCGCTATGAGTATTTGCTAGGGTATCGATTAATTTAATAGTATTAGTTAGGGTAATTTAGCTGAGTACATAGAATAGAAATTAGCTGCAAAGTTTTTACCAATGTGTGAGTAAAAAATGTTGAAATTATTTATCTTAGTAGTTTTCATATTTGTAAAAACCTTTAACATATGTTAAAATATAATGTTGGGCCTTTAAATTTTGTATATTAAAAAAAAAAAAAATTGGACAGGTATTTAAGTTACAGGTGCTTAAAAATAGCAAAATTTCAATTTTCGAGCCCTTATAGCTCCTAAACAGGGGGCTTGACAAAAAAATTTTGTTAACCGACTCCTACTAATTTCTGAGTAACTAACTTCTCCCAAAATTTCAAGACCCTAGCTTGTACCGTTCAGAAGATATGTGTGGCCAAAAATTTTGCAAAAATTGAGTTTTGTGTAATGTTAAATTTTAGTACCGTATGGCAACCCTAAACATTTGCCTTTTAAAAATTTATAAAGTTTATGAAACCAGCTATCGTTTGCCGTTTTCAGATTGAAAATATATCTAACAGTACTCTTGTTATAACAATTTAAATATAGGGCTTTTTCCAACTTTGGGGGGCTGTAGCCTAGTAGCATGTGGGGCTACAAAAAAAAATTCTTCTACGAAATTATTTTTTTTGCAAAAACTACCCATGGTTAAAATTTCTTTTCTCTATTTCAAACGGTGTAAAAGTTTTTGTAAACATACGGACGGACGGACGGACAGACGGACGGACAGAGTGAAGCTATATAGGCACATTTTTACCCATGGTTAAAATTTCTTTTCTCTATTTCAAACGGTGTAAATGTTTTTGTAAACATACGGACGGACGGACGGACAGACGGACGGACAGAGTGAAGCTATATAGGCACATTTTTACAAAATTTTTTGAAAATGTGCTAAAAACTAAAATCATAATTCAATTCAAAATTTTTTTTAGCAGACAAAAACAAAGTAGGTATCTAATAAAACATTTAGACAGAAAAACATAAAGAGGCAGCTATACTAAATAAAAATATTTATTATTAGAATTTCAACAATTTCTCTTTTATATTCTAATTCTTTTAAATTTAAAGTTTCAAGTTAAACAGTATTATTTATATTTTTAATCATATATATAATACACAAGTGTTGGCGAGATCTTGCCAACATGTAAAAAAATATTGCACATCAAAATTATTATAACTATACTTCACACAATAAATAATGATGGCAATACTTATACCTTTAAATTTAATATTATGCATCCCGTACATGACGGTTTTGTTTTTATGCATCCCTTGCATGATGTTTTCAACTTGGTACGCGTACCTGCGAAGTTGAATATGTTGCATTATACGTACAATTGTGAAACTTTTATTTTTTTTTTTTGCTTAATACAAAATTTTAGATTCATAACAAAATACAAACCGATTTTTTATGAAAAAGTGGCAAACAAATGAGTGAACCAAAACTTTTAATTTGAATTATCAGTGTAGTATACAATTCTTCCACGGGCTGTCAATTTCTTTTTTTTGTGTAAGACAAAAGTACACTTTTATTTAAATTTGCGCGGTTTTGGTACGATTTTAGTCTAACACAATAAAAACATATCATCATATAATTTATTAGTAATTTTATAAAACGTTAAATATCGGAACTGGTCTTTATACATAAACTTGAGAGTTGCGAATTAAAAATAATTTTTTAAATGAAATAAAATCAAGAATTGCTTTGATTGTTTGAATGTTCTGAAATAGAAATAGAGCAGTTCCAAATTTTGACGTTTTATAAATTTAAAAATCAATTCTATGATATGTTTTCGTTGTGTAAGACGAATAACGACAGTCAATATGTTTTTTGTGTAAAACAAACTTACAGTATTATTTACATTTACTCACATTTGGTACGATTTTAGTCTTACACAAAATTTTAGTCAAAACATATTATCATTATTTGTCATTTTATAAAACATTAACTGCTCTATATATACTATATACTATATATATAATTTACTATATATATAATACTATATATATATATATATATACTATATATATAATTTACATATATTATAATTAACATATATATACTCGTAAATTAAATTAGTCAAAAATATTCATAATAAAACTTAATATTCATTGCTATATAACTTATGCTATACGTTATTAACAAAAATATATAAATTGATTTAATTTATAATTATTAAATTATATTTTATTATGTTTGTTATAACAAAAATAAGTAAACAAAAAACTTGCACGACGCATAATAAATACACAACCTAGAAACAATAAACAACAACAGAAATTTTTAAAATCAAAATGTTATCATAATCCCTCCACACAAAACTTTAGAAAAATAAAATTAGTTTTGCCATTTATTTTTCAAAGCGAAATCCCAATAAGTAAAAACAAATATTGAGCAAGCTTTTAAAATAAAAGATGACAAAAGATGACATATTTTAAAAAAGATGACAAAAAGATGACACAAATTTTAAAGATGACAGCGAGTTAAAATAGATGATTGTCCTCTATAAAAGATGACGTATGGTCGTCTTATATATGTATTAATTTTTTTTTTTATTTTTAATAAAGTACAATATCTTAATTGCAATGTTTAATTTTTAAAAACGATAACCAATCAAACTACTAATACACAAATATGGTAGCGAAATTAGCTATTCCACATCACAATTCTTTTTCACACAATGTAATTCGATCATCAATTGTATTGATAGAACAGCAACAAATATGTATTTGAAATAGAATACAAGCAAATATAATAAAAAGTAATAAATATAAATTGGATTTTTTTTTATTTTTGTTAAAATTGTTATATGTAATAACATGGATGATATTCAGAAAAATTTTGAAGTAATAAAAAGATAAGTTTTTAGTTTCTCACTAATCATATTGGCAACGCGTTCGAAAATACATTTTTAAAAACCTGAATTCTTATTTTTTTAATTTTTTTTATTTGTCGAAGTATTTAAAATTTTCTAAAGTAACTCGGTAAAAATGACAGTTTTCGGTATCTAACGGTAAAAGAGTTAAAATCTTTTCGTATCAAAAAAAACCTGTGCTATTGCAATTGGGGTCCCACTAGTAGTTATATAATTTGGTATTACAAAATTATTTTTGAATTCTTTGTTTTTATTAGAATACTTATTTAATGTTATCGATTTCGATATTACAATTATTAAAATAAATAAGATAGTTTATGTTTAAAAGATAAATAAAAATTTAACAAACAATTGTAACAATATAATTGTTTGTTAAATTTTTATTTTGAGATTGTTTTATTAATATCTATAATATCTATATCTATTTTATTAATATATAATAATCTTCTTCGATAGTTTTAGAACAGTATTTAATTTTGGATTAAATAAAAAGTTTTGATATACAGTTTGGGGTTGGTTTTAATTTGTTTTTATATTTTTCTTGAATAATATATATAATATGTTTTATTTTCAAATAAGATAATATAAGTATTTGGTATATCAATTTGTGTAAACTTTGTATTTGGCAATGCAAATATTTTATTTTTAGTAGCATTTTCTTTACTAAGTACTGGTATTTCCGATATAAATAATTTATTACTATTCGTTATTGCAATTGAACTCTTAAGTTCTTCAAATTTGGAAATATCTATGTTATAAAAATGTATTTCTTCTGGTGTTAGAATGGCCCTACTCATTATTTCATGTTTAGAGAATATGACATTTTCTTGAATTTTGTCGACTTCTTCATTTTGTAGATAAATGCTAGTAATTATTTGTAAGTATTGTAGTTGTTGAGTAATATTTTTACTTTCCATTGAAACACTATTTAGAAGTTTTTCAATTTTTATGTGGTTATATTAATGGCTTTTTTTAGGATTCCATAATTTAAACATAACATATCGATTAATTTTATTTGTTGGTTATTACTAGATTATGGATATTTTTTTCAAGGGTTTTTAGATATTCTTCTATTTTAACATTATCATTTACGTCCAATGTACCAAATATCAATTTTAGAAATGAAACGAGCAATATTAGCTAATGCTCTTTTATTTCTATATGGAATTATTGTCTTGAAAGTATGTTCTAATTTGTTAATTTTATCTTTTAATGTTTTCAAAGTTATTTCATCTTCTGGAGTTTTAAATGAATTTCTTATATTATCTTTTAATATGTTTATTGTATAATCAATTTTATTCAATTCAATAACGTGAAGGATTTTAGTATAGGTATCGATAATTGGGATTTTGTTAGATTAAGGAATGCAGCCCCCAAAGTTGAAAAAAGCCTTATTTTTAAATTGTTATAACAAATGTTCTGTTAGGTGTATTTTTAATCTGAAAACGGCACAAAGTAGTTGGTCTTAGAAACTTAATAAATTTTTAAAAGACAAGTGTTTAGGATTGCCATACGGTACTAAAATTTACCATTATACAAAACCAAATTATTGCAAAATTTTTGGCCCCAAATATCTTTTAAACGGTTCAAGCTAGGGCCTTCAAATTTTGGGAGAAGTTAACCTTTAGAGAAGGAAACCTTTAGAAATTATTAGGAGTCGGTTAACAAAATTTTTTTGTCAAGCCCCCTCTTTAGAACCTTGCGGACTAGAAAATTTAAATTTAGCTATTTTTAAATACCTGTAATACCTGTTCAAATTTTTTTTTTACAAATATACAAAATTACAAGGTTAAGCATTATAATTCAACATATGTTGAAACTTTTTCTTAAATTTTAAAGGGTTTCTTTAAATTAAAGAAATTATCTCTTTATTTTAACCATTTTTGCTTAGATAATAAAATTCTAGGTAAAACTCTAAATTTAATAATAAAGTGCAGTTCACAATTGATTTCTAGAACCTAAAGAAATGGAAAGATGGGGACAGTAGGGCAGATTGTCAAGAATTATCATAAGTTTGCTTAGCAAAAATTTGGGAACCGTTCCCATTCAAGGACTATTAGAACTTAAAAATTAAAACTTCTTAATTTTAATTTTTATAAAACAGTAACACTAGTATAAATTTTTCCAAAATTAAGCGTTAACATTGAAGCTGCAACATTATATTTTGCACTTGTGAACAGGTTTTCTTGAGTGCATTGGGATTATATTCTAAGTATTGATTTTACTATTATTCGTAAGTAATAAATTGATGAAATAACTAGATTATAGTATTATCATTTATTTTTATATATATTTTTATAAAAATAAATGATAAAATAATCAGTAAGAAACTCTTTATAATTTTGAAAATGTGCTTTTAAAGATTTTTTTCATCACTTATTTATGTAATAATCTATCTTTGGCTTCTTGAAAACTTATAATTTTATTATTGGTAAAGTCAATGGGTCTTACTTCAGTTTCAGAATTTAGTTTATTATTATAAGCTTCAACAGCTTTAATATAAAACGTTCAGTATCAAGGTTGGGATCAGTTAATTTTAAAATTCTAATATGTTCTGTAATTGTTCCGTGAGCTCTTTCTTTATCAGAATTACCTGCATGACTTATAGTGTATTTCTATTTTGTCTACTCTACAAATATCCTTTAAATTTAAACAATTAAATTAATTTCCAAATAAAAATGTTTTTGGTTTACCGAACAGAGAATTTCTTAATCTTAAAGCTTGAATTATGGTAACGCTATTTCTATAGCGTTTAAATATTGATAAGTGTTTTGTAAATTTATGTATAGTTGTCAAAAATATTTCTTTTTTTAAGTAATAAGTGTCATATTTAATTCGGTTTAGAAGGTCAGATCATTATAATATTTCATTCGGTTTGGAAGGTTTGGCATATTAAAATTATATTGATTAGGTTTCCTTCTATTAATTTTCTTTGTAAATTTGCTAATTTATTATCGTTTAATACTGAATAAATCACAGTAATACCTTTTTAGAACATTTTAAAAAAATTTTGTAAAAATGTGCTTACATAGCTTCACTCTGTCTGTCGGACGGCCGGACCGTATGTTTACAAAACTTTTGCAGCGCTAAAGTCCCCCAAAGTTGGGAAAAGCTCTATTTTTATTAATTGCTATAACAAGAGTTCTGTTTGGTGTATTTTCAATCTGAAAACGACAAAAGATATCTGGTTTTATAAAGTTTATAAATTTTTAAATGACAAATGTTTAGGATTGCCATGCGATACTAAAATTGAACATTATGCAAAACTCAATTTTTGCAAAAATTTTTGACCACACATATCTTTTTAACGCTTCAAATTTGGCTCTTGAAATAACTAACTTGGGAGAAGTTAGATTCTCAAAAAGTAATAGGAGGCGGTTAACAAAATTTTTTTGAAATTTAGCTATTTTTAAACACCTGTAATTAGAATTCCTGTTCAAATTTTTTTTACAAATATACAAAATTTAAAGTTGCAGCTTTATATTTTAACATATGTTAAAGGTTTTTCTTAAATTTTAAAGGAGTTCCTAAAATGGTGGGCGCGGACAGGGGGATTGGGAGATCTTTGAAAATCATCATAAGTTTTTGGGAACCTTTCCCATTGAAGGGCTACTAGGTCTTAAAAATCAAAACTGTTATGTTTTTATAAAACAGTAACTTATTCGCCAAGGTATGTTTTTCCAAAATTAAATGTTAACATTAAATGGAACATTATATTTCGCACTTGTTAACAGGTATTGTATTCTAAGTCTTGATTTCACTATTATTCAGAATTAATAAATTGATGAAATAACTAAATTATAATATTATCATTTATTTTTATATATATTTTTATCAAAATAAATGATGAAATCCTCAGTAAGAAACCGTATATAATTTTGAAAATGTGCTTTTTAAAAACCCTTGGTTTTTTCATCACTTGTTTTATGAACCTTTGCAGTAAATCATTTAAATAAATTTGATTTTTTAAATCGTCTTGGAATGAAAAAAAATTTTTTTTTTTTTTTTTCTTTATTAACAATTCATTATTTTTCGTATAAATATAAAAACAAGTAAAGAAACAGTCAGTCGGTGCAACCGACTTAGAAATACCCTACACCTATTTGGTTAAAATTTAAGGACATATCCATAAGTCATTTTAACACCATAGAAGCTGCTATTAATTTGATCGTAAGACATAGCTAACCAAATTAACTGTATAATACTAAAAACATTTTCTAATTACCCTATCTATTAAGAAATACTACAAATTCTTACTAATTTATCTATTTAAAAATATTAAAAAACAAACAAACTTGAAATAAATGAAAATATATTTATTCCAATTCAATTACAAAATGAAAAAATTCTAATTATTAAATTTTGTGATAAAAAGATAATCAAAGCATAATATATTTAATAATCCAAATTTTTAAAAATTGCAATTATTTTAAATGGTTAGTTTATATACCTAATAGAAAAGCTTATAAACGCAAAATATGCAATAAATGTATTTCTAAAATACAATTAAAAATTTACACCTTTTCATATAATTCATTTAAATATAAAAATAAATTTTACATAAATGCAGCAAGTACCTTTGAACATAGCTGAACCACTACAATTAAGTCTAGATTTCGGAGACACATAGGACATAGGAAATATATTCTTTGGCTTCGAAATTAAACTCGACCACAACCAATTCCCATGGTACTTTCATTACTAGTAACCTACTGTTAAATTTCATGTAAGATATATGTTTGTTAGTCCTTGAACTTTTCAAGGGTTCCAGGACCCGAAACCATGTTACGATTTTGCCCATATGCAGTTCCCGTCATACTCTCAATACTAGTTAACCCTTGTACACAATTGGAACGCTCTATCTTAATTTTAAGTTACTAGTTTTATTAATTTCGATGATAAGCTTTTACACATTGGGAGGTCTAAGAGAGGTTTTGAACCACCACTCCAATTGATCCTAAATTAGGGGGGCACGCAAGAAATAGTAAAGAACACCCTTGTGGCAAATTGGAAGCTTCTACATTTGTTTCAAGTTACTATCTTTATTAATTTCGAAAATATGCTTTAAGGGCCTAAGAACTGAGTGGCTGGTCCCCGATCCACTACTCCAATGGGGCCCAAATTTCGAAGACACTTACGAAATAGGAAGGGACACCCTGATACCAAATTTGGAGGTTCTATCTTCATTGGTTTCGGAATTATGCTCGTTTGGCCTAAATTCGATCAAAAAGTTCTAAGTTCCGAACCCATTGTCCAATCCTCACCGTACGTAATCACCGCCGTAGTTTCGCTGCCAATAACCTACAGCACAAATTTCATGAAGATAGCCTCATTAGTTGTTGAGTTATCGTGATTTTTTATATATGTTCCTTAGCCCTGACATCGATTAAAAGGTCCGGAATCCGAACCGTTGGGCTGATTTCACCCTTATATAGTCCGCGCTGTACTTATAGTACTAGTTAACCCTTGTACACAATTTGAACGGTCTATCCTAATTTTAAGTAACTATTTTTAGTAATTTCGATTATAAGCCTTTAAAACTTGGGAGGTCTGAGAGGGGTACAGAACCACCACTCCAATTGATCCCAAATTAGGGGAACACGCAAGAGATAGTAAAGAACACCCTTGTGGCAAATTGGAAGCTTCTACATTTTTTCAAGTTGTTATCTTTATTAATTTTAAAGATATGCTTTAAGGTCTTCGGAAATGTGTGGCTGGTCCCCGACCCACTACTCCAATTGGACCCAAATTCACAAGATACTTAGGAAATAGGAAGGAACGCCCTGATACTAAATTTGGAGGTTCTATCTTCATTGGTTTCGGAATTATGCTCGTTTGGCCTAAATTCGATCAAAAAGTTCTAGGTTCCGATCCCATGGTCCAATCCCGACCTTACGCAATTCCCGAAGTAGTTTCATTACTAGTAACCTACAGCACAAATTTGATGAAGATAGCGTCATTAGTTGTTGAGTTATCGTGATTTTTTATATTTGTTCGTTAGCCCTGAAACCGATTAAAAGGTCCAGAATCCGAACCCATAGGCCGATTTCGCCCATATGCAATCCCCGCCGTACTTTCAGTCCTAGTAACCTACAGTTAAAATTTCATCAAGATAGCTCCATTATTTTTTGAGTTATCGTGCCTACGGACGGACGGACATGGCTATATCGACTAAGGCGGTCACGCTGATCACAAATATATATACTTTTCCATATCTAGCTCGCTTCCTTTAGGTGGTTACAAACACCATACCAAAGTTAATATACCCCTTTACCTATTCTATAGGTGTAGGGTATAAAAAAGTTCTTAAATTCTAAAACAATTATCTTATACTAGAAAAAAGTAAACAAAATTACAATATATTCCTATATGTAATTATTGCACATTATATATGAGGGGTCTAGAAACAAAAGTGTAAAAAGTCCACCAACTATGTTTTCGAGAAAAACACAAACAAGTGAGGGAAAAAAACCAAGGGTTTTTAAAAAGCACATTTTCAAAATTATTTACGGTTTCTTACTGAGTATTTTATCATTTATTTTTATAAAAATATATATTATGATAATATTATAATTTTGTTATATCATTAATAATTAATTATATGACTAATAGTGAATTACTTAGAATATAACCCCAATGCACTCAAGGAAACCTTTAATAAGTGCGGAAGATAAGGTTGCAGCTTCAATGTTAACGTTTAATTTTGGAGAAAACTTACACTGGTGAATAAGTTACTGTTTTATATAAACATAAAAGTTTTAATTTTGAAGACCTAGTAGCCCTTCAATGGGGAAGGTTCCCAAATTTTTGCTTAGCAAACTTATGATGGATCTGCTCACCCCCCTCCTGTCTTCACCCTTCCATTTTTTTCCGGTTCTAGGAAATCAATTTTGAACTCCAACAAAATTTGGAATTTTAACTAAAATATTATTATCTAACCAAAAATGGTTAAGACTAAGAAACAATTTCTTCAATTTAAAGAGACCCTTTCAAATTTAAGAAAAACCTTTAACGTATGTTGAAATATAATGCTGCAGCTATAAATTTTGCATATTTGTAAAAAAAAAATTTTAACAGGTGTTAAAATTACAGGTGGTTGAATATAGCAAAATTTCAATTTTCGAGCCCTTATAGCTCCCAAACAGGGGGCGTGACAAAAAAATTTTGTTAACCGACTCCTACTAATTTTGGAGGACCTAACTTCTCCCAAAATTTCAAGACTCTAGGTTGAACCGTTTAGAAGATATGTGGGGCCAAAAATTTTGCAAAAGTTGAGTTTAGCTTAATGGTAAATTTTAGTACCGTATGGTAATCCTATACATTTTAATCTTATATTTATGTAAAGCCTATAAAACCACCTATCTTTTTCCGTTTTCAGGTAAATTTTTTTCAGGTTTAATGGTAAATTTTAGTACCGTATGGTAATCCTATACATTTTAATCTTATATTTATGTAAAGCCTATAAAACCACCTATCTTTTTCCGTTTTCAGATTGAAAATACACTTAACGAAACTCTTGTTATAACAATTTAAAAATAGGGCTTTTTCCAATTTTCGGGGGATGTAGCTCCTTAACGGGTGGGGCTACAGAAAAAAATTCTTCTACGAAATTATTTTTTTTGTAATATCTACCCGTGGTTAAAATTTCTTTAATCTATTTCAAACGGTGTAAAAGTTTTTGTAAACATACGGACGGACGGACGGACGGACGGACGGACGGACGGACGGACGGACAAAGTCAAAATTAAGAAAAACCTTTGACACTTATTGAAACTTTCGTTTTGGAGCTTTCAATTTTGTATAAAAATAAAAAAAAATTTTGGCAGGTATTCAAGTTATAGGTGTTTAAAAGCTAAATTTTTAGCAAAATTTCAATTTTCGACCCCTTACAGCTCCTAAAGAGGGGACGTGACAAAAAAATTTTGTTAACTGACTCTTACTTATTTCTAAGGATCTAACTTCTCCCAAAATTTCAAGTTTCTAGATTTAGCCGTTCCGAAGTTATGAGGGACCAAAAATTTTGTAAAACTTGGTTTTGAATAACGGTAAATTTTAGTACCGTATGGTAACCCTATACAATTGGTTTTTAAAAATTTTTAAAGCTTATAAAAACAGCTGTCTGCTACCGTTTTCAGGTTGGAAATATACCTTATAGAACTCTAATTATAACTGTTTAAATATGGGGCTTTTTTCGACTTTGTTGGGCTGTAGCTCCGTAATGGGAGGGGCTACAAAAAAAAGTTTTAACACTAAATTATTTTTATTGCAATACCTACCCATTTCCGATATTTTTTAGTCAATCGTAGGTAAAAAGGGACGGACGGACGGACGGACAGAGTGAAGCTATATAGGCACATTTTTACAAAATTTTTTGAAAATGTGCTAAAAACTATATCTCTGAAAATAAAAACAATTTTTTTCTTCTGTTTTCGCAAATAAAATAGTTTTTTTAAATAAATTATGTTAACAAAAATTCAATAATATTACTGTAAATCATTATATAAAAAAAACAAATTAAAAAATTATAAATTTGGACTTTTTAAGTTTTGTATTTGAGTTATGGACTTTTTTAAATTTTGAATATGAACTATCGGACATATTCAATTTATGGTTCCAAATAAATTAAAACAGAAATTTTTAACGTTAGAAAGATATTTTAAAATATTTTATGAAATATGAAGCAAAATTGTAATTTATTAAAGTTAAACGTTTCAATTTTACTAAATAACATAATTTTTATTTTACATAATTAACATAAATTAACATAATTCACTTTAAAATTAACATTCATTCATTAAAATTAATATAATTCATCTTCAAATTAAAATTCATTCATTTAAATTAACATAATTCACAAAATAACGAGCTAAAATAAGTAGTATGTATATGCCGGTTCAGCGGCGGAGGAGCTTTTTTAGAGCTTTTTTAATGCCGTTTCAGCGGCAGCAGCAGCTTTTTTCGGTAGTTCTCCTAAAGTTATGCAATAAAATTGTGATAAGTAAAAAGTTTTGTGCTTTTGAGTATTTTAAATTAAGCTTAGCGGTTAGAATATCAGTTATGTTTAAATTTCAAATTAAAACAATAATATGCTTAAACTAGTTTGAGTCTTTGAGTATTTTAAATTAAGCTTGGTTGTTAGGATATCAGTTATGTTTAAATTTCAAATTAAAACAGTAATAAGTTTAAGATATTGTACTTATTGTTCTTAATTAAATATGAAAAGTCTTTAAAGTTTGGTTTAAGTACAAAGTTAATATTATCAAAGTTTAAGCTTGATTTAAAATTTTCGTGAAAATTAAAAAAAAGTTTTATAAATTAAAAAAAATAAGCTTAAGCTATTTAGCTGAATATTTTTAAGTAGATATGAAAAGTTTTTTAAATATCAGTTATGTTTAAATTTCAAATTAAAACAATAATAAGCTTAAGCTAGTTTGAGTCTTTGAGTATTATAAATTAAACTTGGCGGTTAGGATATCAGATATGTTTATATTTAAAAATAAAACAGTAATAAGCTTAAGATATTGTGCTTGCTGTTCTTAATTAAATATGAAAAGTTTTTAAAGTTTGGTTTAAATACAAAGTTAATATTATAAAAGTTTAAGCTTGATTTAATATTTCTGTGAAAATTAAAAAAAGTTTTATAAATTAACAAAAATAAGCTTAAGCTATTGAGCTGAATATTTTTAATTAGATATGAAAAGTTTTTTAAATATCAGTTATGTTTAAAATTTCAATATCTTAAGATATTGTGCTTACTGTTCTTAATTAAATATGAAAAGTTTTTTAATTTTGGTTTATACTTAATATTATCAAAGTTAAAGCTTGATTTAATATTTACGTGAAAAATTTAAAAAATTTAAAGCTGATTAAGCTCGTTCGTTTTGTTTCAAAAATTAAGCTCCCAACTGCCATTTTAAATTTGAAAAGCTTAAAAAATCGATGGAAATTTTTTGTTTGAATATTAACTTAACTGCAAAAGTTTTGAAAAAAATGAAACAAATAAACGTTTGAAATTATATTGTTAATAATATAAAGGCGTGATCATGAATACAAATTGAAAACGAGATTAAGTCCAAGTTAAAAAAAAAAAAAAATATAAAAACTTGGTTTTAAAAAGTTGTTTTTAATATTAAATAACAGCATAACATGTTTTACAAAAAGTTAATAAATTATTATTCATTAAATAATATCTTTTTTATTTATCCATGAATCATGGTTTTTATCAAAGCCAAGCCACCTAACCAAAACTTGATTTCCTTTTTTTCTTATTATTTTTTCTACAAGGTAAACATTAGGAAATTTAACAGATGTAAGTTCAGGTTCATAAAAACTGCCTTTTATTTGTTTTTGTGTGTAATCAAGTAAATTGTATGTTATTGGATCAGTTCTTTTTATTTTCGCTATTGTATAAATTTCTGTTGACCAATTAGGTTGATAACCTTTTGCAAATATACCTTTAAATTTACTTATACGAACAAAATCTCCAACTTTGTATTTTGCTTTTCGGAATACTTTTAATTTATTGCAGACAGTTTTTAATAAAAATTTCTCATTCTTCTTTGTAACATTTTTAGGTGGAAGTTTAATTGTATGATGATATGTTGAGTTATATTTTTCTATTAGCGATGGCAGAATAGGTAACCATTTATATGTGGCTTGTAAACTGAATTGTTTCCACATCATGTTTTTTAGGGTGCGATTGAAACGTTCTACAATTGATGCTTTTAGTTCTGAATATGTATGATAATGGTTAATTTTATATTTCCTCATTAGATTTTGAAATTTTTTGTTGAAAAATTCCGTACCTTGATCAGATTGTAAATTTTTTGGTTTTTTACCAGCACGCTTAAAAATATTTTTCATTGCGATTAAAACATTATCAGCGCTTTTGTTTTTAATCGGTTCAGCATACGCAAATTTTGAAAATGTATCAATAACGGTTAATAAATATTTATATGCCTTATTAAATTTTGCATATGGAATCATTTCAACCAAATCAATTTGCCAAGTATCATTTAAACCCTTTTGAATAAATTTTCTTCGTGTAAAGTTTCTTCTAGCGCTTCTATGAATTTCTGACACGACTTGTAGCCTCGACATTATTCTCGTACCATTTAATTAAGTTTTCTAAAGTGATTCTATAATTTTCTATTGTATGACATTCACATGTGTCCGGTCCAGAAGTAGAATTATCATATGCCCACGGACAAAGGGTGAAATGAGTACCATAAATTGAAGTGGATTTTTTTACTCCACAAAAGTTTTTAATGTGTTTATATAGATGTAATATTAGGTTCTTATGATCATCTAATAAGACGGAGGAATAAATATTTAAGAACGCCTCCACTTCCATAATTCAAAATGGCAGTACTAAGAATATGTTCGCTGCTTTTATATGATCTCTAAATTGTATTTTAAATTCAGTTTCTTATCAGACACAAACCAAAAATGATTAATTTTATTCATCCATTTACAATGATGATAGCGGGACCATCTGGATGTGGGAAAACAACATTTGTGGGTAATTTAATTGAAAATATTGATAGATTGATTTCTCCGAAAATTGAAACAATAAAATGGTGTAACCCAGAAATTTCTGCTATTCCAAAAAATCTAACTTTTCCTTATATAGACTTTTATACCAGTATCCCAAAAGAATTTAGTGGTAATGAAAATAAACCTACGTTAATTGTTCTAGATGACTTAATGTTAGATTCTGCAAATAAAGAGGTATGTGAGCTATTTACTAAAGGCTCACACCATCGTAATTTATCTATTATATTGTTAACACAAAACGTTTTTCATCAGGGAAAATTTTCAAGAGATATTTCATTAAATTGTAAATATTTAGTGCTTTTCAAAAATCCTCGAGACAAATCGCAAATTTTTCCTCTTGCTAGGCAACTATATCTAGAAAATATAAAGGGTTTCTTGAGAGTATATAATGAGTCAACATCAAAACCTCATGGTTATATTGTGTTGGATTTAACACAAGACATTAACGATTTATTTCGTATTAGAACTAATATTTTTTCCAAAGAATATTGTATATGTTTCTGTGATACCGGTGATTTGAATAACAACTGTCAAAAGTATGAAACGATTGAAGAAAAACCAACATATATTACATGTACTAGGAAAGTGCAACAACAAGATATTTTGTAAAAATATTCTTAAATATTGTGATGATGATATTATAAAAACTATTGCTGAAATTGCAATCAATATATTAAATGGTAATAATAAAATATCATCGGCACAAAAAGCAAAATTAAAAAACATAAAAAACAATTAAGATTTCTAGCCTGTGCTAAGAAAAGTATAAAAGCCAAAAGAAAAATATTAGTTCAACATGGTGGGTTTTTACCGACTCTAATCGGAACTATATTATCTGGTGTAATAGGGAAATTACTCAGTAAGACATAATGCAGCGAATGATTGTTATGTCACCAGAAATATTTTCAAAATTTAGTAAATTATTTCAAGATGATAAAAACTTGGATTTATTAGATAAAAAAATGAAAAAAGTTTTATATGATAAAAACTTAAAACCATTGCAAAAATGGTACTTATATCGTCAAAATCTCCTCAAATATGGAATTAACAAAAGACACGCAAAAAAATTACCAGAAAAGGCTAATAATCCTACATTTGATACAGGCACTCAAACAAAATTCTTTTCTAAACGAAATGCATATACAGAAACTGAATTACCTAAATACAAATCAACATCAACACAGACTAATTTTGTTCCATTAGTTACTGATGAAGTGTTTGAATATGATCCTAAAAAAGAGTATTCAGATATGGATATCGATTTAGATGATGAAAATTCATTTAGAAAATTAGCTCAAACTGAAATGTTGAAAGACGAAAAACTAGTACAAAGACCATCTCTAAGTTCTGATTATCGAATGTTTGAAACACCAAGTGGTGATGTAATTACAGTTGCTGTACCATTTCCTGAAAAAAAGAAGACACTAACATCGGCCGGTAGTTCAATTTCCTCAACTATACTTTCACAGTTTCCTGAAACAAAAAAACCAAAATTAAAACCTTTACTAAGAAGTCCAAAACTAAGAACTTCATCAACACCGGAATGGACAACATATAAATAGTGCAACATTTTATGTCTTAAAAGAAGTTAACAAAGATGGATAGTCAAGATGACTTCTATGTAACATTGTTTAGTGATGATAATTTAAAACTTTTTCCAGACAACACAACAATTTAGCTTCATTCGAAAATAAATTGCCTATTCACTTTGATTTAAGAAACGGAAACTGGAAAGTAGGTCTTTCAGAAGTTTATCTGAACGATTTCCTACAAACGGAAAAATTTAACAAGGAGAATTGTGCTCTTATTAATATTGGAGAGTATAATGTTTATGTAAAAAACATTGAAAAACCTCTTGAAAAAATTACAGTAACCAAATCTATAGGTTACACATATTATTCACTAGCAGATTTACCCGGCGTTGCCCGGAAGCTTGCAAATCGTAAAAACGCAAGTTTCAGCCAATTTTTTGAAATACTACTTTGCTTTTAAATGAAGCCACAAAAAAATATTTGTGGAGTTCCGTTAACCCATCGTGGCCCAACAGCTTTTTATAGGTTTTTTCGTTGCTTTGTTATATATTAGAAATGATTTAACCCATTAACTTCAAATTTTGTATATGTGTTCTTCTTTGAAAATGAAGTTCAATTTACTAACAGACTTGCAAGTTGTTAACCCCTGCCGATCCGACGATTGTTCAAAAAAAAATTTGTAAGTAAATTACGTCCAATTTCTGAAAGTAGGTACAACTTCTTTGAATTAGGGGAATGCTTAAAAAAATGTTTTGTCGAGTTCTTTTAACCGATTGCGAAACAAAAACTTTAAAAAACAGTTTGAACGATTATCTCTAATTTTTCTATACACGGTGCTTCTTGACAAATTGGTGCTTCTTGACGATAGAGTTGAGGATATTAGGTTTCCGGCGAATAATGTTAACTGAATTAAAATGACTATTTGTCAAATGGGGATACTAAGTTTGCCATTATGTCATTATACTATGTCAATAGTAGTTTTCTTGAATTGCCAACGTTTGAATAAAATATAGTCGATGGTTTAGAAAAGGTTTAAAAATTCGCTTTTCAACTTATATTTTGTTTAGTACTCACTTGAAAGTTGTAATACGCTCTTCCTCGTTTTTTTATGATTTTATGATAGAAATGTAGGCTTATTTTTTGGAAAAACTGTTTTAAAATACTATGTTTTTAAGCACTATATATAAGAAATTGAATTTTTTGATTTTTAGATTTCATTTGAAGAAACCTGAAAATTTCATTGAATCTTTGTTCAAAACGCACAAACAGGTCAAAACCAAATTAACCATGTGGGTTTTAATTAAAATGTTGGTACAAAATTTTCAATAAAATACTTTTAATCGTATAAGAAAATAAAATTTATAGAAAACTTCATGGCGTCGTCGTGGAAAACGGGTTAATCGAACTTAACTAAAACTTTTTGCAGCCTCACTTTAGACTGCAAAATCAACCTGTAAAATTGGACACAAATCGGAAACACAAAATTTTTTGAAAGTCCGCCAGGCCGAAATAGGTTAAATTATTCCAACCAAATTAATACAACTAATTGCGGTTGCTAAGAGGAACATTTTGGCAAAATTTCAAGTCAATCGGTCAAACCGTTTTGACTCGACATTAAAAACATTGAAAAAGCATCATTGCGCCCTCGTGTCCAAACGGATTAACCGAACTCAACAAAAATTTGTGCCAGACTCTCTTTTCGACTGCGAAACCACCCTGTAAAATTGGACGCAAATCGCAAACACAAAATTTTTTGGAAGCCCGCCAGGCCGAAATGGGTTAATTTATTCCAACCAAATTTATACAACTAACTCTGGTTACTAAAATGAACATTTGTGCAAAATTTCAAGTCAATCGGTCAAGCCGTTTTGACTCGACATCCAAAAAACGAAAAAGCTTAAAACAGCTCTGGAGCCGCAACCTGTTGACTTATAAACCTCTGACATAGCTTATGTCACCCCCGGGTTCCCAGAATTATTCCTTTAAAATTTTGTGACAATCGGACCAGTGGTTTTCACGTGAATCCTGGACAAACAAATAAACAAACAAACAAACAAACAAATTTTCTTCTTTATATATTAGATATGACGATTCGGAATTATATTTGGATGATTGGAAATTTAATGTTTTGCCAACACTTATTAAAAATATAACTCCTAATGCGGGATTTACTCGAAACCAAGTTTTCAAATAATTTTTTAATGAAGTTTTGACATATATCTCTAATACTAAAAATTATGATAATGTAACTTTTCAAAAAGTAGCAGATCAAAACAAAAAAGGTTTAATTCGAATATCACAGACTTTTGATGAAGACAGCTTCTTTATAAAAGTATTTAAATTAGCTATTGCTAATAATAAAGATGAAATTAAGGGAATGGTGATGATATATTCAGATATAGTTCAATCATCTGTTTTTGGAAGTAGCAAAGTACGTGCATTAAGAGCTATCAACGTAGAAAATTGCAGAATACCTACAAATATTGAATTTGAAACTGTCCAATACATACCTATAGAAAAAAATTGTTTTGAAACGATAGCGATTAAAATTTGCAACCAATTGGGCGATGGAATAAATTTTGTTTCCAGTTACTATCCAACAAAAATTGTACTGCACTTTAAAAAGCAATGATTGCTTAAAAACAATATAAATACTACTACTCAAATATGATATCATAAATGGAAAGAGCTTACGTGAGATATTATTCCTCTCAAGTAGGTGGAGGAATCAACGATATTGGACCTCTATTACAATTTTATCCAACTATTCAAAGAGGTCGTGGTTTTGGAAATATATTCGGAAGTTTAATTCGTTACTTAAAGCCAGTTTTTACATCAGGTTGGAACTTAATTAAAACAGAGGCTATGAACACAAGTAAAAATATTTTGAATGATATAGCATCTGGTGCAAACATAAAAGAAACTGTAATTGATCAAAGTAAAGGTCGCATGAAAAATCTAAGAAAATCAGTAGTTAATCAACTGCATTCGATGTATGGTGGAAGGCGAAAAGCCATAAAAAGACGAAGCAGTATAAAACGACGAGGTTTCTAAAAAGACACATTTAAAGTCGAAGCGACGAAAAAAGCAAATTAAAACCTCTGATATATTCAATTAAATATGGAGTGTATGAAATCTGAACTTGATCTTTTTGCATCATTACCAGTACAAACAAGTATATTGCGTTCAGAAGAGGTAGCATACAATCCTTTAGCTTTTTTAGAGGCGTCACCATCAACTATTGAATTTGTTTCGCTTGGAAATGGAGATACATATCGAGATTTATCGTCAACCTACATCAAATTTAAAATTGAAATATTAAAAAAAGGATGGATCAGTTTGGAGTGCAAATGATAAAGTAGGAACCGGAGCTGATGCAAAAGCAAAAATAATTTGTTGTAAATAATTTATTACACTCTTTAATTAACCAATGTAATGTAACTCTAAATGGAAAAAACATCACTCCGTCAGACTCATTATACCATTATAAAGCATACTTAACTACTTTACTAAATTATGGTACAGATTCCAGTCAAACACACCTGGAAGCATCTGGTTGGGAATTGGATAAACCAAATGTAAATGATTTTAAAAATTCTGGTTCTAAATCAAGGCAAAAATTATACAATAATTCTACAATAGTAGAATTAATGGGAAAATTACATGTAGATTTTTTCAACACTTCCAAATTACTTTTAAATAACGTTGACATTCGAATTGCTTTGGCATTAGAAAAACAAGATTTTTTTCTATTTTTCAACATATCATTGGATAATATATTTATAGGGCAAATACCAAAAGCTCTTTTATTTTGTATGGTTAATAATGAAAATTTTAATGGTAAAAGATGAAAAAATTCATACCATTTCGATCATCAAAATCTCACACAATTTCAATTATATGTGAATGGCTTGCCTACAACAAACTCTGCAATTGAAACCAGTTTTACATCGAATAACAATTGCAATTCTCGTGCATATTTAACATTATTTAATGGAACAGGTATACATCATTCTGATAAAGGCCATCAAATTTCAAAAGAACTATTTTCAAAAGGTTATACAATACTAGCTTTTGATTTATCACCAGATGGTTCTGGAACTGATACATGTCAAAGTTTATTAAACCAGGGAATAGTAAAGATTGACGCAAGACTCAGTTCTCCATTAACTTCAACATTAACATATATTGTGTTTGCAGAATTCGATGCCAGTATCGAAATTGATAAAAATCGCAACGTCTACGTAAACATATAAAAGGAAGCATAGTGGAGCATCTCTATTCATTTGAAAATGGCATACGCTGTAGTAGATTTATCATTCTGTACGGATGATAACAATACAATATTTGCTAAAAACCTTGCTGTGGCTGGAATAAAAGAAAAATGTAAAACTATTGTAAAGGAATTAAAGTATAAATTCCCAACCAACTATTTATAAAGAACGGACATCAAGAATTACTCCATATGTCGACAATGAAAAAACAACTAATAATTTAATAAATTTGCTTGAAAAATTCGATATAGTGTTCACAAATGGTAAACTTAAAGTTGAATTTTTAACGGCATACATAATTGAAAATACTCAGCTAATTGATATTTCTCGTTTACAAAAAAATGAATACACTTCAGATAACGAAAGCGCTGAAATGTAATAGTGTCACAAGTAAATTGCTTAATGGTGTTTTTGCTCTAGATCAAATACCGAAAAATATTTCAAAACTTGGTATTTTAGTAATAAACACCGACACTTCTACCGAAAAAGGAACAGAACACATTGGTTAGCAATTTTCCTGCCAGTTCAAGGCTGTATAGAATATTTTGATTCATTTGGAAATCCACCATTCCACAATGAGATTGTGAAATTTCTACAAAATCAATCAAAATGTTTTATTTTCAACAATAAGCGTTTACAAAGTGACCTTACATCAGTCTGTGGACAATATTGTTGTGTATATTTATGGATGCGATGTAAGCGCAAGAGCATGAAAAATTTTATTAATTTATTCAACACAATGTCATCCCCACCCAAAAACGATAAAAAAATACAAATAATGTTTCGGAAAATTTTCTAAAAATGTTTACGATAAAAACTATAAATAGAAAACTTTCGAGTTATAAAACTTTAACAGTTTAAAAAAAAACATGGAGCCAACATCAAATGCTGAAGTATTAATCGAAAAACAAATAAACAACGATAACGACGAAGCACAACAAAAAAATCTTTTTAGCTATATTTACTATTTGGGAAAAAAACAAACAATAAAAATACAAATTGGATTTAATGTTGAAAATTTAGCTGCAACAATATTTTTCCAACGTCACCGCAAAGGTAAAGCGAGATGAATTATTTACAGTGGCATGCTTTTTATGTACATTTTACAAACATTAAACCTAAATTAAGTTCAAATAAATTTCCACTCAAATTCAATCATACAGAACAAACTAAAAAACTAAAATTGGAACTAGATGAGTACACCCGCTTTTGCATTATGTTGGACTTTGTACAAGCAGTGATGTCATATAACAATGGAGCTGAATTAAATGTGCGGGAATATGTATTCAAGTATTTCGATAGATGTATTGAAAGGAATAAACTGAAATTGGAACAAGAAGATTTTTATATTCCTATGAATTTACATATAGCTCAGTGTAATTATTCTAGACTATTTTATGAAATACCATTGTTAATGTCTGAAAAAATATATTATGCAACAATAAATAAAACAAATATTTTTTAAAGCCAATTATTATTATTATCTTTTATTAAGTGCATGTACAAATTTATACAATTTTTTACAGCACATCTTTGCAACAAATTTTCTGTATTATGATTGTGTGGGCAAATGGTGATGTAATTTCTTAGTTTCTGTAGAGATGGAATTTTGTTATCTAAATTGATAACTTTTACTGAATTTGAAATAAAAGTGTCTAAAATTTTTTTTTTTTTAAGACCTTTTACATAAACAACATCAAATATAGTTGTTAAATGTTCCTCAAAGACATTTTTAACTTTTAAATACTCAATAAAGCCATCATTCCAATCCATGTTATTAATGTTCCTTTTGTTGTACTCATTTTGTCGTTTAACATCACTATTTAATTCTTCAAATAAGTACGGTGCTTTAAATATAAAAAACACTGGTATTAGACAACCAACAGCTATCAAAGAAAATTCTTTAAAAAAATATTGTTTGTTATTTCCAATAACAAATTGTAAATCAACTATAGTTTTTCTGCTACCACTGTTGTTGTTGTTGCAATTCATTTTGTTCTTTATTATAATAAAAAAAATTAATAACCTAGCCTTTTATTTATAACTCCGATTTCATAAAAAACGAGGAAGATTATAGTTGCCCTTGTCAACTTTTAGATACCCGTGCATACTCACTATGGTGTATAAAATAAACCGTAATTTACTTCCCTTATACATTTAACTCATTACCCTATAATTTTGACGTAAAAAAAAAAAAAAAATTAACAAACAAAAAAAAAATCACAAAACAAAAAACAAAATTTTCATTCATTGTCCCATAATTTTAGCTTAAACAAAAAAAAAAAAAAAAAATTAACAAAAAAAAAAAATTAACAAAAAAAAAAAATCACAAAAAAAAAAACAAAATTTTCATTCATTGTCCCATACCTTTAGCTTAAACAAAAAAAAAAAAAAATAAAAAAAAAAAAAACAACAAAAAAAAAAATTGGCCCACCCTAAAAGTCCGATGGTCCGAGTGATGTCCAACTTTGCCAAGTAACTTGCCCTATTAATTTACCTGCCCAATTTTAATTTTAACCTTGTAGCTTCATTAGATTCAAAGTTATTGAATCGAAAACTTTGTATGGCAGCCCCCCGAAAATGGGGCCCTAACATTTTGAAACTTCATATAAGTGCTCGATTCATTATATAACTAACCGTGTCTAATTTTCAGCCTCGTAGTATAATTAGTTTTGAAGAAATTCATATTGGTGCAAGGAAGTTGTATGGCAGCCCCTCGAAAATGGGGCCCTAACATTTTGAAACTTCATATAAGTGCCGGAGTCATTATAAAACTAACCGTGTGTAATTTTCATCCCCGTAGTTCAAATAGTTTTGAAGAAATTCATATTGGTGCAAAGAAGTTGTATGGCAGCCCCCCGAAAATGGGGCCCTAACATTTTGAAACTTCATATAAGTGCCGGAGTCATTATAAAACTAACCGTGTGTAATTTTCATCCCCGTAGTATAAATAGTTTTGAAGAAATTCATATTGGTGCAAAAAAGTTGTATGGCAGCTCCCCGAAGCCTTGGGAAACAATAGGGAACCTAGAAATTGTCTAAAAATGACTTTGTGTGAATTTCAAGACTCTAACCCTTTTAGTTTTTGAGTTATCGTGCTGACACACGGACGGACGGACGGACGGACGGACGGACAGACACACATAGCTAGATCGACTAATTTTTCGATTCTAAGCCGATACGTACCCTTGACACTATATCTAGCTCGTCTAGATCGATGCGTTACAAACGGAGGAGCAAATCTAATATACCCGATGTCATATATGTATGCACGGGTATAAAAACTGGGGATACCTAGATATTATACTATAGAGCAGTAAATTTTTAAAACTATTAACGGACCTTCACAGACCGTTTCGGACCTTCACAGACCGTTTCGGACCTTCACAGACCGTTTTCGGACCTTCACAGACCGTTTTCGGACCTTCACAGACCGTTTTCGGACTTTCACAGACCGTTTCGGACTTTCACAGGCCGTTTGCGGACCTTCACAGACCGAAACTAGTCTTGAATACAGGCCCCTCGCGCCAAGGGCTCCCTTGTTTCGGACCTTCACAGACCGTTTTCGGACCTTCACAGAACGTTTTCGGACCTTCACAGACCGTTTCGGACCTTTACAGACCGTTTTCGGATTTTCACAGACCGTTTCGGACTTTCGCAAACCGTTTGCGGATCTTCACAGACCGAAACTAGTTTTGAATATAGGCCCCTCGCGCCAAGGGCCCCCTTAGCCACGTCCCAAAAATTTAAAATAAAACTGCGCTCTATTCAATTCCTCTAATTCCGGTTCGTTTGACAGAACGGGGAGAAATTTTCGGATTTTTGGCTTTTTGAGTTCCAGCAGGGCCGCGCGGGCGCTAGTGCGCACGTGCGCTCGTAAAAAGGGCGCACGCGCGCACGTACAAGGGGCGGCCGTCGTCCGGGAAAATCCGAACCACTAAAATCAACTACCTTAAATTACACCATTAAAAAAAAAATCAGAAATGAGAGTATCAATATAGAAGCATAAAGAAGAACAAGAATTGTGAAATTACATATATATCAATTACTTTCCTTTCAAAATAAATAAAAAAAAAAAAAAAAAAAATAAAAACAAATTAATTTCTTTAATATTAAACTTTATTTATTTCAAAAATTTTTCCTGCGATTCGATATCAATTAATTGAAATAACGCCATATTTTTTTTGTCTTTATCCCGTCCCAAAAATTTAAAATAAAACTGCGCTCTATTCAATTCCTCTAATTCCAGTTCGTTTGTAACTTTTTTTGAAAACCTGTCCGGCATGAAAAATATAATTTTTTCATTGGTTATCATATCTTCTACCTCACGAAGCACCACCGTTTGGCCTCTTTTCGTCTCTAGAAAGCGGCAGGAAAGCACCTCGTATATTTTATTTTGGTGTAAAATATCAATATTATGATATTTTTCACTCGAACCCACTCCCAATTCTATTAAACTTTTTAAAAAACCAGCCTAATTATTGAAAATAGAAAAATAAAAATATAAAACAAAAAAAAACCAATATCTTACCATATTGTTTGTTTTATTTTGTAATATGTATTATGTACTAAAAGTAAATAATTTTTAATAATAGTAAAGAAAAATTGTTGTTCTTATATACGAAAAACTTTACATATGACTTCCCCACTCATATAAAAAATAAAATAAAAACCAACTAACTAACTCATTATGCAATTATTATTTTTTTTTCTCTTATTTTTTAAAGTTCTATTGCGATACAACATTGTTGCAGTATTTGAAAAATATCATATAAATTAAAAAGTTGTGAAGGCTGCTGCAGCTGCGCGGTGCCAAAAAAATATTTTAATAGATTTATTTGATTTTATGATTAGAATAGTAATGTGGGCGGCGGCGCGCCTTTCTAAAAAAGTTAATATGCTAATAAGATGCAACATTGTTGCAGTATTTGAAAAATATAATATAAATTAAAAAGTTGTCCAGGTGTTAAAAGTTGGATTTATGCAATTTTTTTTTTTTTTTTTTTGTTTTTTAAAGTTAAAATTCTAATACGATACAACATTGTTGCAGTATTTTGAAAAATATCAATCAAATTAAAATGTTGTGAAGGCTGCTGCAGCTGTGGTTTTTAAAAGTATATATATATGATCTTATGTTATAATCCATTTTAGTTACCAAATAATTTTTACTTAAATTAAAAAAAAAAAAAAAAAAAAAAAACAACTAAAAATGAGTTCAGCAAATAAAAAAATCAAATCGGAATGCAATGAGTGCAAAAAAATTTTCACAAGGCCGGACAATCTTAAAAGCCAAAAATGTTCAATAAATGTACAATTAAAACATAGATGTGATTTATGCCGAAAAACATTTGGCAGAAAAATAAATTTATTGGAACATTTAAAAAACCACAGAGAAGGTTATGAAAATACAAAATTTTGCAAGAAGTGCAAAACAGCCATCTCAAATAATTTGTGGAATTACCACATTCGGACAAATGAACATAAGAAAAATGCTGCAGAAGTCATTAAAACTAATTTTAGGTGTATTAATGAATGTTTTCAAAATAGACTAGAAACATTTATTAGAGATAATGATGATGAAGGCGTATTAAACCCATCACACTTTTTAGAAAAGGCTCAAACCGATATCATTGAATTGTTGAGACAATCACTAAAAAAGCACAATGTCATTAAGGCGAATCTGGAACTTTTCGGTGAATATATAAAACCAACAGAAGAAGACTTTGAAAATATATCAATAAAATTTTTTCAAACTCGAATGTTAAGCATAACACAGGCAGACGATCTTAATGATTTTTTTGAAAATGCTAAAGACGTTATTCAACAACAAGCAGAAGACTTCCAAGAAAAGGATAGTGGCTGGGCGTTAATTAGAACTTTACACGTGGAAATAAATATCAATAAATATGAACCAATCCACGTTTCTAGTTATATTAAGTTACCAAAAAACATAGAAGATAAAAAAGCCTGCATTAATATCCACAATAATGATAACTTCTGTTTTAAGTGGAGTTTAGTATCAGCCTTACAAACTTGCGCTGAACTTGCAAAATTAGTGACATTTCTCAACCCACAGTCAAGCTTGAGTTTGGCGATGTTTTACAACTTAATTTTGTCAATATGCAATTTCCAACTAAATTGTCTGAACTAAATTTATTTGAAGAACTTAATAATGAAATAAGCATAAATTTGTTTGGATTGGAAGTCATTAATAAGAAATATGAGGTTGTAGGGCCATTTTATTTGACAAAATGTGAAAAAAAGTTTCATGTCAATTTATTGCCTTTGGAATGGGATGAAAAATTTCATTTTGTTTACATAAAACATTTATCAAGATTAATAAGTCGGTCTGTAACAAGGAATACTCATCAAATTTATATTTGTAATATGTGCTTGCAACATTTTCATACATTACAACAACGTGACTTACACAAACGCGAATGCAATAAAGTAGTTACAAAGCTTCCGTCTGTTGAAAAAAATACACTGGAGTTTAAGAATTATCAACAACAATTGAAAACACCTTTTGCTATTTATGCCGATGCTGAGAGTATTTTACAACCTATTGCAACATGCAATTCTGATTCCACGATGTCTTCAACAACAAACATTCATCAACATGTTCCAGTAGCTTTCTCTTACTACATTAAATGTTCTTTTGATGATGGTCTAAGCTGTTTCAAAGAATTTGTTGGAGCTAACTGTGCTAAGAAATTTATCCAATCATTGGCAGAAACATGCAGTGAATTATATTCAACCTTCTTTATGAGTTCAAAACCGATGAATCCGCTAACACTGGATGAGCAGCTACAACAATTGGTTCAAGAAACGAGTCACATATGTGTAAGCATTTAGATTTTAATAATAGAATTAGAGACCATTGCCACTTTACTGGCAATTATAGAGGTCCTGCTCATTCTTATTGCAACTTATTGTATAGACGATCAAATTTTTTCCCAATATTTTTTCACAATTTTTCCGGCTATGATTGTCATCTTTTATTTAAAGAACTAAACGAAGTGAATAGACATATTGGTGTCATTCCTTTGAATAAAGAACGTTATATTTCATTATCTTAAAAAATTACAATAGATAATAATCATTCATTTTATTTACGTTTTCTCGACAGCTTCAGATTTATGGCTTCTAGCCTTGATTCATTGTGTAAAAATTTAAATGAAAACGATTTGATTCATATAAAAAAAGAATTCAATAATAATGAAAAATTTAAACTTATGACTCGAAAGGGAGTTTTTCCCTATGAGTATTTAAATTCCATTGAACGACTTGACGAAACATGTTTAGCGTCGCAAGACAATTTTACCAATCAAATGACAAACACATGTTCCATGTTCCGATGAAGACTACATTCATGCAGTTAATGTATGGAATACGTTTAAATGTCAAAATTTATGGGACTATCTTAAACTTTACCTTAAAACAGATGTACTTATTTTGACTGATGTTTTTGAAAGTTTTCGAAAAATATGCTCCAAAATCTATTCTTTAGATCCTGCAAATTTTTACACTACACCAGGTTTGTCATGGGCGGCTATGTTAAAATACACTGATATAAAATTAGAGTTGTTAACTGATGTTGATATGTATAATTTTTTTAAAAAAAGGGATACGTGGTGGAATTAGTCAGTGCTCACTTAGACATTCAGTGGCAAATAATAAATTTATGGGGGAATCTTATAAAAAAAACGAACCTTCCAAATATATAGTATATGAAGATGCCAACAATTTATATGGATGGGCAATGATCCAATATTTACCTCATAAAGATTTTCAGTGGGTTGATACTCCTGAAAATATTGATCAATGGCTAAAAATGCTTTTGAAAAAGATTATTTTAAATTAATGAATAATGCTGTTTTTGGTAAAACAATGGAAAATGTAGATAAAAGAAAAAATGTCAAAATAGCTACATCTTGGGAAAGTCAAGGAAGACATTTAGGTGCTCGAGCGTTGATAGCAAAACCAAATTATCATAGTCACTCTAGATTTACTGAAAACTTGATAGCCATTCAGCTTAATCATAGAAATATATGTTATGACAAACCTATATATTTGGGATTTACGGTACTCGAACAATCTAAAACTCTTATGTGTGATTTTCATTATGATTATATTAAACCTAAATATGGTAGTAAGGTTTTTTTAAATTATACAGACACTGACAGTTTCATTTATACTATACAGACAGATGATTTTTACGCTGACATATTTAATGAAATACCAAAACGTTTTGATACATCAGATTATCCATCTGACAATTTATTTAATTTTCCTCTAATGAATAAAAAAGTTCTAGGTCTTTTTAAAGATGAATTTAATGGAAAAATTGTTTCTGAATTTATTGGATTAAAATCTAAAATGTATTTCCTTCAAACATATGAAAATAAAACTATTAAAAAAGCTAAAGGAATAAAAAAATATGTTGTCAATTCTTTAACATTAGATAATTATAAAAATTGTTTATTAAAAAATGAAACTTGTTTTAAAGAAAAGAAAGTATTTAGATCATATTTACATACAATTTATACACAAAATTTAAATAAAGTAGCCTTAAGTTCATTAGATAATAAAAAATATGTAACTGAAGATAACATAAAAACATATGCTTGGGGGCATTATGCCATTGAGCAATAGTTGTAAAAAAAAAACAATAAAAAAAAATCAAATTTTTGTTAGCTTAATAAAAAATCACACTTTAAGATGTTTAAATAAAATAAAAAATATTATACACACATCTTTCAATTTTAATTTTAACATTGATATTAGTTTTGTATATTAACTTTGTACTTAAACCAAAACTATAAAAACTTTTCATATCTAATCAAGAATATTCAACTCAAAACCTGTAAAACTTTTAAACATTAAATCATTAAATAAACATTAAATCAAGCTTAAACTTTGATAATATTAAGTATAAACCAATTTTGAAAAACTTTTCATATCTAATTAAAAATATTCAGCTAAATAGCTTAAGCTTATTTTTTTAATTTATAAAAATTTTTTTTAATTTTCACGGAAAACTTTGATAATATTAACTTTGTATTTAAACCAAGCTTTAAAATTTTTCATATTTAATTAAGAACAGTAAGCACAATATCTTAAGCTTATTACTGTTTTAATTTTAAATTTAAACATAACTGATATTTAAAAAACTTTTCATATCTAATTAAGAATATTCAGCTAAATAGCTTAAGCTTATTTTTTTTTAATAAAAGTAGAAGTGTCTAAAAATTGTTTTTTTTTAAGACCTTTTACATAAACAACATCAAATATAGTTGTTAAATGTTCCTCAAAGACATTTTTAACTTTTAAATACTCAATAAAGCCATCATTCCAATCCATGTTATTAATGTTCCTTTTGTTGTACTCATTTTGTCGTTTAACATCACTATTTAATTCTTCAAATAAGTACGGTGCTTTAAATATAAAAAACCCTGGTATTAGACAACCAACAGCTATCAAAGAAAATTCTTTCAAAAAATATTGTTTGTTATTTCCAATAACAAATTGTTATTCAACTATAGCTTTTCTGCTACCACTGTTGTTGTTGTTGCAATTCATTTTGTTCTTTATTATAATAAAAAAAAATTAATAACCTAGCCTTTTATTTATAACTCCGATTTCATAAAAAAAAAAGTGGGGATACCTAGATATACTATAGAGCAGTAAATTTTTAAAACTATTAACGGACCTTCACAGACCGTTTTCGGACCTTCACAGACCGTTTTCGGACCTTCACAGACCGTTTTCGGACCTTCACAGACCGTTTTCGGACTTTCACAGACCGTTTCGGACTTTCACAGACCGTTTGCGGACCTTCACAGACCGTTTCGGACTTTGACAGACCGTTTGCGGACCTTCACAGACCGAAACTAGTCTTGAATACAGGCCCCTCGCGCCAGGGGCCCCTTTAGCACCGTCATAAGTATCTGCAAAAAAAATGTTCCGTTCCTTTCAAAATAAATAAAAAAAAACAAATTAAATTCTTTAATATTAAACTTTATTTATTTCAAAAATTTTTCCTGCGATTCGATATCAATCGATGGAATTAATGGAAATAACGCCATATTTTTTTTTTGTCTTTATCCCGTCCCAAATATTTAAAATAAAACTGCGCTCTATTCAATTCCTCTAATTCCGGTTCGTTTGACAGAACGGGGAGAAATTTTCGGATTTTTGGCTTTTTGAGTTCCAGCAGGGCCGCGCGGGCGCTAGTGCGCACGTGCGCTCGTATAAAGGGCGGCCGCGCGCACGTACAAGGGGCGGCCGTCGTCCGGGAAAATCCGAACCACTAAAATCAACTACCTTAAATTACACCATTAAAAAAAAAATCAGAAATGAGAGTATCAATATAAAAGCATAAAGAAGAACAAGAATTGTGAAATTACATATATATCAATTACTTTCCTTTCAAAATAAATAAAAAAAAAAAAAAAAAAAAAAAACAAATTAATTTCTTTAATATTAAACTTTATTTATTTCAAAAATTTTTCCTGCGATTCGATATCAATTAATTGAAATAACGCCATATTTTTTTTGTCTTTATCCCGTCCCAAAAATTTAAAATAAAACTGCGCTCTATTCAATTCCTCTAATTCCGGTTCGTTTGTAACTTTTTTTGAAAACCTGTCCGGCATGAAAAATATAATTTTTTCATTGGTTATCATATCTTCTACCTCACAAAGCACCACCGTTTGGCGTCTTTTTGTCTCTAGAAAGCGCCAGGAAAGCACCTGGTATATTTTATTTTAGTGTAAAATATCAATATTATGATACTTTCCACTCGAACCCACTCCCAATTCCATTAAACTTTTTAAAAAACCAGCCTAATTATTGAAAATAGAAAAATAAAAATATAAAACAAAAAAAAAAACCAATATCTTACCATATTGTTTGTTTTATTTTGTAATATGTATTATGTACTAGAAGTAAATAATTTTTAATAATAGTAAAGAAAAATTGTTGTTCTTATATATGAAAAACTTTACATATGACTTTACATATGAAAATCGAGTGAGATAATATATCGTGGGTGGATGAGAAATTTTAGTTAAAACTTTAAAAAATAATTAAAAATATATAAACAGAAGATAATGGTGAAATTCTATTTTTTTAAGTGATAAAGAACTATAAAGAACAATTTTTTAAATTAAAAATTTGGTCAATCAAACTGAATAAATTATAAAACTGCATTATAAAAAACATTTCATTGCAAAAATGCAAATTTTTTCTTTTTATAATTTATTTGACATTAAGTACTCAAAATTTTTTTCTCTTGAGTGAAAATAATAAACTTTAAAAAATAAATTAAAATATATTAACAGAAGATAATTGTGAAAAATAACTTTTTTAAGTGATAAAGAAATATAAAGATCACTTCAAATTTTTTCTTTTTTAATTGTCAAACTGAATAAATTATAAAATATATTATATATTAAAAATAAGTTTTTTATTGTAAAAAATGCAAATGCAAATTTTTTTCTTTTTGTAATTTTTTTGGCAATAATTACTCAAAATTTTTCTATTGAGTGAAAATAGCAAATATTAAAGAAAAAAAAAAAACCAAGATGAGTGTTATTTGCTTATTAGAAAGTTGTAATGAACCAATTAAGAATAATGAGAGCTATATAATATGTGCATATGGGTGTAGTAAAGCTATACATATAAAATGTGCTAAGCTGGATAATAGTGTAATTCATTTATTAAATACAAATAAAAATATAAAGTATAGTTGTGATTTATGCTCAAAAAATGGTTTACAAAACATTAACAAAACTGTTTTAAAATTATCATTAGAATTAAAAGAAATGAGAGAAATAATGAGTGAAAATAATAAAAACATAAAAGATGGTAATGTTGGTGTAAATAAGGCATTCGGTGAGCATAAATTATTCATATCAAAAGAAATTAAAAAATTAGAAGATAATAAAAAAAACAATTTAAAAAAAAATTTACAATCAACAAGTTATGCTGATACGTTGAAATTACCAATAATTGTGAAACCAAAAGATAATAAACAAAAAAGTGATGTAACAAAAAATGAAATAAAATCAAAAATTATTCCCTCAACATTGCAAGTAGAAATCGAAAAATTAAAAGAATTAAAAAATGATGGTGCAATTGCTATTACTTGTAAAAATAAAGAATCTGTTAAAATAGTAGAAGATGCAATAAAAGAAAAATTAGGTAAAAATTATGATATTCAGGTAACTAAAGAAATAAATCCCAAGATAATAATTGTGGGAATGAGTGAAGAAATATCTAAAGAACTAATTGTGGATGCAATAAAGAAGCAAAATAGTATAGAATTTAGTGAGGTGAAATGTTTAAAGGTATATAAGGCTCAAAAAAATAAAAAATATTATTTTAATGCAATAGTTGAAATGGATGGAAATGCATTTAAAAAAATTATGGAAATTGGAAAAATTAATATAGAATGGGATCGTTGTAAGGTATATGAACATTTACAAATTTTAAGGTGCTTTAATTGTTATGGTTTTAATCATAAGGCTACAGATTGTAAAAATGGAATTTGTTGTTTTAAATGTGGTGAAACTGATCATAAATCAAATGAATGTCAGGAAGCTGTTCAAAAATGTGTAAATTGTATAAGAGCTAAGATTAAATTAGGTCTTACAGACTTGAATGTGGAACACGACTCCAGAAGTGTATCATGTCCTAGTTATGTAAAAAAATTAAATGTTGCAAGAAGTAAAACAGCATATTAACAATTAAAGAATGTTGAAGGTGTTTGTCTTAATATACAAGGTACGATAAATAATTTTGCACAAATAGAATCGGTACTTATTCCTAAAAAATACGATTTTATTTCATTAACTGAAACTCATTTAACGAAGGATGATGATGATAGTTTAATTTATATAGAGAATTATAATATTATAAGAGTAAATTCAACTTCAAAATTAATTTATTTAAAAAAATGTTGGAATTATGAGATAATAAGCTACTTTAGCTCAGCATTGAATTGGTGGGGGATAAATGTAAAAATATATAAACAAAATCGATATATTAATATAGTGGTGGTATACAGATCTCCAAAATATATAAATATCAATTCAGATTTTTATCTGAATTTTTCAAAATGGATTGAAGATATTGGAGAAAATACAGAAAAAACTATTATTATGGGAGACTTTAACATAAATTGGCTAATGAACAGTAATACAAAAAATTTTTTAAAAGGTATAATTCATGATAATGGGTTTAAACAGGTAGTGAGACAACCAACACGTATCACCATGCGTTCTAAAACACTAATTGACTTGGTAATGGTAAATGACAAATATAATGTTAAGGTAATGGTGGACAACCAGTTAAAAATAAGTGATCATGAAACAATAGTAATAAGTATACAAAATGAAAATACTATGGATGTTAAAAAAAACATTAAATATTTTAAATACAATAAGAATATATTTAGGGCAAAAGTATGCTAAAGTGAATTGCTAACAGTATATTATACAAATTGTAATTTGAAAGCTGATATTTTTAGTAAATCTCTAACTACAATTTTAAAAGAATTTGTAAAAAAGCAAACCATAAGGGAAAGTTGTCAATGGTATACAAAAGAACTAAGAATTATGAATATAGAAAAAGTTAAACAATACCAGAGAGCAATTTTGATAGATATATTTTTTTTTGAATTTTGAATATAAATGAGTGGCATAGGTATAAACATATTAGAAATATTTATTCCAACAAACTTTTTGAAACAAAAAATAGTTTTATTAATAATCAAATTGAAAATGCAAGAGACCAAAAATCTATGTGGCTTAAAATAAAAAGTTATATATTAAGAAAACCAAGGAATGAAATCAAAGAAGTTTGTTTCGGGAGTAAAATATATTCAAAAGAGACTGAGATTGCTACAAAATTTAATCAATATTTTGTAGATAGTATAAGTGAAATAAATAGTAGTATAGCATTTAAGCAATATAGTAATATCATTGACAACTATTCTTATCAATTTAAATTACAGTTAATTAGTATTGAAGAATTAAAAAAAGTTACAAAATCATTAAATAACAAAAGAGATCTTAATATGATGAATAAGAATATTTTTATTGAATGTTTTGATTTAATTGGAGAGAATTTTTTAACTATTGTTAATGAATCGTTGAAATCAGGTACTTTCCCTGATACTTGGAAAGAAACTGTTGTAATTCCCATTCCGAAAGTAGCTGGAACAAAAAATTGTAAAGAATTTCGTCCTGTGAATATGAACTGCAATGAATCAAAAATATTAGAAAAAATTGTTTTTGAACAATTAACAAACTATTTTGAAAAAAATAATTTAATCGCTAAATTGCAATCAGGCTTTAGAAGAGGACACAGTTGTGAATCTCTACTTAATCTGGTTATAACTAATTGGAAGGATGCAGTAGACGATAAAAAGACAATTGTTGCAGTATTTCTCGACCTACGCAGGGACTTTGAAACAATAGATAGATTAATTTTATTAAAAAAACTTCAAGGTATGGTGTTACTGGTACTGAAATAAAATGGTTTGAATCGTATTTACAAAATAGAAAGCAACGTACAAAAGTAAAAGAATGTATTTCAGAAGTAATAGACACACAGCTTGGAGTACTTGAAGGATCAGTTCTTGGAGTATTTTTGTTCTTAATATACATCAACGATATTCAGAAATGCATTAAATTTAATGAAATTGCACTTTTCGCGGATGATGCTCTTTTATATAATATAATAGGTGATAATGTAAATGATTAAGTTAATAAAATAAACTTAGATTTACAAAATTTAAATGAATGGTTCCAAATGAACAAACTAAAAATAAATATTGATAAAACTAAATGCTTGATAATTAATAGTAAATTAAATAATAACCTTGTTGTTTTTAATAATGAAAATATAGAAATAGTTAATGAAATAAAATATTTAGTGGTGATTGTTGATAATAATTTAAATTTTAAATCGCATTATGATTACATTTGTAAAAAAATTGCTAAAAAAATTTACTTTTCTTCAAAAATTAGAAAGAATATCACATTAGCTTGTGCAATTAATTTATATAATGTTATTATAAAACCCCACTTTGAGAATTGCTCTTCAATAATTTTTATGTCAAACCAAAGTTTGATGAGTAGGTTACAAAAACTGCAAAATAAATCAATGAGGATTATATTAAAAGTTAATAGATATACAGCTAGATTATATATGTTAAATACATTAAAGTGGTTAAGCGTAAGGCAAAAAGTAATAATGAATGTTTTAATTCAAGTATTTAAAATTAAATATGGTTTATTACCTAATTATCTATCTGAAAAATTATTGTATGTAAATGTAGTTCATAATTATTATTTAAGAAATAGATTAGATTTTAGATTAGATGTAGTAAGAAATGAAAGAAATAAAAAAATATTGTTTTACAATGGATTAAAAATGTATAATGCCTTACCAAATGAAATAAAAATAGAATCAAAATTAGAAGTTTATAAAAAATTAATTATTAAGTATATTAAAGAAAATATTTCTTATATTTAAAAAAGATTATAAAAACAAAATGTGATAATTGTTAAACTAGTCTTAAACTAAATAAATAAATGAATAAATGAATAAATATGACTTCCCCACTCATATAAAAAATAAAATAAAAACCAACTAACTAACTCATTATGCAATTATGCAATTATTTTTTTTTTTCTTATTTTTTAAAGTTCTATTGCGATACAACATTGTTGCAGTATTTGAAAAATATCATATAAATTAAAAAGTTGTGAAGGCTGCTGCAGCTGCGCGGTGCCAAAAAAATATTTTAATAGATTTATTTGATTTTATGATTTTATAAAGTTAATATGCTAATAAGATGCAACATTGTTGCAGTATTTGAAAAATATAATATAAATTAAAAAGTTGTCCAGGTGTTAAAAGTTGGATTTATGCAATTTTTTTTTTTTTGTTTTTTAAAGTTAAAATTCTAATACTATACAACATTGTTGCAGTATTTTGAAAAATATCAATCAAATTAAAATGTTGTGAAGGCTGCTGCAGCTGTGGTTTTTAAAAGTATATATATATGATCTTATGTTATAATCCATTTTAGTTACCAAATAATTTTTACTTAAATTAAAAAAAAAAAAAAAAAAAAAAAAACAACTAAAAATGAGTTCAGCAAATAAAAAAATCAAATCGGAATGCAATGAATGCAAAAAAATTTTCACAAGGCCGGACATTCTTAAAAGCCATAAATGTTCAATAAATGTACAATTAAAACATAGATGTGATTTATGCCGAAAAACATTTGGCAGAAAAATAAATTTATTGGAACATTTAAAAAACCACAGAGAAGGTTATGAAAATACAAAATTTTGCAAGAAGTGCAAAACAGCCATCTCAAATAATTTGTGGAATTACCACATTCGGACAAATGAACATAAGAAAAATGCAGCAGAAGTCATTAAAACTAATTTTAGGTGTATTAATGAATGTTTTCAAAATAGACTAGAAACATTTATTAGAGATAATGATGATGAAGGCGTATTAAACCCATCACACTTTTTAGAAAAGGCTCAAACCGATATCATTGAATTGTTGAGACAATCACTAAAAAAGCACAATGTTATTAAGGCGAATCTGGAACTTTTCGGTGAATATATAAAACCAACAGAAGAAGACTTTGAAAATATATCAATAAAATTTTTTCAAACTCGAATGTTAAGCATAACACAGGCAGACGATCTTAATGATTTTTTTGAAAATGCTAAAGACGTTATTCAACAACAAGCAGAAGACTTCCAAGAAAAGGATAGTGGCTGGGCGTTAATTAGAACTTTACACGTGGAAATAAATATCAATAAATATGAACCAATCCACGTTTCTAGTTATATTAAGTTACCAAAAAACATAGAAGATAAAAAAGCCTGCATTAATATCCACAATAATGATAACTTCTGTTTTAAGTGGAGTTTAGTATCAGCCTTACAAACTTGCGCTGAACTTGCAAAATTAGTGACATTTCTTAACCCACAGTCAAGCTTGAGTTTGGCGATGTTTTACAACTTAATTTTGTCAATATGCAATTTCCAACTAAATTGTCTGAACTAAATTTATTTGAAGAACTTAATAATGAAATAAGCATAAATTTGTTTGGATTGGAAGTCATTAATAAGAAATATGAGGTTGTAGGGCCATTTTATTTGACAAAATGTGAAAAAAAGTTTCATGTCAATTTATTGCCTTTGGAATGGGATGAAAAATTTCATTTTGTTTACATAAAACATTTATCAAGATTAATAAGTCGGTCTGTAACAAGGAATACTCATCAAATTTATATTTGTAATATGTGCTTGCAACATTTTCATACATTACAACAACGTGACTTACACAAACGCGAATGCAATAAAGTAGTTACAAAGCTTCCGTCTGTTGAAAAAAATACACTGGAGTTTAAGAATTATCAACAACAATTGAAAACACCTTTTGCTATTTATGCCGATGCTGAGAGTATTTTACAACCTATTGCAACATGCAATTCTGATTCCGCGATGTCTTTAACAACAAACATTCATCAATATGTTCCAGTAGCTTTCTCTTACTACATTAAATGTTCTTTTGATGATGGTCTAAGCTGTTTCAAAGAATTTGTTGGAGCTAACTGTGCTAAGAAATTTATCCAATCATTGGCAGAAACATGCAGTGAATTATATTCAACCTTCTTTATGAGTTCAAAACCGATGAATCCGCTAACACTGGATGAGCAGCTACAACAATTGGTTCAAAAAACGTGTCACATATGTGTAAGCATTTAGATTTTAATAATAGAATTAGAGACCATTGCCACTTTACTGGCAATTATAGAGGTCCTGCTCATTCTTATTGCAACTTATTGTATAGACAATCAAATTTTTTCCCAATATTTTTTCACAATTTTTCCGGCTATGATTGTCATCTTTTATTTAAAGAACTAAACGAAGTGAATGGACATATTGGTGTCATTCCTTTGAATAAAGAACGTTATATTTTATTATCTAAAAAAATTACAATAGATAATAATCATTCATTTTATTTACGTTTTCTCGACAGCTTCAGATTTATGGCTTCTAGCCTTGATTCATTGTGTAAAAATTTAAATGAAAACGATTTGATTCATATAAAAAAAGAATTCAATAATAATGAAAAATTTAAACTTATGACTCGAAAGGGAGTTTTTCCCTATGAGTATTTAAATTCCATTGAACGACTTGACGAAACATGTTTAGCGTCGCAAGACAATTTTACCAATCAAATGACAAACACACCATGTTCCGATGAAGACTACATTCATGCAGTTAATGTATGGAATACGTTTAAATGTCAAAATTTATGGGACTATCTTAAACTTTACCTTAAAACAGATGTACTTATTTTGACTGATGTTTTTGAAAGTTTTCGAAAAATATGCTCCAAAATCTATTCTTTAGATCCTGCAAATTTTTACACTACACCAGGTTTGTCATGGGCGGCTATGTTAAAATACACTGATATAAAATTAGAGTTGTTAACTGATGTTGATATGTATAATTTTTTTAAAAAAAGGGATACGTGGTGGAATTAGTCAGTGCTCACTTAGACATTCAGTGGCAATTAATAAATTTATGGGGGAATCTTATAAAAAAAACGAACCTTCCAAATATATAGTATATGAAGATGCCAACAATTTATATGGATGGGCAATGATCCAATATTTACCTCATAAAGATTTTCAGTGGGTTGATACTCCTGAAAATATTGGTCAATGGCTAAAAATGCTTTTGAAAAAGATTATTTTAAATTAATGAATAACAGCATTTGGTAAAACAATGGAAAATGTAGATAAAAGAAAAAATGTCAAAATAGCTACATCTTGGGAAAGTCAAGGAAGACATTTAGGTGCTCGAGCGTTAATAGCAAAACCAAATTATCATAGTCACTCTAGATTTACTGAAAACTTGATAGCCATTCAGCTTAATCATAGAAATATATGTTATGACAAACCTATATATTTGGGATTTACGGTACTCGAACAATCTAAAACTCTTATGTGTGATTTTCATTATGATTATATTAAACCTAAATATGGTAGTAAGGTTTTTTTAAATTATACAGACACTGACAGTTTCATTTATACTATACAGACAGATGATTTTTACGCTGACTTATTTAATGAAATACCAAAACGTTTTGATACATCAGATTATCCATCTGACAATTTATTTAATTTTCCTCTAATGAATAAAAAAGTTCTAGGTCTTTTTAAAGATGAATTTAATGGAAAAATTGTTTCTGAATTTATTGGATTAAAATCTAAAATGTATTTCCTTCAAACATATGAAAATAAAACTATTAAAAAAACTAAAGTAATAAAAAAATATGTTGTCAATTCTTTAATATTAGATAATTATAAAAATTGTTTATTAAAAAATGAAACTTGTTTTAAAGAAATGAAAATATTTAGATCATATTTACAGACAATTTATACACAAAATTTAAATAAAGTAGCTTTAAGTTCATTAGATAATAAAAGATATGTAACTGAAGATAACATAAAAACATATGCTTGGGGGCATTATGCCATTGAGCAATAGTTGTAAAAAAAAACAATAAAAAAAAATCAAATTTTTGTTAGCTTAATAAAAAATCACACTTTAAGATGTTTAAATAAAATAACAAATATTATACACACATTAAAAGTGTCTTTCAATTTTAATTTTAACATTGATATTAGTTTTGTATATTAACTTTGTACTTAAACCAAAACTATAAAAACTTTTCATATCTAATCAAGAATATTCAACTCAAAACCTATAAAACTTTTTTTCTTTTTTCACAGAAATAATAAATCAAGCTTAAAATTTTGAAAACGTGATCAAGTTTAAGTTAAAAAAAAATTAACAATATAATTTCAAACGTTTATTTGTTTCATTTTTTTCAAAACTTTTGCAGTTAAGTTAATAATCAAACAAAAAATTTCCATCGATTTTTTCAAACATAACGGACGAGCTTTATCAGCTTTGAATTTTTTAAATTTTTCACGTAAACATTAAATCAAGCTTAAACTTTGATAATATTAAGTATAAACCAATTTTGAAAAACTTTTCATATCTAATTAAAAATATTCAGCTAAATAGCTTAAGCTTATTTTTTTAATTTATAAAACTTTTATTTTAATTTTCACGGAAATATTAAATCAAGCTTAAACTTCGATAATATTAACTTTGTATTTAAACCAAGCTTTAAAATTTTTCATATTTAATTAAGAACAGTAAGCACAATATCTTAAGCTTATTACTGTTTTAATTTTAAATTTAAACATAACTGATATTTAAAAAACTTTTCATATCTAATTAAGAATATTCAGCTAAATAGCTTAAGCTTATTTTTTTTTTAATTTAAAAAACTTTTTTTTAATTTTCACGGAAATATTAAATCAAGCTTAAACTTTGATAATATTAACTTTGTATTTAAACCAAGCTTTAAAACTTTTCATATTTCATTAAGAACAATAAGCACAATATCTTAATTTGAAATTTAAACATAACTGATATCCTAACAACCAAGCTTAATTTAAAATACTCCAAGACTCAAACTAGTTTAAGCTTATTATTGTTTTAATTTGAAATTTAAACATAACTGATATTCTAACCACTAAGCTTAATTTAAAATACTCAAAAGCACAAAACTTTTTACTTATCACAATTTTATTGCATAACTTTAGGAGAAATGCCGAAAAAAGCTCTAAAAAAGCTCCTCCGCCGCTGAACCGGCATATACATACTAAAATAAAAAAAAAAAAAAAATTTTGTAAAAGTTATACATAAAATCCAGCAATTTCTTCCTGAATTTCGCACAATTCTTGATCTTCTTCTTTCCGAAGGACGTAAGTTATAGAACTGGGATGTATAACATATTCATAAAATTGTAGATCCTCTAATTCATTCCAATTTGTCCCGAAATATTTATTAGGCGCTTTCGATAACCAATTACTGCGCATTGCAATCACCGTCGTGTTCTTGTTTTGGCCACCGCATCCATCTGCAACAATTCGAACTGTAGCAATGTTTTCTAAATTAAGAGAATTTAGTTTGTGATACACTGCTGAACAGATTTCATTAGAACCCTTAGGCCTTATATTTTCGGTCCAATAATACAGCGAAACATTGCCTTTTAATGGAGATTTTGAGGAACCTTCTACAATGGCAAAATTATACATATAAATTTGCCTAGAATAATAGGCTATTTGGTCAGGAACTTTAGGTAGAACCTGATTTTTTTGGCAGTCGAAGGAAAAAGTTAAAAGATCCGATCTTATTTCCTGAAGCTTTGTGTAAAATGCTTTCGCTCGAAGAGAGTGAATTCTTTGTTCAACTATTAATAAAATTTTCATATCAGCGTTATTTTCTTTTGAAATTCTGTTTCTGTTTGAAATACATGTTGAACACATATCTGTCCTAGGAGTCCCGAATCCAAGGTTGAATCGAGTATTAAAAATATTTCGGAAGTAGCTTTCTTTTACCTGGACATTCAAATCGGCTTGCTTTTGTTATTGTTTAAACATTTGTCTTATATTTAAAGAGGCAGGTAAATACATACGGCAAGATGTTGCAGATATACAATAATGCCATTCAATGCAATGAAATTTGTTAATAAATGTCATTACAGCCTCTAATTTTGTTTTATTCCCCTCTGTGATTCGGTCTCCACCCCGAGTTTCTTTCGGAATTACTCCCTGAATGAATTGGTTTTTAGTGAGTGCTCGAATTCTGAACTGGCTTACACCCAAAGTGAGTGAAAAAGCTCCAGCACATACTGGTACTCTTCTTTTGTCGCTTTTTCTTATAAAATACTTCACGCTGCATATTTTAGAGCTGTTTATACCAGTACGGGTTCGTCGACGTTTAATCGGACTAGATGAAGTATATTTTAAAATATACATATCTTGATCGGCTTTTTCGGGTGTGCTGTAATATTTATGATGGAAATTATATATATCTTGCATTGTGAGTGTGCCACACTTTAGGGCATTTGTATTGTGCTCGCTTGTAAAATTTTTTTATTACTACTATTTTTAATTTATTATTTAAATTTTTTACTAAAGTAAAGAACTTCACACTTTCATTACTTAAATTCAAATAAAAACAATTGCAGAAAAATTTGCATTCACATAGAATTACAAAAATGGTAATAACGGGAAATTCCCAAAATTTAAAAAACAAAATCGTAAAACATTTTTAATTTCTGCATTCAAACTAATTGGACATTTTAAAATTTTGAAATAGAATACTGAAATATATATAGGACTTCAACAATTTTTGATTTTAAACTGAAATGGATATTTTTAGTTTTTGCTCTAATAATGGTAAAGGACTTATTTAACTTTTGTTTCTTCTTTAGCTGCTTATCCACTACTGGATGTCTGCGATCACATTTCTGAAGCTCTCTCTATCTTGAGCTGCGTGCATTAATTCTCCCACCGTTTGGAGGCCCGTCCATTGTCTGATGTTTCTAAGCCACGACATTTGCTTTCTGCCGACACGTCTTCTGCCTTCAATTTTACCTTGCAGAATCAGTTGTAGAATATAATATTTGTCATTGCGCATTATATGACCTAGATAAGATGTTTTCCTACGCTTGATTGTTAATAACAACTCACGGTCTCTATTTATTCTACTTAGAACCTCACTATTGCTCACTCGATCTATCCATGATATTTTCAATATTCTACGGTATATCCACATTTCAAATGCTTCAAGCTTATTGATGGTCGTTATTTTTAGAGTCCACGCTACCATACCATAGAGGAGTATGGACCACACGTAGCATTTAACAAACCGGATTTTTGTTTCGAGATTGATATCACGGTTGCATAAAACTTTTTTATATTTTACAAAACTGCTCCGAGCATATTCAATTCGGCATTTTATTCCATATCTGAGTTCCAGTTTTCATTTAGCCAACATCCTAGATATTTAAAACTTGAAACTCGTTCAATTATGGTGCCATTTATGGTTAATGTTGCGTCGTTGAATGTGTTGGTTCTAGAAATAACCATAAACTTGGTTTTAGCGATATTAATATTTAAGCCGAAAAGTCTGCTGCGGTCGCTTACTGAATTTATAAGTTCTTGAAGTTCAGTTATATTATCGGTAATTAATGTTGAATCATCTGCGTATCGTATGTTGTTGATATTAACCCCATTTACTTTTACTCCAATATTTGTGTTATGTACTGTTTCCTCAAATATAGCCTCGGATTACAAATTAAAAAGTAAGGATGACAATACACAGCCTTGCCGTACTCCTCTTCTAATTTCAACGTCTTTTGTAATGAAGTTTTCTGAAACTACATAGGCTTTTTGGTTCCAATACAAGTTCTTGATACACTGAATTTCTTTTTGATCTATATTTATTTTACTCAAAACCTCCATAAGTTTATTATGTTGAACGCGGTCAAAAGCTTTTTCAAAGTCTATGAGAAAAATATCCTTATGAACGTCTCGGCAGTTTTGAACCAAAACTTGGAGGCCGAAGAGAGCTTTAGAAACTTTTGTTTCTAAGCCTAAATTTTAAATATGAAAATAAGTCGATATTTACAACTTTTGTAACATTTTATAAAGTTTAATACGTATATATTTCGTCTAGCCAACAGATGGCATCAAGATCTAAAAAAAAAAAAAAGTGGACTTTTAGTATTTTTGCTTTTATACCCCTCATATAACAGTTAAATTCCTTTTGTGTAGATCATAGTTTACACTTTCTGATCCAATAATTTTAAATAATAAATATGTGCCAATATACAGACAAGTTATTTACAAAAAAAAAAAAAAATAAAATAAAATAAAACAATAATTAAAATTTCATATTACTTTAATAGAACATATATATAGATTTTTCCAAAAATTCTCAAATATTTTACAATGAATCTAATTTATCAATTATTTAATTTAATTTAATCTAACCACTTTTATGCAGACCATTTACCAATAAGAAAACATTAGCCGAATACGTTATGATAAAGCCGAATACGAAGTGGATAATTCTTGACTATATAAATTATTAACTATTTAGATTATTAAATATAAAATTATTGACGAATGACGTACTCTTTAACTCTTTTTTTGAAGGAATATAAGTTGTCAATAAGCTTTAATTCATTAGGAAGTTCGTTGTATAGTTTGAGACAATTATATAAGCAGTTATTCTGTTGGTTTCTTGTTCTAAAGAGTGATAAGTAAAAATTGGTTTTGTTTCTGGTATTGTAGTTATGTATATCGATCATTCATTGTTTAGTAAAAAATTGTGTTTAATTTCATTATTTGTAATCTCAAATGCTATCAAATACATTTCTATTTCGGGATCATTTAATGTTCTACTAGTGGTTGAGCAATTTTAGCGTAAATTTATTTTACAAATTTAGCAATCTGGATTAGATTGTAAGCTTTTTTTTGATTTTTTTTACTTTATTAACACATAAAAACATAGTGTTACAAAGTATATTTAACAATATGAACTAATTTTATGTTTAAGGCCTTAGCTAGAGCTCTATGAACCTAATAATTTACGAACGGTCCAAGGGCTTACGAACATATATAAAAAATCATGATAAATCAACAACTATGACCCTATCTTCATCAAATTTGTGCTGTTGGTTACTAGTAATGAACCTACTTCGGGGATTACGTGAGTTCGGGATTAGACCATGGGTTCGGAACCTAGAACTTTTTGATCGAATTTAGGCCAAACGAGCATAATTCCGAAACCAATGAAGATTGAACCTCCAAATTTGGTATCAGGTTGTCCCTTCCTATTTCTTAGTGTCCTTGAAATATTGGCCCAATTGGGGAAGTGGGTCGGGTACCAGCCACACATTTCTGAAGACCTTAAAGCGTATCTTTAAGATTAATAAAGATAGCAACTTGAAAAAATGTAGAAGCTTCAAATTTGGCACAAGGGTGTTCTTTACTATTTCTTGTATGTCCCCTTAATTTGGGATCTATTGGAGTGGTGGTTCAGTACCCCTCTTAGACCTCCCAAGGTTTAAAAGCTTATAATCGAAATTACTAAAAAGAGTAACTTAAATTAAATATAGAACGTTCCACTTGTGTACAATAATACTTTTTTTTGTACAGTATGTATAGTTTATTCATGTATACTTGTGAAGCCCTACTCCAAATGGGATTGAGATAGCAGATATTAAATATTATATGCACAGAATAAATTGTATAAAGCACATCTATGGATACACAGTTTCTTAGTCAACGCATAAGAAAGATGAATGATGCAATTTTCTTATTATATATTGTACATGATTAGTACAATCACATTTAGCATCTAATATTAATCCCAAATATTTAAAATTTTGTGCAACTTCTATTATACCATTTCTATGCTGAAGGTTTGGTCTTATAGTTAAAGATATGTGCTCGAAGAATATTATTTTAGTCTTAGCTATATTCAGACTGAGGCGGTTCTTAAATATAATAATTGCCAAATTTAAATCTATTTTATTACTCTCAGCATATTTAAGAACAGCATCATCTGCATATACATTTCTGGAAAGATGCCAGTTGGAAATGACTTGATGAGGAATTTTACTAATATAGGAGTAAGTTGATCAGAAAATTTTCTAATAAACTTTGTTGAGATGTTAACATATAACATGGCTGTCGAAACATTTAATGAATTGATTGTTAATCTGATTTCTTCTTCATTAGTTGGGTTTATATGGAAGTTTGAGGATATGTTGCGACCGAATAGATTTAAGTAATAGTAGTCAATATTTTGATTCGATATATTGATTTCTTTAGCAACATTAATAAAGTAGTTATTAAAAGCTTCCGACATATAATTTTCACTCTCTAGCATTTTATTATTCGTACAAATAGCTTTGATTATTTTTTTTGAGTCAACGCTATCGGAGTTAAACATAACTTGTTTGTATAAATGCCATAATTTTCGCTGTTGCTTTTTTGTTAAAATAATTTATCAGAATAATATTTTTTTTTCGCTTCGGTTATTAATTTTTTAACCTTATTCCTATAAGGAGTGTACCTATACTTTTAACTATATTCGTAAAAAGAATCTAAAATTTTTATTAATCTAGAAATCTCTTCATTAATCCATTCCGTTTTTTTCCCGATACGCTGAGTATTGTCTATTACTAGTAAATTCAACTTATCGAAGACCTCATCAAATTATCACGAAAATCAATTAGAAAGTGTTCTCAAATTTTAAAAGTTAAAAAATTAAATTAAATTAAGATTAATAAAAAATAATTAACGAAATTACAAGTCATCTGGTATAAAAGTATTGTTTGTTAAACAATAAAAATAGAAAACGAAAATAAAAAATTATTTATATAAAATCAGCCATAGTTTCTCCTAGTTTGGCGCAAAAAAATATTTTAAAAAAAACCAAAAAAAATAATTAATTAAAAAAAAAATAAATAATGGCTAAGCGATGCTTTACTTGTATGAAAGGCTTTGGGGAAAAAAATAAAAGCATTCAATGCAGCGGAAATTGTAAAAAAGAATTTCACATCAAATGTGCTATTATTGCCGATGAGGTTTTTGCTGCAATATAGTCAGGTAATACCACCTGAAGATGTAAAAGCTGTCCTGGAATGAGCTATGGGTCACTAATTATATCTTAGGATGTCGATAATGCGGATGAAACTCAAGTAAATTTAGAAGAAAATATAAATATTTGTATGAATCACAATTTTAATTGGTCATTGGCGAAAAGAATAACCATTTAGAAGGGGAATGACAAAAGTCCTGGGGTCATTAGTCCCATTATATTTTAAAATATGTGTTTCAAGTTAGCTGTATTGTGAAAAGAAAATAAAGCTGAAATATAAGGCAAACAAAGTCAAATTTTAATTTAATTATGAAAATTAAAATTTTGTTAATTTAATTATTGTAACACCAAGTATGAGGAAAATAATAGATGTATAATGTAAGGCATACGAATGCTCTTCTCTCAAAGTTCTGTTTTCTCTTCGAGAATTGTTGATATAGGGTGCATATTGAAGTTTGATATCAAATCAAAGTTATCCCATTTTCCAGAGTATTCATGTTAATAATTACAATAGTTTTATAAATTATGCAGAAATGAACAAGAAAAAAAAGAGGAAACAAACACAAAAAATATGTTATTATAATAATAACAATTTAATAGATTTAGGTTGCCAATACGGCAATTTTTAAATTCTCATTTTGTTCTGCATTTCACCATTTTTATTTATTTATATTTTTTTTTGTCAATACTTTTTTTTTTAATAATATACACATAAATGAGTCCAACTGAAAGAAATATAACAAATAGTTTGAAAGTTGACTTTTATACACAACTACCAGATAACTTTATGAATCTGCAAATGGTAAACAACTTGAATATTTTATACCTAAATATAAGAAGTATAAGAAACAAGTTGTGTGATTTGGAATGTCTTATTAATAGTTATAAATTTGACATCCACATAATTGTTTTAACGGAGATTTGGTTAATACACTCTGAAAATAAATTTTTCAACTTACCTAATTTCAATGCATATTTTTCAAATAGAAAGGAACATTATGGTGAATGCGCAATTTATGTATCCATAAAACTTTCCAGTTCCTTGATCTTCGAAGAAGAATGTGAAAATTCACACTTCTTGATGGTAGAATTATTAAAACAAGAATTTAGAAAAAAAAATTCTTTTTGTTATAAAAAAAAAAAAGGATGAATGAAAATATTTTAAAAACAATTAAAATACGGGATTCATTCTTTAAATTTACGAAAAAATATCCTACAGATCCATCAATTAAGAAATTGTATGAGAAATACAAAAGTAAAGTTAAAAAATTAATTTAAGAAGCTAACATTAATTACTATTCTAATGAAATCTCCATTGACCCTTGCAATAGCAAAAACCTTTGGAACATATATAAGAGAGTATTATTTAATAAAGGTACGAATGCTTCTGAAGATCACATAAAAATTCTGCAACAGAATAATAACACAATTTCCTCAAAATCAGAGATAGCTCAAGTTATGAATGAATACTTTGTTAATATAACAAATGAACTAAATTTAAACAATAATTCAATTAACGAATTTTATATAAATCAATTTTCACAAAATATTTTTTCCAACTTTCAGCTATATCCAGCTAACATCAGTGAAGTTGACAATATTATAAGCCACTTAAAAGGGGCAGCAGCAACAGGATATGACAAAATTTCTACAAAATTTATAAAAAAGTTTTCAGAACGGATAACACTTGTTTTGGTTAAATTTATAAATAATTTCTTTGAATGAAATACCTTTCCTAACTCACTTAAAAAAGCAATAGTAACACCGATTTTAAAAATATGGTAGCTCATCTCGTAAAACCAATTATATACCAATTTCAATTTTAAATGTTTTTTCAAAAATTTTCGAACATGTAATTAAAAACCGACTTTATTCGTTTATGTCTCAAAAAAATATTTTAAGTGATGATCAATTTGGATTTGAAAAAAGATCAAATACTACTGCTGCTTGTCTTTGTCTTAATGACTTTATAACTAAAAAAATTGATGAAAAGAAATATGTTGTGTGTGTTTTTCTTGATCTTTAGAAAGCTTTTGACTGTGTTGACCATGATATTTTGTTACTTAAATTAAAAAAACTAAAATTCAGTAAAATTTTTTCAATCTTATTTATTTGATAGAATACAACAAGTGAAAATAAGTGAAGTTTTAAGTGACGAAAAAGTTATTATGAACGGTGTTCCACAAGGGTCAATTCTAGGTCCAGAATTATTTAAAATCTATATTAATGACATAGCTAAGCTAAAACTATGTGGAAGTATACAGTTATATGTTGACGATGCTGTAATTCAATATGCGGAGTCAACTGAATCGAACTTAAAAATAGCTATCGATACAGATCTAAATACAATTGAAGAATGGCTTGTAAATCATCGTCAGTCATTGAATGTTAAAAAAACGAAAATTTTAATATTTGAAAACAAAAAGTGCTCCATAGCAAACTTCCTCTTCAAAACAATATAATCGAAATAGTTAAGTGATTCAATTATCTGGATCTAATCATTGATAGTAAATTAAATTGGCACAATCATATCGAACATAATACAAAACAAGTGATGAAAAAAACCAAGGGTTTTTAAAAAGCAAATTTTCAAAATTATATAGTGTTTCTTACTGAAAATTTTATCATTTATTTTTACAAAAAGAAACCTATGTGCAATATAATTTTAATTTAAAGGAAAAATTTCTTTATACACAACATTGTCCGTTATAAAATTTCCTTTTTCTACCCTATCGTTGACGCACATTCTCTAGAATTGTGATTTTAATGAGGTTGCTGTTATAGCTCTGAAAAAGGCAGTGTAAAGTTGACTGTGTATAAAGCAGGCTTCTGGTAGATATAAGCTTATTCGTTCAAATGTTTGGCCTTAAAAATTATTTATAGGCAATGTTGGATCATTAGCTGTATCTAATGAAATTCTTGGAATAAAATGTATTGTTCCGGAATCGGATCCAGTAATTATTTGTGCCTTTTAACAGTTTGGCGTAAAATTAACCGAGTAGCATTGCATAAACCTTGATCGCAAGGTTTCTTAACAGCATAATTATGCATTCTTTTTTTAATTTGAGGCAATAAGGAGGTAAACCTGAAGGGTTTATCGAATTTAAATATTCAACCAAATATTCATCGTTTTTAACAGAGTCTATCGCATAATCTAAGACTTCTTCTGAAACCAGTTTTTAGCACATTTTCAAAAAAAATTTGTAAAAATGTGCCTATATAGCTTCACTCTGTCCGTCCGTCCGTCCGTCCGTCCCTTTTTACCAACGATTGACTAAAAAATATCAGAAATGGTTAGCTATTGCAATAAAAATAACTTAATGTTAAAATTTTTTTTTGCAGCCCCCCCCGTTACGGAGCTACAGCCCCTCAAAGTCGAAAAAAGACCCGTATTTAAACAGTTATAATTAGAGTTCTATAAAGTATATTTCCAACCTGAAAACGGTAACAGACAGCTGCACTTATAAGCTTTACAAATTTTTAAAAACCAATTGTATAGGGTTACCATACGGTACTAAAATTTACCGTTATTCAAAACTTAGTTTTACAAAATTTTTGGTCCCTCATAACTTCGGAACGGCTAAATCTAGAAACTTGAAATTTTGGGAGAAGTTAGATCCTTAGAAATAAGTAAGAGTCAGTTAACAAATTTTTTTAGTCACGCCCCCTCTTTATGAGCTGTAATTGAAATTTTGCTAAAAATATAGCTTTTAAACACCTATAACTTGAATACCAGTCAAAATTTTTTTTTATTTGTACACAAAATTGAAAGCTCCAAAACGAAAGTTTCAATAAGTGTCAAACGTTTTTCTTAATTTTGACTTTGTCCGTCCGTCCGTCCGTCCGTATGTTTACAAAAACTTTTACACCGTTTGAAATAGATTAAAGAAATTTTAACTACAGGTAGATATTACAAAAAACTTAATTTTGTAGAAGAATTTTTTTCTGTAGCCCCACCCGTTACGGATCTACAGCCCCCCAAAAATGGAAAAAGCCCTGTTTTTAAATTGTTATAAGAAGAGTTTCTTTAAGTGTATTTTTAATCTGAAAACGGCAAAAGATAGCTGGTTTTATATGCTTTACAAAAATATAAGGTTAAAATGTATAGGGTTACCATACGGTACTAAAATTTACCATTAAGCGAAACACATCTTTTGCAAAATTTTTGGCCCCATATATCTCTAAACAGTTCAACCTAGGGTCTTGAAATTTTGGGAGAAGTTAGGTCCTCCAAAATTAGTAGGAGTCAGTTAACAAAATTTTTTTGTCCCGCCCCCTGTTTAGGAGCTATAAGGGCTCGTGAATTGAAATTTTGCTATTTTCAACCACCTGTAACTTTAACACCTGTTCAAATTTTTTTTTACAAATATGCAAAATTTATAGCTGCAGCATTATATTTCAACATATGTTAAAGGTTTTTCTTAAATTTGAAAGGGTCTCTTTAAATTGAAGAAATTGTTTCTTAGTCTTAACCATTCTTGGTTTGATAATAATATTCTAGGTAAAATTCCAAATTTTGTTGGAGTTCAAAACTGATTTCCTAGAATCGGAAAAAAATGGAAGAGTGAAGACAGAAGGGGGGTGAGCAGATCCATCATAAGTTTGCTAAGCAAAAATTTGGGAACCTTCCCCATTGAAGGGCTACTAGGTCTTCAAAATTAAAACTTTTATGTTCTTATAAAACAGTAACTTATTTACCTAGTGTAAGTTTTTCCAAAATTAAACGTTAACATTGAAGCTCCAACATTATATTTTGCACTTATTAACAGGTTTTCTTGAGTGCATTGGGGTTATATTCTAAGTATTTCACTATTAGTCATATAATTAATAAATTAATGAAATAACTAAATTATAATATTATCATAATATATATTTTTATAAAAATAAATGATAAAATACTCAGTAAGAAACCGTTTATAATTTTGAAAATGTGCTTTTTAAAAACCCTTGGTTTTTTTCTCTCACTTGTTTTAAAACATTTTCATTGATTTCTCGTACATATTTATTTGTCATATCGATGATAAGATCATATGAAATAAAGTTAAATTGTACCATAATTGAATACTTTTTTTATACCCGTATGACTATATAGTCAAAGGGTATAATAAATTTGCCATTACGTTTGTGACGCAGAGAAGGAGGGGGGGTAGATATAAACTCAAGTGTATGGATCGGATCAGAATCGAAAAATAAATCTATTGAGCTATATATGTCGGTCCGTCCGTCCGTCATCACGATAACTCAAAAAGTAAAAGAGCTAGGATTATGAAATTTTCACAAATTCGTTTTTATGCAAAAACCGGAATCGCTATTTAAATCCAGCCATTTTGGTCCACTGGATCGAGTACCTGCCATACAACTTCTAATTTTATATGTGCGTTTCTCTATACCTATGGAAGCTGCGTGTCTGAAATTTTGCCAAAAATAGTTTAGTATAATGGCCAATTTGGTTGGTCTACTGCAGAAGGTTCGAGTAGCTGCCATACAACTCCTTCTTTTATATGAGGATTACACTTCACCAAATGAAGGTGGGTGTTTTAAGTTTTGCCAAAAATAGTTTAGTGCAATTGCCAAAGTTACTGCAAAATTTGGTTGGTCTACTGCTAAGGGTTCGAGTAGCTGCCATACAACTCCTTGTTTTATATGAGGATTACACTTCACCAAATGAAGGTGGGTGTTTGAAATTTTGCCAAAAATAGTTTGGTGTAATTGCCAAAGTTACTGCAAAATTTGGTTGTTCTACTGCAAAGGGTTCGAGTAGCTGCCATACAACTTCTTCTTTTATATGAGCATTACTCTACATCTGAAAAAGCTGAATGTTTGAAATTTTGCCAAAATTAATTAACCGGATGATATAATGTATATCTTACGGTCATGCGGATATCCCAGAGTTGACACAGTCTACTCTACTACACGCTTCCTCGTTTTTATATGAGAACTACTACACCTTTTACCATCACCAATATCTGACAGCCATTGACTGAATTCGGGATCGTTTGTGGCTCTCATATTTTGTCGTAAAGATAATAAACGGAAATGTTTCCATAATTGCGAATTTTTATGGTTAAATTAGATGCACGATTTCCTTCTTTAACAACCGGCAAAACTTACCGAAAATCTCCTCCTAGGACTATTACTTTGCCTCTAAACGGCAAATTATTTTTCATTAAATCACGAAAAACTAAATCTACAATTTCCAGAGATATACCAGAAGACATTGGAGCTTCGTCCCAAAATGTTTTTTTGATGTCAATTTTTGTAGAATAATATTTTAGCTTTACACTTTTTTTTTGTTTTTTTAGGTTTTTATAAAAAACCACTACTAAGTATTTATGTATAATTATACAACACATTGATTAAGAAAATTTCGCTTTGAAATACATACGTAAATTTATTAGAAATTTCTTTCAAAACAATTTGAATACTTTAGTTTAAATACAAATATTGCATTAAACTGAAACAATCATGTTGGAACCCATCGTTGCCACTTTGGTAAAAAAATCAGCTACGAATAAGAAAAACTCGGATGTGAAAGTCATATATTTACAGTTGTCACATCACAGCCAATTTTTTTTTTAAATTTTTATTGACCGTAACATATACATCATATAATCCGGTTAATTACTTTTGGCAAACTTTCAAACGTACAGCTTTATTAAGTGTAGTGTAATAATCATATAAAAAAAGAAGCTGTATGGCAGCTACTCGAAGCCATGGACCAAAATGGCTGGATTTAAATAGCGATGACGGCTATTGCAAAAACACGAATTTGCAAAAATTTCAAGATCCTAGCTTCTTTAGTTTTTGAGTTATCGAGATGACGGACGGTCATACATATCTAAATCTATTTATTTTTTGATTCTGATCCGATCCATACCCTTGAGTTTTTATATTCCCCCCCTCCTTCTCTACGTCACAAACGTAATGGCAAATTTATTATACCCTTTGACTATTTAGTCATACGGGTATAATAATTTTTAATTCGCACTGTCAATTTTATGTACATAATGTATTTTACTTTCATGATTCAAATTCAACAACAAAATTTTTCGTTTTGTTTTTGGTACTCTAATAAATTTGCCACTTTTTCTAAAAAATCGGTTTGTATTTTTTTATAAATGGATAGGTAGGAACATCAATATTGAATAATATGGCTAAGCCATCAAACAAATAAATCAAAAACAAATTTCTATTCTCCTCTATGTAGGTACATTTACAATATTGAATATTGAATATAAGCATTAAACAAATAAAACAAAAACAAATTTCTATTCTCCTCTGTTCTATATTCTTCTAAATTTTGTTTTAGAAAAAAAGAAAAAATAAACATTTCGTAAATCTAAATTCGTACCTCAATTCGTACCTAAAGAGCCCCTTTCAAATTTAAGAAAAACCTTTAACATATGTTGAAATATAATGCTACAACTAAAAAATTTCAATTTTCGAGTCCTTATAGCTCCTAAACAGGGGATCTTTATATTAACTTTTTATACCCTACACCTATAGAATAGGTAAAGGGGTATATTAACTTTGGTATGGTGTTTGTAACCACCTAAAGGAAGCGAGCTAGATATGGAAAAGTATATATATTTGTGATCAGCGTGACCGCCTGAGTCGATATAGCCATGTCCGTCCGTCCGTCCGTCCGTAGGCACGATAACTCAAAAAATAATAGAGCTATATTGATGAAATTTTAACTGTAGGTTACTAGGACTGAAAGTACGGCGGGGATTGCAAATGGGCGAAATCGGCCCATGGGTTCGGATTCTGGACCTTTTAATCGATCGAAGGGCTAACGAACATATATAAAAAATCACGATAACTCAACAACTAATGACGCTATCTTCATCAAATTTGTGCTGTAGGTTACTAGTAATGAAACTACTTCGGGGATTGCGTAAGGTCGGGATTGGACCATGGGTTCGGAACCTAGAATTTTTTGATCGAATTTAGGCCAAACGAGCATAATTCCGAAACCAATGAAGATAGAACCTCCAAATTTGGTATCAGGCTGTCCCTTCCTATTTCCTAAGTGTCTTGGGAATTTGGGTCCCATTGGAGTACTGGGTCGGGGACCAGCCACACATTTCCGAAGACCTTAAAGTATATCTTTAAAATTAATAAAGATAACAACTTGAAAAAATGTAAAAGCTTCCAATTTGCCACAAGGGTGTTCTTTACTATCTCTTGCGTGTTCCCTTAATTTGGGATTTGGAGAATTGGAGAGGTGGTTCAGTACCCCTCTCAGACCTCCCAAGTTCTAAAAGCTTATAATCGAAATTACTAAAAATAGTTACTTAAAATTAAGATAGACCGTTCAAATTGTGTACAAGAGTTAACTAGTACTATAAGTAAAGCGCGGGCTGTATAAGGGCGAAATCAGCCCATGGGTTCGGATTCTGGACCTTTTAGTCGGTGTCAGGGATAACGAACATATTTAAAAAATCACGATAACTCAACAACCAATGACGCTATCTTCATCAAATTTGTGCTGTAGGTTACTAGTAATGAAACTACTTCGGGGATTTCGTAAGGTCGGGATTGGACCATGGGTTCGGAACCTAGAACTTTTTGATCGAATTTAGGCCAAACGAGCATAATTCCGAAACCAATGAAGATAGAACCTCCAAATTTGGTATCAGGGTGTCTCTTGCTATTGCGTAAGTGTTTTTGAAATGTGGGCCCCATTGGACTAGTGGGTCGGGGACCAGCCACTCAGTTCCGAGGACCTTAAAGCGTATTTTCGAAATTAATAAAAATAGTAACTTGAAACAAATGTAGAAGCTTCAAATTTGGCCCAGGGTGTTACCATTTCTTCCGTGCCCCCCTAATTTGGGGTCATTTGGAGTGGGGGTTCAGGACCTCTCTTAGACCCCCAAATGTGTAAAAGCTTATCATCGAAATTATCATCATCGAAAGATAGAACGTTCCAATTGTATACAAGGGTTAACTAGTATTGAAAGTATGACGGGACTTCATATGGGCGAAGTCGTACCATGGTTTTGGGTTCTGGAACCCTTGACAAGTTCAAGGACTAAAAAACATATATCTTAAAAACACCATAACTCAAAAAATAATGCCGGTATTTTGATGAAATTTAAACTCTTGATTACTAGTAATGAAAGTACCATGGGAATTGGTTCTGGTCAAGTTTAATTTCAAAGCCAAAGAATATATTTCCTATGTCCTATGGGTCTCCGAAATCTAGACTTAATTGTAGTGGTTCAGCTATGTTCAAAGGGACTTGCTGTATTTGTGTAAAATTTATATTTATATTTAAATGAATTATATGAAAAGGTCTAAATTTGTAATTGTATTTTAGAAATACATTTATTGCATATTTTGCGTTTATAAGCTTTTCTATTAGGTATATAAACTAACCATTTAAAATAATTGCAATTTTGAAAAATTTGGATTATGCTTTGATTATCTTTTTATCACAAAATTTAATAATTAGAATTTTTTCATTTTGTAATTGAATTGGAATAAATATATTTGCATTTATTTCAAGTTTGTTTGTTTTTTAATATTTTTAAATAGATAAATTAGTAAGAATTTGTAATATTTTTTAATAGATGGTGTAATTAGAAAATGTTTTTAGTATTATAAAGTTAATTTGGCTAGCTATGTCTTACGATCAAATTAATAACAGCTTTTATGGTGTTAAAATGACTTATGGATATGTCCTTAAATTTGAACCAAATAGGTGTAGGGTATTTCTAAGTCGGTCGCACCGACTGACGGTTTCTTTACTTGTTTAAATTTGTTTTGTATTAGGTATATATTATTTACACATTCGTTATATATTAAGGATTTAAGCATTTCAACAAAAATTTGAACTATATTCATTCTAATTTTTATTTTGTTAAAATACCTAACCTATAATTTCACTTGCCAAAATTCCATTTTTTTTTTCTTAATGGAAAAACAAGTATGTTTTTTTTTTGTATTCTTTTATTATATTTTTTTTATTTTTACACATTTCGTTACATTTTTCATTGTGAAACATTTAATTTCTATTTCTAAAGACAATTTCTTTTTATTTTTAAGCTCTGCTTATTTAATAATATATAATATATATAAAATTTCTATATTTTTGATTTTTCTTAAAATTATGATTCACTTCTTCTTTCTTTTTTTAATCTAATTTTTTTTCAATAATTAAAAGCCGTATACTAACACTCGACATATTCCGTAAAACTATTTTAAAAGTCATAATTCTTGTAATTCCTATTCGATAATTTTGCTTCAAATATTTTCTAATATCAATAACAGCTGACTAATAATTTATAATTTATTTAAATTCTGTGTAGTACTCATTTCACTGTATATTAGAACAGCTGATAATTTTTTTTTGTACCTATACATCTTTTTAATTTTATTTTGGTTAATATTATCTCTGATGAGCTTCGATAATATTGATTAACTTAACTTACTCATAATGAAGATGGAAGTTCAGTTTATCATCCAACAATCCCTAAATCGGTAATATTTTTAACTCTGTCAAGGTTTACATTATTTATATTATAACCGAAAGTAATGGTAGATCTCTTACGTGTAAAACTTATAACCTTGTATTTTTCAATGTTTAGTTCTAACTTATTAAAGAAACACCATTCTTGCAGACTATTGAGATTTGTCTGAAGTAGCGCAACATCGGAACTCTTTTTAATAACATGATAAATCTTGAGATCATCAGCAAATGCAACATGTGAAACACCGAAAAGTTTACTGAAAAGATCGGAAATGAATATATTAAACAAGAGTGGACCTAAGTGGCTACCTTGCGGTACTCCTGGTGTAACATTGATTGAGTCCGAGGAAAGGCCTTGAAATTTGATATTTTGCGTTCCATTTGTAATACAGGAGAATATCCAATAAAGAAAAGAGCCGGAAATTCCTAAAGCTGCAAGTTTGTTTAGTAGAATTTTGTGATCAACACGATCGAATGCTTTGCTGAAGTCCGTGTAAATAGCATCAACTTGGTGCCCATTTTCCATTTCATTAAGGATTTCAGAAGTGTAACCTAAAACGTTTGTTGTTGTGGAACGACTTTTCTGAATCCATGTTGTTGTTCGTTTAGTTTTGTATTTATGATGGGTGTAATTTTGTCTACAATAATTTTTTCGAACACCTTTGGAATAGTTGATAGAATAGCTATACCACGGTAATTTTCGACGTATGATTTATCACCCTTTTTGTAGATAGGGGTAAGATAAGAGGATTTCCAGAAAAGAGGAAAAATACCTGAGGAAAGAGATTTATTAAAAATAAAATAAAGCGGATAAGTGAGATAACTGACACAGTGTATAAAAAAGTTGGTGGAATCAGGTCAGGTCCTATACCTTTTTTTGTATCAAGTTTAGTGATTGCTTCAAATATTTCAACTTCGGAAAGTTATAGATCCGTAATAATAGGATTTGAATTATTTATTAAGTTAGAGAAATCAAAATCAATTGGAGACTCGTGTGGACGATAAACTTTTTGAAAAGATTTAGCAAAGCAATTGCAGATCCTTTTAGGACAATTAGAAAACGTATTGTCTTTTGACATTAAGTTTGGATAACCGTAAGTTTTACGTTTTGTGTTAACGAAGTCAAAAAACTTTTTAGGATCTGTAATTAATTTGTTGCCTACGTTAGTGAGATATCTATCATAAGCCAAATTAGTTTTTTGTTTAAATTCAAAAGCAAGATCGTTGTACTTGTTTAATAAGTCATTATTATGCTCTTTTGAATTTTTAATAATTTTGTATAGTTTATTGCGTTGGTTACGCAATGTCCTTAGTTCACTGTTCAGCCAAGGTTCGGTTGTTTTGTCCTTTTTGCGATTTTTAGGAACAAAGGAGTTAATTATCCCAAATAGCTTTGAATAGAATTGAGAGATAATCAAGTCAATATTCCGTTCGGTTAACAGGTCGTCTCAACTGATGACTGATAAAGCATTATTAATGCTTTGATATTCAGCATTAAGAAAGTCATATACAAAATTATTATTGTAAGATTTGGTAAAAAGTCGTATAGCAGTGGAAAATTTAAAGATGATTGCGTTATGATGCAGAGTGCTTGTAAAAAGGCTTTCTGAATCATCAGTGAGCTTTACCACCACTTTATCATATGCATTCGTGAATGCAAGATCTTGTAATAATTATTCGAAAAGCTGATAATATGTTGTAAATTATTACCATAAAATACATTAATTAGATCGAAATCTATTTCGTCCTGAAAGTTAATTGGTAGTAACAAATTATCAGATTCGTCAGCAATAAAAGATAAAGAAGGACGGTTAAAGTCCCCTAAAATTATAATTGAATCATCTTCATTCATATTTGATATAACATGCCGGAATATCTCGAAAAATTCCGAATATGAGGAATTATCAGAATTAGGAGGAAACTAAACAATACCAAGGTATAAAAAATTATTACCTAAGTTAACTTTAATAAATTTGTGATCGAAAGAGTGGTAAGTCCTAGTGATTAATGCCACACTAGATAAGGTATTGTTTACTGTAAGTAGTACACCACCACCACGGGAACAATTTGTAGCAAGATAATCCCGATCTTTTCTATAAATCGACCAAGTACTGTCCAAAATTTCTTCATTTACGAATGAATTGTTTAACCATGTTCCAGTGATAGCCAGAATATTAAATTCACATGACTTAGCATCAATATATAATTTCTTAAGCTTTCCCCTCATATCACTGCAATTGTGGTAGAATAATTTCAGTTTATTAGAGGAACTAACGCTATTTTTATTTTTGATACTATGGTTAGACAGTGTAAGTAAATTGGAATTAGTGTAAGAATCGATATAGAATTTTGAATTTAAATTGTTACTTGCTGCTCGGCCGAAAAAACTTATTATAATTATCACGAGACTGATACAAGGGATTGTATTAATTGCTATTGCAATGACTACGATAAGCATTAAGACTTCTTCTACCTGTTTGGAAGTGAAACCAATTTTAATGTGATACTTAAAATAAAGGTCATATAATTCCTTGAAATTAGATGGTAGCCCTTCATTATGTATCAACATAAGTAAATTTGTTCTTGTTTTACCTTCAATTACGCGATTATTTTTGTCATTATGAAAAAATGCAAGAAATAGTCTAACATTATTTAGAATTTTTTCATCTCTAAATCTGGAAAGTGCGTAGGTACAGTCTTTCGTTAGAGATTTCTGAGTCATTCTTACAATTGGAGGTAAAAGAGGGTTTAACGAGAAATTAGCTTTAAGGTTATTATTATTATTATTTTTTGTATTAGAAATATCATTATTAACATTTTTATTATTATTGTTATCCTTATTATTGCTATTATTATTATCATTATTTTTGTTATTATTATTAAATTATCGTTATTATTATTATTTATGTTATTATCAATGTTATTATTATTATTATTATTAGTATTATTACTATCGTTATTATTATTATTTATCTTATCAATGATAATATTGCCAACACCCGGTGATATTGTGTGGGAATACACGAAGTTACTATAATTATTACAGGTAAATGGTTTTGTATTATCTACTTCTGATGAAGTAGAAGAACGATTTGCTGCTATTTCAAAGCTAGTGACTTTATCAACTACCGATGAAGTAGAAGATTTTTTTTTGGTTGTATCTAAGCTACTTTCAGGTGTAGCGTTTAATATTTCTGTTTGTATATGTATTGAACTATTTGAGAAGAGTGTCAATTGATCAGATTTATTTTTTTTTTTAAATGGAAAATTTGGTGGGGGCTGGTGTGTGTTCTGGATAAGTTTGGGTTGAAATGGAAGTACTTGTGTTAAATATATTATTGTACGGATTAGGATATTTTTTAGATTTAGAAGCATTAATTTTTTTTAGATATATTCTTTAGCTTAGGTATACTAGAATTTTTTACATTACAATTAAAATTGTTATCTTTATTTAACTTAGCATACCGGAATTTCCAACGACTTAAACTGATATTGTTATTAATGTAGAAAGTATCATTGTTGTGTGCGAAGAAGAACTAATAGCGAACTAAGAAGAACTAATAGAACTAATAATAAATGTGATAGATATCTGGAAACACTCGTAATTGTATTTTTTCCTTTTCGCTAGTTGTTTTGGAACAATTCTTTCTGCATTTATAATAGGAATACTAAAGTTCTCATAAAAAAGTTTTTTTAATATACTGCAGTTTACTCCCAAATGGTACTCCTTTTAACATGTACACTGCTACATCGCTGTCTGATATTCCACCGTTAAATTTACTGGTATTTGCATTGAAAACTTTATTATCACCTAATAAATTAGTTGTGTTTGTTTTTTTACATATATTTGAGATGGCACACTTTAACTCATCATGAACAGATGGACACTTTGGTGGAATGGTGGTAGAATCGGTAAACGTTGAAATCTCCGTGATTTTATGTTCCAAAGAAAGAAACATATAATCCCATTTATTGTTTGTGTTTACAACATTGTTAATTCCATTACGAAGTTCAGAAGACAAAGAAATCAAGGTGTCTTGTAATGGATTTACAAAACTGGGCTCGATGAAATTTGCTGGCATGTCTTTATGCATTTTGTTAATTTCTTCAACTTTCCTTGTCAAGGTGTTTTGATTTTTAGTTATGACATCCAACGAATTACTAACACGGACATGGCGTTCAAGAATTTCCTAGTTAAATTCTCTATTTTTTGATTAACTATATTGATTATTGAGGGGCCACTATTACTCTCGGAGATATTGTGTTTGCTTTTATTAGGAAATATTTCATTGGATAGGTTGTCTAAGTTCTTTAACGTCTCCAATAGATTTTCATTGTTAATTTGGAGTTAGGAAATAGTAATATTATAGGTGTAAAATTATTAAAAGAAAATATCAATATTATAGGAATATATAGATCTCATGCTATACGTATGACTGATTTTTTAACCAAAATGGATGAAATTACGTTGAAACACAAAGGATAGGTTATAGTAGGTGATATGAATATCAATTTACTGAAAAGCAATAGCTCTGACAACAAGCGAATATAGGAAATAGGAAATATATTCTTTGGCTTCGAAATTAAACTCGACCAGAACCAATTCCCATGGTACTTTCATTACTAGTAACCTAGAGTTTAAATTTCATCAAATTAGCGGCATTATTTTTTAAGTTATAGTGTTTTTAAGATATCTGTTTGTTAGCCCTTGAACTTTTCAAAGGTTACAGAACCCGAAACCATGGTACGATTTCGCCCATATGCAGTCCCCGTCATACTTTCAAGACTAGTTAACCCTTGTACACAATTGGAACGTTCTATCTTAATTTTAAGTTACTAGTGTTATTAATTTCGATGATAAGCTTTTTGAGGGTCTAAGAGAGTTACTGAACCACCACTCCAATAGATATAAAATTAGAGGGACACGCAGGAAATAGTAAAGAACACCCATGTGCCAAATTTGCCGCTTCTACATTTGTTTCAAGTTACTATCTTTATTAATTTCTAAAATATGCTTTAAGGTTCTCGAAACTGAGTAGCTGGTCCCCACCCACTACTTCAATTGGGCTCAAATTTCAAAGAGAAAGGAAATCGGAAGCGACACCCTGATACCAAATTTGGAGGTTCTATCTTCATTGGTTTCGGAAATATGCTAGTTTGGCCTAAATTTGATCAAAAAGTTCTAAGTTCCGAACCCCTTATCCAATCCTTACCGTACGCAATCGCCACCGTAGTTTCATTACCAATAATCTACAGCACAAATTTCATGAAGATAGCGTCATTAGTTGTTGAGTTATCGTGATTTTTTATATAATATGTTCGTTAGCCCTAAAACCGATTAAAAGGTTTAGAATCCGAACCCTTGGGCTGATTTCGCCCTTATACAGTCCGCGCTGTACTTATAGTACTTGTAAACCCTTGTACGCAATTTGAACCTTCTATCTTATTTTTAAGTTACTATTTTTAGTAATTTCGATTATAAGTTTTTAAAACTTGGGAGATCTAATAGGGGTACTGAACCACCACTCCAATTGATCCCAAATTTGGGGGACATACAAGAAATAGTAAAGAGCACCCTTGGTTCAAATTTGAAGCTTCTACATTTTTTCAAGTTGCTATCTAATTAATTTTAAAGATATGCTTTAAAGTCTTCGGAAATGTGTGGCTGGTCCCCGACCCACTGCTCCAAGACACTTAGGAAATAGGAAGGGACACCCTGATACCAAATTTGGAGGTTCTATCTTCATTAGTTTCGGAATTATGCTCGTTTGGCCTAAATTCGATCAAAGAGTTCTAGGTTCCGAACCCATGGTCCAATCCCGAACTTACGCAATCCCTGAAATAGTTTCATTACTAGTAACCTACAGCACAAATTTGATGAAAAAAGCGTCATTGGTTGTTGAGTTATCGTGATTTTTTTTATTTGTTCGTTAGCCCTTCGATCTATAAAAAGGTCCAAAATCCGAACCCATGGGCCGATTTCGCCCATATGCAATCTCCGTCGTACTTTCAGTCCTAGTAACCTACAGTTAAAATTTCATCAAGATAGCTCCATTATTTTTTGAGTTATCGTGCCTACGGGCGGACGGACGGACATGGCTATATCGACTCAGGCGGTCACGCTGATCACAAATATATATGCTTTTCCATACCTAGGTCGCTTCCTTTAGGTGGTTACAAACACCATACCAAAGTTAATATACCCCTTTACCTATTCTATAGGTTTAGGGTATTAAAATATATTTCTTCCATATATTTGATACTTGCGTTTCTGACCAGCAAATGCTTTTTATTAGTATAGTTCACAAACCCACAACAAGTATAAGACCCCAATATAAAACAATATTAAATTTTGATAACATTGCAAATGATAGAATATGGTTAAAGCTTGATAAGTTGTTTCCGATCTTAGTTCAGTTATAAAAAACAACAAACAACAAATACCCGTTAAAAACAGAAACAAAGTAAATTAATAGATCACCGAACCAATGCTAAGAAAAATTAAAATAAGAAATTCATTCTTTAGGTATAAAAAAAATATCCAAATGATAACCATAATATTAGCAATTTATACTTAAAATATAGAGATAACGTAAAAAAGTTAATAGTTGAAGCTAAAAAAAATATTGCCCTGACAAAATAGCCCAAAACTGCGATAATCAAAAGATTTGAAATTTATATAAGTAAATAATGTTCAATGAAAGGCAAAATGGTGAAAAAAAAATTCAAACAAAGGCTATTTGCCTCAATAGCAAAACTTTAGAATCGCCAAATGAAATCTCGGAGCTTATAAATAATTATTTCATTAATGTTACTAATGAGATTGAAATATCAAATGATGGTATTGATTTCAATTATATGAATAATTTTGAAAGATAAATTTATTCGAATTTTCAATTAACCGCGACCAATGAGGAAGAAGTTTGCATTTCAATTAATTCATTAAACTTATAAGCGGCGACCGAATGTGATGGTATTTCTACGAAATATACAAAACGCTTCGCAGATAAACTAATATCTGTAATTGTAAAATTTATTAATGAAACTCTTCAAACAGGTCTTTTTTCGTCTAATCTAAGGAGTGCCATTGTAAATTAGAGTGCCATTCATAAAAGTGGGAATAGCACTGAATGTTCTAATTACCGTCCTATTTCGGTCTTACCCGCATTTTCAAAAATTTTTGAAATTTTGCTATTTTTAAATATCTGTAATTTGAATACCTGTTCAAATTTTTTTTTACAGATACAGATTTTTTTTACATTTTTGCTTAGATAATAAAATTAGGAGTGATATTCCAAATTTGGTGAAGTTCACAATTGATTTCCTAGATGCTAAAAAAATGGAAGATGAGTACAAGAGGGGGATGGGCAGATCCATCATAAGTTTGCTAAGCAAAAATTTGGGAACATTTCCTATTGTCGGGCTACTAGGTCTTAAGAATTATAACTTTTATGTTTTTAAAAAACAGTAACTTAAGTAAAGTATCTGTTCTATACTTTTTATACCCGTATGCCTATATAGTCATTATACCCGTATGACTATATAGTCAAAGGGTATAATAAATTTGCCATAAAACGTTTGTGACGCAGAGAAGGAGGGGGGGTAGATATAGACTCAAGTGTATGGATCTATTCAGAATCGAACAATAAATCGATTTAGCTATGTATGTCCGTCCGTCCGTCACCACGATAACTCAAAAACTAAAGGAGCTAGGCTCTTGAAATTTTCGCGAATTTGTTTTCTTGCAATAGTCGTCATCGCTATTCAAATCCAGCAATTTTGGTCCATGGGTTCGGGTAGCTGCTATACAACTTCTTTTTTTATATGCGTATTACTCTGTACCTATAACAGCTGCGTGTCTGAAATTTTTCCAAAAGTAGTTTAGTTTAATTGCCAAAGTTTTTGCAAAATTTGGTTGGTCTACTGCAGTGGGTTGGTTCATATAAAATAAGAAGTGCATACAACTTCTTATTTTATATGAGCATTACTCTACAACTAATGAAGTTGGGTGTCTGAAATTGTGCCAAAAATAGTTTAGTGTAATGGCCAAATTTACTGCAAAATTTGGTTGGTCTACTGCAGTGGGTTCGAGTATCTGCTATACAACTTCTTATTATATATGTGCATTACTCTACACCTATTGAAGTTGGGTGTCTGAAATTTTGCCAAAAATAGTTTAGTGTAATGGCCAAAGTTACTGCAAAATTTGGTTGGTCTACTGCAGAGGGTTCAAGTAGCTGCCATACAACTCCTTCTTTTATATGAACATTACACTACACCTAGAGAAGCTGGTATGTTTGAAATTTTGCCAAAAGTAATTAATGTTTATAATAATAATGATATAATGTTTATATAACGGTCGTACGGGTATCCCAGAGTTGACACAGGCTACTCTACCACGCTCTTCCTCGTTTTTACTGTACATATTTTTATTTTTATGATATTAGCTTTTAATTTTTTATAATGTTGATTAATTGTATATCTCAATGGAGAAGAAAATGCTTTTTAATTTTGAATTATTATAATAACTTTTCAATTAGTTCAGACTAAGACCATTAATAAAAAAGAAAAATTTTTTTTTTTAAGATCATATATATTATACTAGCTGTTGGCCCGTCACAGAATGACGGAAGGTCAGTTGAAAGAAGAACTTTTTCTAATTAAGAACTATTTCTAATTTAATTACATATATTACATATACATATATTATATATCAATACCATTTTCTTAAATAAAATGGTAACCGTTGCATTCTACGTAATACAGACTATGCTTCAATTCTAGTTATGTACAAAAAAAACAAAAACTTATATGTTGTTGTATCTAAAAATTTGAAGATGAATAATTTATTTAGTCTACCTTTTTTATGTTTTGAATTTGATAAAATTTTGGGGCTGTTAGTTCAAATCCCTTCTTGGTGAAATGTTTTTTTAATTTCAATTAATATTTTTTTTTTTATTCAATTACGTACTTTTTAAAATTAAGTTCGATAAATTTGTGTTAATAAGAGATGTGACATAGATTTATTTTGTTTCAATAATGATTTATTTCTCCAACTATTAATGTTTTGTATATACATTTTTAAAAAAATGTTGTTATACATTCTATATTGTTTCCTTTGTTTAGATTCAAATCAAAATACTTGTTTGAAGGCTAACCGTTCTATAATGTACTTATTCAACATGCTAAATAATGTATCTATTTATATGTACGTGAAATTGTATTAAATAAATGTTGATTTTTGAATTGAGTTTTGCATTATCAAATGCAAATTATAAATTTTATTTGAAATTTTTTTAATATACCTAACCCTAACTAAGTTTAAAATCTATTTTGTCTGGTTTTTATGTTGCATTGAACTCAGAGGTATTGTATACCTGAACCCACTTTCCCAACCGTCAGTTGTTACATAATTTTTTTCCATTTTAACTTTTAAATAGATAAATAATTAAAAAGTTATGAAGGAAGGGATGAGAGATAGATGAGGTAGAGTTGAGAGCGAGATGAGGGGAAACTTTGAAATTACTTTAATACATTTCTTGGTTTATTTGCTTAAGCAAACCAATCAATGCATCAAAGCATACATTGGGCTTTCGCCCTTATTTCAAATTTTTACTGAAAATTATTAAGACTAACTACACAAATGTTCCTGTGAAGCATTGTCTTCTTAGTTTTTATTTACAAAATGTCTTACTATATATTTAAAATTTCCAGAAAATCTTCTGTGATTTTTAAAACTGAAATGAAATTTTTCATAAACTAATAAGTAAATTTTATTTTAAAAAAAATTTTTTTTTTTTTTATTAAAAATAAATAAAATATTTTTTGGCCTGCTTATGATAATTTATGATATTTTATTTTCTAAAATAAAACACATCCAACAAAACGTTAATATTTTATTTTTTTATAATTGAACACATCCAACAAAACACATTTAATTGAATGCGTTTGTTACACCTCATTCTAGACAAATATATTAATAAAATAATAATAGACAAATATTATTATATTAATAATAATAATAAATAAAGACAAATATATTAATAATAATAAAATTCTAGACAAATATATTAATAATAATAATAATAATTATAAATAAAAACCAAAACAAAATTTTCGGATTTCTTTGAATTAAAAGCTTTTAAATTTTATAATCTCTTATCAGCATTACCAAAAGGTTTTTAGTTTGTTAGAAACGCTAAAAAAATTTTTTTGTTGTGTTTTTCTTTTTATTTGTTCTTTTTTTCTTATCATACATTGTTTTGCCGACGGCATTTGTTTTCATATATAAAAAAATAAAATTTTTTAGTTTTTAAAAATTTTTTCTAATATATAGGTAATTTATTTTTTCTTTTCTTCTTTAATATTTAAAACAAAACGGAATCCCCCTAACGTCATTTCAGTTTTCAGTTTAAGAAAATTGCCACCGCAACAGCCACTGTCCACCACCACCACCACCGATCTAGGTGTTTCAATATCAACGACACACACACACGATCGTTGAAAGATCTTTCAAATTGTTAACTCGCTTCATACTCGTTTCAATTCAATCCAAAGTCACAAACATAATAACCTCTTTTCTAATATAAAAACTATCAAAGACACAATGTACTAAAATTACTTATCAACGACACACACACACGATCGTTGAAAGATCTTTCAAATTGTTAACTCGCTTCATACTCGTTTCAATTCAATCCAAAGTCACAAACATAATAACCTCTTTTCTAATATAAAAACTATCAAAGACACAATGTACTAAAATTACTTTTTAACTCGCTTCAATCCAAACCAAAGTCACAAACCTACCAATTTATAATATAAAAATTTTTTTATAATTGAACACATCCAACAAAACACATTTAATTGAATGCGTTTGTTACACCTCATCTTTGACAAATATATTAATAATAATAATAATAATAATAATAATAATTATATAGAAGGGAATGTTTGTTTGTATGTAGCGAATAGACTCCTAAACTGCCCAGCCGATTTTCATGAAAATTTGTATATAGGGGTTTTTGGGTACGGGAAGAAATCGTGGCCCAAAAATTTTACTCTAACGGACCGCCAAGTTGGGGCTGTGGTGCAAGTATTTAAACTTCTTTGTTCTAAAATGAGAACGGTTTGACCGATTGACTTCAAATTTTGTATACGTGATTCTCTTTGAGAATTGAGTAGACACTATTGACAGTTTTGGAATTTGTTAACCCATTTCGGGCCGACGGGTGGTCAAAAAAAATTTTGGGTCCAAATTTTGTCCGATTTTACGAAATTCTGCTTTGGCTTAAAAAAAAGCCCCAAAAAAAATTTTGTTGAGTTCCATTAACCCATTGCGGCCCAACAGCTTTTTACAGGTTTTTTCAATATTTTACTCTAAATTCGAAACGGTTTGACCGATTGACTTCAAATTTTGTATACGTGATGCTCTTTGAGAATTGAGTAGACACTATTGACAGTTTTGGAATTTGTTAACCCATTTCGGGCCGACGGGTGGTCAAAAAAAATTTTGGGTCCAAATTTTGTCCGATTTTACGAAATTCTGCTTTGGCTTAAAAAAAAGCCCCAAAAAAAATTTTGTTGAGTTCCATTAACCCATTGCGGCCCAACAGCTTTTTATAGGTTTTTTCAATACTTAACTCTAAATTAAAAACGGTTTGACAGATTGACTTCAAATTTTGTATACGTGATTCTCCTTGAGAATTGAGTTGACACTATTAACAGTTTTGGAATTTGTTAACTAATGTCGGGCCGACGGGTGGTCAAAAAAAATTTTGGGTCCAAATTTTGTCTGATTTTACGAAATTCAGCTTTAGCTTTAAAGAAATCCCCAAAAAAAATTTTGTTGAGTTCCATTAACCCATTGCGGCCCAACAGCTTTTTATAGGTTTGTTCAATATTTTACTCTAAATTCGAAACGGTTTGACCAATTGACTTCAAATTTTGTATACGTTATGCTCCTTGAGAATTGAGTTGACACTATTAACAGTTTTGGAATTGATTAACCCATGTTGGGCCGACGAGGTGTCAAAAAAAATTTTGGGTCCGAATTTTGTCCGATTTTATGAAATTCTGCTTTGGCTAAAAAGAAAGCCCCACAAAAAAATTTTATTGACTTGCATTAACCCATTGGGGCCAACAGCTTTTTATAGGTTTTTTCAATACTTAACTCTAAATTAAAAACGGTTTGACCGATTTTCTTTAAATTTTGTATACGTGCTCCCCTATGAGAATTGAGTTGACACTATTAACAGATTTGGAATTTGTTAACCCATGTCGGCCCGACGGTTGGTCAAAATAATTTTGGAAGCTAATATTGTCAAAATTTGCGAAGTACTGCTTTGGCTAAAAAGAAAGCCTCAAAAAATTTTTCTTGAGTGATTTGGAAGCAAATTACGTCCAATTTTGCGCAATACTGCTTTGCCCAAAGAGAAAGTGTAGTTCCCCAGTGGGGCACAGTGGCTTTTAATAGATTTTTGCGTCACTTAACTCTAAATTAGAAACGATTTGACCGGTTTACCTCAAATTTTATATGTGTGAAGCAACTTGAAAATGGAGTTGAGTCTGTTAACAGTCGGTCCTACGATTTTTCAAAAAAAAATTTTTGGAAGAAAATTACGTCAAAATTTGGAAAGTAGTTCGTACTGCTTTGAATTACAGAAAGTTTCAAAAATTACTAGAATAATCCTAGAAAAATGGTTTTAAAAAGATTGCTTTCACACATTTTAAAATTTACATGTGTAAACCGTGTGTAAGTTTTGTGCTAACTTTTTGCAGTAACATCAAATTCAATTAAACCTCCATTGAGAGGCGCAGCAACGCGCACCGGGTATTAGCTAGTAGAATATAAAAACTTATGAATTTCATAAAGAAAAAAAAAAATCAAGTTTCGCCCAAATATTATTACGACTAATATTTGAGTAATTCAAAATAGTTTTATATTGAATTTTATTAGTTATTACAGGTTTTTCATTGGAACTAATCAATTAATAGTCCGGTAAATCAGTGTCTAACAAGTGAAAAAAATATTTCCTATCGAAAATATAAAAATACGGCGGAGACTGCATATTGGGAAGAGCGGCCCGTGGATTCGGATTCTGGACCTATTAACCGGTCTAATGAAGCTACGGTGGGATTGCGTGGCGCCGAAATAGCTCCGTGGGTTCGGATCCGCCAAGCTTTTGATCGAATTGAGGCCAAACGAGAATAATTCCGAAACCAAATTTGGTATAAGGACGTCTCTTTCTATTTCCTTAGTGTTCTTGAAATTTGGAACCAATTCGATTAGCAGTTTGGGGACCATCCATAGAACTCGGAAGACCTTAAAGCATATATCCAAAACACACGATAGCTCAAAAACTAATGGGGCTATCTTGATTAAATTTTAACTGTAGGTTACTGGTATTGAAAGTACGGCGGGTGTTTCATATGGCCGAGATCGACCCATTGGTTCGGATTCTGGACCTTTTGATGGTTCTTAGAGCTAAAAAACATACATAAAAAATCACGATACTTTAAAAACTAACTCCAATATTTTGATGAAATGTAAACTCCAGTTTACTAGTAATGAAAGTACCCGGTGATTGCTTATTGGCAATAACGCGCAATGGGTTTGAATTCTAGAAACTTTTATTTCCATTACGTTCCTAACATAGGGTATTAATTGGAGTCGTGTTTCAGGTGCCTCGCACACTCTTACAAAGATTTTCCAAGAATATCTTTTAAATAAATAACGATAGAAACCTGAAATTTGGAACACGAGTGTTCTTTCCTATTTTATAAATTAAAAGCTAAAATATTTTTTTAATAAATGAATAAAAATTTCTTATTTTATTTTTATTATATCAGATATTTTATTGAATTATTAGCATTAGTAATAACATTGATTAAGAATTATATAATAGATGAACATTTTCATGTTAAAAATTTCTATAAAATTTTATTCGCATATTTTTTCAAATTCTCTCTAAAATTTTTACATATTGTAAATGTATTGTAACTATTGATATTTAATAAATAACTAAATTCAAAATTAATAACTAAATAGAAAACAAATATAAAAACAAACAAAATGTAGTTAAATTATTAATCGATTCATGGTGTAGTGGTTAGGACATGTCACTTGTAGCCAAAATGTCTCGGTTCGAATTCAGGCTAAGGAAAATTTTTTTTTTTTTTAAATTAATTTTTCTTATTTATTTTCTTTTTAATAAAATATATGTATTTATTGTATGTATGAACAATTTTATTTTATAGAAAATTTGACAGAAAACTATCATTTATATTAAAAATTATTAATTTTTTGTAATATTTCTATAAAAAAATTCAAAACTGTTATTTAAAACAAATAATTGATACCATAGCAACTACAATTATTTAAAAACTGTTATTTAAAACAAACAATTGATACCATAGCAACTACAATTATTTAAAAAAAAAAAATTAAGATAAATAAAACCTCGTTTAGTAGGCAAATTATTCATTCTTCTATGTTATAGTGGTTAAAACATGGGAATAGCAGTCAAAACGTTTCGGTTCGATTCCTGGCTGCGGCAAAATTTTTTTTTGTTTTAATTTATCTTAAAACTCTCATTTATAAATTATTTATTTTTTATACCCGTGCATACATATATAAACATCGGGTATATTGAAATTACTCCTCCGCTTGTAACGCATCGAAATATAAGAGCTAGATATAGTGTCAAGGGTGCGTATCGAATCAGCATCGAAAAGGGAATCGATCTAGCTATGTGTGTCCGTCCGTCCGTCCGTCCGTCTGCACGATAACTCAAAAACTATAAGAGCTAGAGTTCTGAAACTTTCACAAAGTAATTTTTAGACAATTTGTAGGTTCCCTATTGTTTTTGGTTAAAATCGGACCAAGGCTTCGAGGAGCTGCCATACAACTTTTTTGCACCAATATGAATTTCTTCAAAACTAATTATACTACGGGGATGAAAATTACACACGGTTAGTTTTATAATGACTCCGGCACTTATATGAAGTTTCAAAATGTTAGGGCCCCATTTTCGGGGGGCTGCCATACAACTTCTTTGCACCAATATGAATTTCTTCAAAACTAATTATACTACGAGGCTGAAAATTACACACGGTTAGTAATATAATGAATCGAGCACTTATATGAAGTTTCAAAATGTTAGGGCCCCATTTTCGGGGGGCTGCCATACAACTTCTTTGCACCAATATGAATTTCTACAAAACTAATTATACTACGACGATAAAAATTACACACAGTTATTTATATAATGAATCGAGCACTTATATGATGTTTCAAAGTGTTTCGGCCCCATTTTGGGGGGCTGCCATACAAAGTTTTCGATTCAATAACTGTGAATCTAATGAAGCTATAAGGTTAAAATTAAAATTGGGCAGGTAAAGTAATAGGGCAAGTTAGTTGGCAAAGTTGGACATCACTCGGACCATCGGAATTTTAGGGTGGGCCATTTTTTTTTATTGTTTTTTTTTTTTTTTTTTTTTTTTAAGCTTAAGTTATGGGACAATGAATGAAAATTTTGTTTTTTGTTTTGTGATTTTTTTTTTTTTTTTTGTTAATTTTTTTTTTTTTTTTTTACGTCTAAATTATGGAGTAATGAGTTAAATGTATAAGGGAAGTAAATTACGGTTATTTTATACACCATAGTGGGTATGCACGGGTATCTAAAAGTTGACAAGGGCAACTATAATCTTCCTCGTTTTTTAATACATTTTTAAAAAAATTCAAAACAGTTATTCAAAACAATCAATTGAAACCAAAGCAACTATAATAATTTAAGAAAAAAATTGAGATGAATATAAAGTCGATGGCTTTGTGGTTAGGACGTCGACCTTTTAATTGAAAAGTATGGGTTCGAATCTCGTTCAGAGCATATTTTTTTTTTAAATTCATCCTTTTTTCAATTAATTTTTTTTTTTATTCATTTTTTTTGTAATTAAATATAAGAAAACAAATATTTTGAATTTTCTGTCAAACAGTTCAATTGCAATATATGAAATTCTTATTTATTTAATACACGTATACAATAATTTATTCTCTCAATTTATACCTATTTAATTTGTAGACCATTTTTTACTCTACATAGTACATGTAACATGATTCAAGAATACGATACCAAAGAAAAGACAAAAAACATAAGAATAACAAAAAAAAACAGTGATTTTTTCATTCAACAATTATTCATAGTTCATTTTTTCGAATTGATTTCTTTTTTCTAAAAATTGATTTAATTTTGAATGCACATGCATACATGCATATTTTGAATGTATGCATATAAATGTTCTAAAAAACTATTTCAAAATCTAACTTTATAGATCTCAATAACATATTCATATTATATTTTGTAATGATTTATTATATAATTTTTCTCTGATTTTATTTATTAAAAGTAGGTATAACTTATAAGAAATTTTTTTTTTTCCGCACCACCTTTCTTCAAAAGGCCTAATCCGAATAACAATAAGGTGCTGGTGACTTGTAAAATATATTTTGCGCCAGTTTTTTTCATTTTCATGAACAAAAATCAATTGAAAAATTTATTTAAATTATTATTATATACTAGCTGTTGACCCGTCACAGAATGACGGAAGGTCAATTAAAAGAAGAACTTTTTCTAATTAAAAACTATTTCTAATTTCATTATGTACATTATGTTAAAAGTATGTTAAATAAAATTGCAACCGTTACATTTTATATAACGTATATTATGCTTCGATTCTAGTAATTGATACGCAAAAAAAAAATAAATGACTTATATAATTTCTTCTTGTATCTTAAAAGTTTGAAGATGAATAAGTTAGTTAGTCTACTTTTTATATGTTTCGTGTTTATAAAATGTTGGGGTTGTGTCATGTTCAAATCCCTTCTCGGTATAATTTTTTTTTAATTTCAATTAATATTTTTTTTTATTTAAGTGCGTACTTAAAATTAAATAAATTAATAAAAGATTTTAAATTTTTTTATAGGTTTATTTTGTTTCAATAATGATCTATTTCTCCATTTATTAATGTTTTGTATATATATTTTTAAAAAATGTTCCTATACATTCTATATTGTTTCCTTTGTTTAGATTCAAATCGAAATTCTTCTTTATTGCTAACATTCTATAATGTACCTACTCAACCTTGCTAAACAATGTATCTATTATTTATATTTACGTAAAATTATATTAAATAAATGTTGATTTTTGAATTGAATTTTGCATTATCAAATGCAAATTATAAATTTTATTTTGAATTTTTTTAATATACCTAATTTAAAATGGTGCATTGAGCTCAGGTATCCGAAGCCACATGCCCAAACATTTTCTTCCATTTTTAACTTTTTTTAAATAGTAAAATATTTAAAAGATTATGAGGGAAACATGAAGAGATAGGGGATAGTTGAGGACGAGTTAAGAGCGAGATGTGGGAGAGCTGAGGGAAACTTTGAAATTACTTTGACACATTGCTTCGTTTATTTGCTTAAGCAAAGCAAGCAATGCATCACAGCGAATAATTAAGACTTACTACACAATTGTTCATGTGAAGCATAATTCTTCTTAATTTTTGTTTACAAAATGTTTTACTATTTATTTAAAATTTCCAGAAAATCATCTGTGATTTTTAAAGCTGAAATGAATAAATTCATAAACTAATAAATAAATTTTATTTCATCAAAAAAATTTTTTTTTTCTTAAAAATAAATAAAATATTTTTTGGCCTGCTTATGATAATTTTGAATATTTTATTTTCTTAAATAAAACACATCCAACAAAACATTAATATTTTATTTTTTTATAATTAAACATATCCAACAAAACACATTTAATTGAATGCGTTTGTTGCACTCATTCAAGACAAATATATTAATAATAATACCCGTGCATAACCACTATGATGTTTAAAACAAAATAAACCGTTATTTATTTCGCTTGCGCTATTATATATATTACAAAAAAAATATGAAAAGTATGAATAGTTAAATAAGATTTAACTCATTATCTCATAATTTTTGCTTAAAAAAATAAAATTATAAAAAAAAAATTAAAATTACACCTCGTAGCATAATTAGTTTTGAAGAAATTCATATAGGTGCAAAAATGTTGTATGGCAGCTCCCCGAAGCCTTGGCCCGGACGGACGGACGGACAGACACACATAGCAATTATTGAAATAAAAACCAATTTAATTCTTCTGATCTGTCGGTAAAAGTAAATAATATACCGGAATTATGAAATAATGGTGCAATTTCAATTAATTAAAGTATTAGATAAAAAAAATAAAGAAGAATTAGAAGGAAAGTGTGGTGAAAAATATGAAATAAAAATTCCACAAATGAATAATCGGAAAATCTTGGCAGTCGGTATAAGTGAAAAACTGGGTGGCACTGAAGTTGAAAAAGCTGTTAAAGCGCAAAATAATTTTGAAATTAGAACAATAAAATATAACAAAGTGTACTAATCAAAAACAAATAATAATTTCTTAAATGCAATAATTGAGGTAGATGAAAATTTATTTAAGAAAATTATGGAAGAAGGTAAACTTAATATCGAATGGAATAGGTGTAAAGTATATGAGATGATTAGTTTGTTAAGCTGTCATAAGTCTTTTAGCTACAATCACATTGCTTTTAAGTGTGCTGTAGGTGCCTGCTATTATAAATGTGGACAAATTGGGCATATAGCTGAGGAATGTAATGAAACTGCAATGGGATGCTTAAATTCATACAGAGATAAGAATTAGCTCACTCCAGTAGATATTAGAGTAGACCATGACACAAAAAGCACTGATTGTCCTATTTACAAAAAAAAAAATTAAAATACAAAAAAATAAAATAATGTATTAGCAATTAAATAATGCTTTTGAGACTGATTGTTAATATAATATAAGAGGGCTGTACTTGAATATACAAGGTGCAGTTAATAACTTTAATGAAATTAAGACAATTATATATAACTAGCAGATTTACCAATCGTTGCCGGGAGCGTGCAAATTGTAAAAAAGCAGTTTTCCAATTTGTCGAAGTACTGCTTTGGTTAAAAAGAAAGCCTCAAAAAAATATTTGTTGGGTTTCATTAACACATTGCGGCCCAACAGCTTTTTATAGGTTTTCTCGTTACTTTGCTATAAATTAGAAACGGCTTAACAAATTTTTTATATGTTTTTTACTCTATTAACAGACTTGGAATTTGTTAACCAATGCCGACTCCACGATTGTTCAAAAAAAAATTTGTAAATAAATTTCGTCCAAATTTTGAAAGTATGTAAACTTCTGTGAATTAGGGAAATGTGTAAAAAAATGTTTTGTCGAATTCTTTTAACCGATTGCGAAACAAAAACTTTAAAATTATTATTATTTATTTATTTTAATTTTTATTTAATAATTATGAAATGCTTCCAGTGAAATTTGATAAATTTGTTAAAAAATTGTAAAAATAATTCTATAAAAAGCGTTTTAAAAAAATTCCTTTATTACATTTTAAAATTAATAACACCATTAGTAATTTTTGTGTTAACTTTTTTCAATAACATCAACTTAAATTAAAACTCCCTTGAGTGGCGGGCCAAAGTGCGCCGGGTAATAGCTGGTTTACATATAAGTATAATACCCGTATAATATAATACCCGTTTCACTATAGGTGAAAAGGGCATACTAAATTTACAATTATGTCATTATACTATATCAATAGTAGTTTCCTTGAATTCTCAACGTTTGAATAATATATAGTCGATGGTTTAGAAAAGGTTTAAAAATCTGCTTTTCAACTTATATTTTGTTTTGTACTTACCTGCAAAATCTACTACGCTCTTCCTCGTTTTTTTATGATTTTATCAGAGAAATGTAGGCTTCTTTTTTGGAAAAACTGTTTTAAAATACTATGTATTTAAACATTAATATATACGAAATTGAATTTTTTTATTTATAGATTTTATTTGAAGAAAATTGCAATTTTACACTGAAATCTATTTTTAAAAAACAACAACTGCAAAGTAGATAAAAAACAAGTAAAGAAGCAGTCAGTCGGTGCAACCGACTTAGAAATACCCAACACCTATTTGGTTCAAATTTAATGACATATCCATAAGTCATTTTAACACCATAGAAGCTGTTATTAATTTGATCGTAAGACATAGCTAACCAAATTAACTGTATAATACTAAAAACATTTTCTAATTACCCTATCTATTAAAAAATACTACAAATTCTTACTAATTTATCTATTTAAAAATATTAAAAAACAAACAAACTTGAAATAAATAAAAATATATTTATTCCAATTCAATTACAAAATGAAAAAATTCTAATTATTAAATTTTGTGATAAAAAGATAATCAAAGCATAATATATTTAATAATCCAAATTTTTAAAAATTGCAATTATTTTAAATGGTTAGTTTATATACCTAATAGAAAAGCTTATAAACGCAAAATATGCAATAAATGTATTTCTAAAATACAATTAAAAATTTACACCTTTTCATATAATTCATTTAAATATAAAAATAAATTTTACATAAATGCAGCAAGTACCTTTGAACATAGCTGAACCACTACAATTAAGTCTAGATTTCGGAGACACATAGGACATAGGAAATATATTCTTTGGCTTCGAAATTAAACTCGACCACAACCAATTCCCATGGTACTTTCATTACTAGTAACCTACTGTTAAATTTCATCAAAATACCGGCATTATTTTTTGAGTTATGGTGTTTGTAAGATATATGTTTGTTAGTCCTTGAACTTTTCAAGGGTTCCAGGACCCGAAATTATGGTACGATTTCGCCCATATGCAGTCCCGTCATACTTTCAATACTAGCTAACCCTTGTACACAATTGGAACGCTCTATCTTAATTTTAAGTTACTAGTTTTATTAATTTCGATGATAAGCTTTTACACATTGGGGGGTCTAAGAGAGGTTCTGAACCACCACTCCAATTGATCCCAAATTAGGGGGCCACGCAAGAAATAGTAAAGAACACCCTTGTGGCAAATTGGAAGCTTCTTCATTTGTTTCAAGTTACTATATTTATTAATTTCGAAAATATGCTTTAAGGGCCTAAGAACTGAGTGGCTGGTCCCCGATCCACTACTCCAATGGGACCCAAATTCACAAGACACTTAGGAAATAGGAAGGGACACCCTGATACCAAATTTGGAGGTTCTATTTTCATTGGTTTCGGAATTATGCTCGTTTGGCCCAAATTCGATCAAAAAGTTCTAGGTTCCGAACCCATGGTCCAATCCCGACCTTACGCAATTCCCGAAGTAGTTTCATTACTAGTAACCTACAGCACAAATTTGATGAAGATAGCGTCATTAGTTGTTGAGTTATCGTGATTTTTTATATTTGTTCGTTAGCCCTGAAACCGATTAAAAGGTCCAGAATCCGAACCCATGGGCCGATTTCGCCCATATGCAATCCCCGCCGTACTTTCAGTCCTAGTAACCTACAGTTAAAATTTCATCAAGATAGCTTCATTATTTTTTGAGTTATCGTGCCTACGGACGGACGGACGGACGGACGGACATGGCTATATCGACTAAGGCGGTCACGCTGATCACAAATATATATACTTTTCCATATCTAGCTCGCTTCCTTTAGGTGGTTACAAACACCATACCAAAGTTAATATACCCCTTTACCTATTCTATAGGTGTAGGGTATAACAAAGACTTACGAAAACATGTAGAGAAGGAAAATGTCATGTTAGTTAAATTTGAAGATATTATTTGCGTGACCTCCTGAGTCGATATAGCCATGTCCGTCCGTCCGTAGGCCCGATACCTCAAAAAATAATGGAGCTATCTTGATGAAATTTTTACTGTAGGTTACTAGGACTGAAAGTACGGCGGGGATTGCAAATGAGCGAAATCAGCCCATTGGTTCGGATTCTGGTCCTTTTAATCTGTCTAAGGGCTAACGAACATATAAAAAGCACGATAACTCAACAACTAATGACGCTATCTTTATAAAATTTGTATTGTAGGTTAATGGTAATGAAACTACGGCGTTGATTGCGTACGTTGGGTAATGTACAATGGGTTCGGAACTTAGAACTTTTTGATCGAATTTAGGCCAAACGAGCATAATTTCGAAACCAATGAAGATACAACCTCCAAATTTGGTATCAGGGTGTCTCTTTCTTTTTCTTTAGTGTCCTTGAAATTTGAACCCCATTGGAGTAGTGGGTCGGGGACCAGCCCCACATTTCTGAAGACCTTAAAGCATATTTTTAAAATTAATAAAGATAGCAGCTTGAAAAAACTTAGAAGCTTTAAATTTGACACAAGGGTATTCTTTACTATTTCTTGTGTGTCTCCCTAATTTGGGATTGATTGGAGTGGTGGTTCAGTACTCCTCTTAGACCTCCCAAGGTTTAGAAGCTGATAAATGAAATTACTAAAAATAGTAACTTAAAATTAATATATAACGTTCCACTTGTGGTATTAAATGGTATTTAAAGTACAGCGTGGACTGCATATGGGCGAAATCACCCCAAGGGTTCGATTCAATGAAGATAGAACCTCCAAATTTGGTATCAGGGTGTTTCTTTCTATTTCCTTAGTGTCCTTGAAATTTGGGACCAATTGGAGTAGTAGACCACACACAGTTGCGAAGACCTTAACGCATATTTTTGAAATTAATAAAGATAGTAACTTCAAACAAATTTAGAAGTTTCAAATTTGGTACATGGGTACTCTTTGCTATTTCCTGCGCGAGTTATATATTTGTCAAACTCTATTACCACGAAAATAACAGACGTCAGCAATTCCTGTTGTTTCGAAATAAATTAAAAAAAAAGCTTCATATTTCAATATGCGAAAATAAAATTAATTATTTTCCCATAATAACAAAATTACGCAATTGCTCAGATTACACCAAAATTATTAACTTTAAAATAAAATTGTATAAATTGCTGAATATGCAATTTCTAATATATAAATATCTGTACATTTTTTAATTTAGTTAAGTCTCGATTAAGTCTTAATGCCGTGATAATAAAATAATCTTTAAACTTAAATAAATTGTGTTTTTACTTAAAAAAAAAGAAAATAAAAGTGGTTATTATTTTTTTTATGATATTTGAAAAGCAAATACAAAAGTGGCGCAGTCGGTAGGATAATTCAAATATTAACAAATTATCCAGTGATACTAATCGAAAATAAATTAAATTGTTCATAGTGTAAAATTAAATACAAACTGTTTAATACACAGTAAACAATTAAAAAAAATAAAAATAAGTATAATAATAAATTAAATTGTTCATAGTGCAAAATTAAAAACATTTTAATACACACTAAACAATTAATAAAATTAAATATAAAAGTGTTCATAGTGTGAAATAAAATTAAACATTTTATAAACACTAAACAAAAAAAAAAATAAAAAATAAACAATTTATGAAAAGTGATAAAAGATCTTTGAAATTCGACAAAAACAGACACATGGAACAACAAAATATGGAACATCAAAATGAGACCGTAAATATCGAAGTTGTACAACAACTCCAAGTTCAAATAGCAAATCAGAACAGGCAGCTAGAATTGTTATCTGCTCAGCTGCAACACTATCAACAAATCGATGCTCAAAACCATTATAAAGAAAGGGTTTTGAAAGAAGTTAGACATTTGTCTACTTTCAACGGAACAAATGATATAACCATAAATTCATTTGTCAACAGTGTGGAGTACTATATAAATCACATCACTGATTTAAATATTAAAAATGTTGCTATTCGGGCAATATTAAAAAAATCCAGGGGGAAGCCAAAAATACCATCATTAACATCCCGCAACCTGACAACTGGGAACTCATCAAGCAAACACTAAAAAGGAGATATAAACCAGAAATTGAACCAGCAGAAATTTACAGGAAGATATCTGACCTCCGTGTAAACTCGGTAAGTGATTTAATTACACAAATTCAAAATTTAAAATATAAAGCCGATGAGCTTCAAGTATATATAGTGATAGTAATTATATAGATTTATCTCCTCCGTAGCCTAGGTGGTTAGAGCGCAACCTTGCAATCTAAACACTGTGGCAGTCCCGGGTTCGAATCCTGGTGGGAGATACCATATCCAGTAAAATTAATAATTATAAAAAATTAATATATAATAAATTATAATATAATAATTATATACCTAAAAATATAATAATAAATAATTAGTAACAAATAATATAAAAATATACCTATAATCGTGTTTCCAGCTATACTCTATAATCTAATAATTAATACTGAATAAACAATAACCTATATGTAATTGAACGACAATGTAATTGCAACTGTCATATGCAATTACAATGGCAGTACGCACCTAACAACATGACACGGTTTCTCTACTTGACCGATAGATGACACTAGGGAAGAAATTAGGAAGCGACATCTTGTAGATAGATTACAGTAGACCAATCATTTACTTAATTGAAAAAGGAAAAAAACGATTCGAAACACAAGGCAGAGCCTCGATAAGAAAAAAGCAGATGGAGATGCCTAGTAGATATCCTATGCTCCCAAGAGGAGTAATAAGGACAAAAAAAAAAAAAAAAAAAAAATTATATAGATTTAAGCAAAATTGATAGTTTTTTATTAAATACAATTAAAGAAATGTCACAGGGAACGATGCTAGACCGAATATATAATGAAAATGACTTGTCTAAAGTAATAATAGAAAAATATTAAAATATTAGAAGATACGAATATTCTTGTATAAAGCAGGAACTTAAGAAAACAAATATAAATAATAATAATTTCAAAAATAATTATAAAAACAACTATAAAAATAATGAAAAAAATTTTAAAAATTCAAAAAATTATTCAAGTTTTGAAAATAAAAATGCCAGTAATAATCAATCCTTTAATCGAAATAAAAATTTTAGTAGTAACAGTGATAATTTTAGTGTAATAACTTAACTTTTTTTCTAAATTAGCCTCGGAAGAACTACCCATTATTAATGTAACAATTAAAAATCAAAAATTTTTAGCCCTTATTTATACGGGTGCTAACTTTAGTATTATAGATGACGATATAGAAGGTTTTAAAAAAATAAAAATAAAACCTATCCCTTTTTCAACAATAAATAGCAAAGATCAAATTAATTTTGAAATTCATACGGTAGCACCACTAGAATTTCATGCTCCATCTAATGCACTAATACGATGGAAAGTAAAAAAAACTACCTAACCGAAAATACCAAATTATAATAGGTGCAGATCTATTAAAAACTTTAGATAGTATCATAGATTTCGAAAAAGGAATAATTACTTTAAACGGACAAAATATAAAATTTGTTATGAAATATGAATAATATATAATACTAGCAGATTTACCCGGCGTTGCCCGGAAGCTTGCAAATTGTAAAATCGCAAGCTTCAGCCAATTTTTTGAAATACTACTTTGCTTATAAATGAAGCCACAAAAAAATATTTGTGGAGTTTCGTTAACCCATCGTGGCCCAACAGCTTTTTATAGGTTTTTCGTTGCTTTGTTATATATATTAGAAATGATTTAACCGATTAACTTCAAATTTTGTATATGTGTTCTTCTTTGAAAATGAAGTTCAATTTACTACCAGACTTGGAAGTTGTTAACCCCTGTCGACCCGAAGATTGTTCAAAAAAAAATTTGTAAGTAAATTACGTCCAATTTCTGAAAGTAGGTACAACTTCTTTGAATTAGGGGAATGCTTAAAAAAATGTTTTGTCGAGTTCTTTTAACCGATTGCGAAACAAAAACTTTAAAAAACAGTTTGAACGATTATCTCTAATTTTTCAATACATGGTGCTTCTTGAGAATTTGGTGCTCCTTGACGATAGAGTTGAGGATGTTAGGTTCCCGGCGAATAATGTTAACTGAATTAAAATGACTATTGGTCAAATGGGGATACTAAGTTTGCCATTATGTCATTATACTATGTCAATAGTAGTTATCTTGAATTGCTAACGATTGAATAAAATATAGTCGATGGTTTAGAAAAGATTTAAAAATTTGCTTTTCAACTTATATTTTGTTTAGTACTCACTTAAAAGTTGTAATACGCTCTTCCTCGTTTTTTTATGATTTGATGAGAGAAATGTAGGCTTATTTTTTGGAAAAACTGTTTTAAAATACTATGTTTTTAAGCATTATATATAAGAAATTGAATTTTTTGATTTTTAGATTTCATTTGAAGAAAACTGAAAATTTCATTGAATCTTTGTTCAAAACGCACAAACAGGTCAAAACCAAATTAACCATGTGGGTTTTAATTAAAATGCTGGTACAAAATTTTCAATAAAATACTTTTAATCATATAAGAAAATAAAATTTATAGAAAACTTCATGGCGTCGTCGTGGAAAACGGGTTAATCGAATTAACTAAAACTTTTTGCAGCCTCTCTTTAGACTGCAAAATCAACCTGTAAAATTGGACACAAATCGAAAACACAAAATTTTTTGAAAGTCCGCCAGGCCGAAATGGGATAAATTATTCGAACCAAATTTATACAACTAATTTCGGTTGCTAAGAGGAACATTTGTGCAAAATTTCAAGTCAATTTGTCAAACGGTTTTGACTCGACATCAAAAACATTGAAAAAGCTTCTTTGCGCCCTCGTGCCCAAACGGGTTAACCGAACTCAACAAAAATTTGTGCCAGACTCTATTGTCGACTGCGAAACCACCTTGTAAAATTGGACACAAATCTGAAATACAAAATTTTTTGGAAGCCCGCCACGTCGAAATTGGTTAAATTATTCCAACCAAATTTATACAACTAATTGCAGTTGCTAAGAGGAACATTTGTGCAAAATTTCAAGTCAATCGGTCAAACCGTTTTGACTCGACATCAAAAACATTGAAAAAGCTTCATTGGCCCTCGTGCCCAAACGGGTTAACCGAACCCAACAAAAATTTGTGCCAGCCTTTCTTGTCGACTGCAAAACCACCCTGTAAAATTGGACACAAATCGGAAACACAAAATTTTTTGGAAGCCCGCCAGGCCGAAATGGGTTAAATTATTCCAACCAAATTTATGCAACTAATTGCGGTTGCTAAGAGGAACATTTGTGCAAAAATTCAAGTCAATCGGTCAAACTGTTTCGGCTCGACATCAAAAACATTGAAAAAGCTTCATTGCGCCTTCGTGCTCAAACGGGTTAACCGAACCCAACAAAAATTTGTGCCAGCCTCTCTTTTTGACTGCAAAACCACCCTGTAAAATTGGACACAAATCGGAAACACAAAATTTTTTGGAAGCCCGCCGGGCCGAAAGAGGTTAATTTATTCCAACCAGTTTTATACCATTAATTCCGTGTAATAGGAAGAACATTCGTGCAAAATTTCAAGTGAATCGGTCAAACCGTTTCGACTCGACATCAAAAAAACGAAAAAGCTTAAAACGGCTCTGGAGCCGCAACCTGCTGACTTATAAAAATGCGACATAGCCTATGTCACCCCCCGGACTCCCAAAATTATTCCTCTAAAATTTGGTGTCAATCGGACCAGTGGTTTTCACGTGAATCCTGGACAAACAGACAAACAAACAAACAAATAAACAAACAAATTTTCTTCTTTATATATTAGATATAAATTTAATGAAATATGCATGTTAGAGACAATAGACCCAAAAAATAAATTTATTAAAGTTAGATCATCTGAATTCAGAAGAGAATCTGTTTATAAGAAGGGGATAAGTTAACCAAAACAACCGAAATTCAACACGAAATAGTTACGACAACAGAGCAGTCAATTAACTCAAAGTTATATAGATATCCGCCAAAACACGAGGAAGAAGTCAGAAAACAGGTTAAAGAAATGGAAGAACAGGGAATTATTCGAAAGAGTAATTCAAGGTATTCAAGCCTGTTGATAGTCGTACCAAAGGAAACAGATAATTCAGGTCAAAAGAAATTTAGGATTGTGATAGATTACAGACGATTAAACGACGTAACAGTGGACGACAAATTCCCATTACCGAACATTTACTCTATTTTAGACTAACTGGGAAAAGCATAGTACTTTACAACATTAGATTTGGCAAAGGGTTACCACCAAATTTCTATAAGGGAAGAAGACAGAAAAAAAACAGCTTTTGTGACACCACATGGACTGCATGAATTTAATAGAATCCCGTTTGGTCTAAAGAACGCACCAGCGACATTCCAACGGTTAATGAACGAAATATTAGAGAAAATGTAAATAAGGTCTGTGTAGTATATATAGACGATATACTAATATTCATTACCTCTCTCAAAGAACATATGAAAGCAATCTATAGTATTTTCAAAGTATTAGAAGAAAAAAATTTGAAAATTCAAATAGACAAATAATTTCATGAAAAAAGACACTGAGTTCTTAGGGCACATATTAACAAAAGACGGTTTAAAACCTAATCCCAATAAAATAAAAAAAATAGAAAATCTAGAGCTACCAAAAACTCAAAAACAGATTAAAAGTTTTTTAGGAATGACAGGCTACTATAGGAAATTTGTGAAGGATTACGCTAAAGTTGCGCAACCTATCACGAAATATTTAAAAAAAGGTACAAAAATTAATACCAACCACCCGAACTACATCGAAGTGTTCGAAAAATTAAAACATTTAATAACGAGTCATCCAGTAATAAAATATCCAAACTTCGAAAAGCCATTTGTTTTGACAATAGACGCATCGAATTATGCAATTGGCGCTGTTTTGTCACAAGAAGGACATCCTGTATGTTTTGCTCCACGAACCTTAAATAGTCATGAACGTAATTATTCTGCTACAGATAAGGAATTCTTAGCAATTTGTTTAATGTGGTCAGTAAACTACTTTCGGTAAGGTAATAAATTTAAAGTATTGACGGACCACCAACCAATAAAATATTTGCATGCCAAATATAAAGGTAAAGACCTATCACCTAGGCATCAAAGATGGTTGTTGAAATTAGGCGAATACCAATTTAATATCTTAAAGGAAAAGAAAATCATGTTGCAGATTTTCTTAGCAGAATAGAACATAATATAAATGAAAGAGAGTATGAGAAAAGCTCTACACAATCTCTCAGAAATTTTAATATTGAATGTAATAGTACAATGGCAACAGTTCATTCTGCAAGCGAAGAATTGTTGAACCATATTCCTATAAAAGAAGAAATAGTAAATAAGTATAAAACTCAAATAATTTTAACAAACAACAAAACAGTAGAATTAGAAACTTCTTTTGGAAGAAGAATCATAACAATAGCAGAATATTATTTTAATAGATTAAGCGAGATATTTAAAAGATATCTTAAAGGTAAAGTAGGAATCTTCTCAGAAATTTCAGACACAAAATATAGCATTGTGCAAGAAAAGCTTATAGAAATGTACTCAAATGATAATGCAATAAAATTTATAAAATGTTCATTCAGAGCGCAAGAAATTGAAATTGAAATCGAAGCGGTTAAAGAAATATCTCTCTACCATATAAGAGAAAGTTTTCATTCCGGTATTCAGGAAACATATAATCAAATTAAGTTCAAAATATACTACTCTAAGTTACTAGAATTAATTCAGATTGTAATTAATCAATGCGAAGTTTGTCAAACAGTCAAGTATGATAGAAGACCGATAAGACCCAAATTTGAAATTAGTGAAACTCCATCAGAAAAAAATTATATAATTCACATTGATACTTACACCATTATGAGAAATGTCTTCTTAACATTTATAGACAAGTTTTCTAAGTTTGGTACAGCATATCATCTTAGCGATAGAAATCATATTACTATCATAGAAAAATTAGAACAACATTTCTCTCAAGTAGGCAAACCGAAGAAAATCGTGGCCGATAATGAATTTAAGCCAATCCAAATTAAAGAATTTCTTATAGAAGAAGAAGTAAGTCTACATCTGACAAAACCAACAGTCATACTGGTAATGCAGATATAGCAAGGTTTCACAATACCATCGCGGAAAAATTCAGAATACCGCGGTTAAATAAAACCAACCTTTCTGTACAACGTTTAATACAACAAGCTGTTAGAATCTATAATAACAGATATCATTCAACAATTAAGTACTCTTCAGTTGAGGTACAAAATCATAAAATTAAACCTGAAAAAGTAAAAGAAAATCTAGAAACCATAAAACTAAAGAAAATTGAAAAACTAAACAAAAATAGAGAAAATTATGTTGAAACTCGTTCAACAGGTTTTGTAAAAAACTACAAAGCTGTTAGGCATAAAGAGCAACCCAAATATAAAAAAATGAAGTTAGGAAATATTCATATACAAAATATTAAAAAACCATTAAAATTTACAGATACTAGCAATAATGAACACAAACCGCGAAATGTAATTTGTTAGATATAAACAATATAAGTTCAAATACAGGATTTGTAAAAATAAACTTAGACAAAGAACAACTCGTCACACAAACTGACATTATAGTTCATATAATACATCCAACTGAAATATTAAAGCTACTCGATGATATTTATAACAGAACAGACGTACTAAATTGAAATCAAGAGACACTTTTGCAAACTGAAATTTTAGATTTAAAAAATAAATTAAAAACTATTATTCCCAATAAAAGACCAACACGAGGAATAATGAATGGTGTCGGAACAATGTCTAAATGGTTGTTCGGAACAATGGACGAACAGGATCGACAAAGTATAGAAAAACATTTACAAACTGTAGACCATAACAATCATTTACTTATAACAAATAATAATGAACAAATTACAATTAACAAACAATTTCACAACACAATTAAGCAACTTAAGTCAATTATAGAAGGTGATAGAAGTATATTGTTAAACCAAATAAATAATTTACAAAAATCGTTAATTCAACAAAATTTATATTTAGATTTATTCTTTAAGATACAATTGATTAAAGAAAAAATAGAAATAATTCAAGATAATTTAGCTTCTATTAGGCATGGAATCGTACATTCAAATATTTTAACAGAAGAAGAAATAGAGAAATACGAAATACATTTTTATAAATTACAATACATAAAACTAGGTTTATCTCAATTCGAAAAAGACGCATTATTACTTGCAATCAAAATTCCAAGAAAAATTAAAACAATTCAATTAGAAATTATCATTCCAATTCCGAATAAAGAAAATAGAGAAATTAATTATCCAAATGAAATTATCTTTACATATAATAATAAAACTTATAAATATGAAAAATTAAAAACATTAAATGAATTATCTTTAAGTAAAAATTGTATGTTTAAAAATAATTGTGAACTAATAAATTGTAAATTAACCGAAATAATACAAATAGATGAAGAAACTATTGTAATTAAAAATGCTAATAATATAAAAATAAATCAATCTTGTGACAATAGAAATATTACTTTAACAGATCATGCTTTGATCCATTCCAATAATTGCACTTTAAAAATACTAGATCACAAATTGTCAAGTAAAAGAAAGTATCCAACAAAGATTATATTATCCATTAAATCAAACTTTTACTTTTAAGAATAAGGTTACTTTATAAAATAATATAAAAAAATTAGAGAACTAAAAATTCATAAAGAATTGTCTTATGTACTTGACGTAATATTATTAGTAATTGGAATAATTGGAGCAATCGCATTGTTAAAAAAATTTGGTTACCTAAAAATTAATAAAAGATTTCAGGAGAATTCTTATCTAAAGGAGGGAGAAGTTACATATTTGTCAAACTCTATTCCCACGAAAATAACAGGCAGTACGTCAGCAATTCCTGTTATTTCGAAATAAATTAAAAAAAACCTACATATTTCAATATGCGAAAATAAAATTTAATTATTTTCCCATAATAACAAAATTACGCAATTGCTCAGATTACACCAAAATTATTAACTTTAAAATAAAATTGTATAAATTGCTGAATATGGAATTTCTAATATATAAATATCTGTACATTTTTTAATTAAGTTAAGTCTCGATTAAGTCTTAATGCCGTAATAAAAAAATAATCTTTAAATTTAAATAAATTGTGTTTTTACTTAAAAAAAAGTGGTTATTATTTTTTTTATGATACGTGAAAAGCAAATACAAAAGTCGCGTTCCCCTAATTTTGGATCAATCAGAGTGGTGGTTCAGTACCCCTCATAGACCCACCAAGGCTTAAAAAACTTATCATCGAAATTAATAAAAATAGTAACTTAAAATTAAGATAGAATGTTCCAATTGTGTGCAAGAGTTAATTAGTATTGAAAGTATGACGGGGACTGCATATGGGCGAAATCAGACCATGGTTTTTGGTTCTGGAACTTTTGAAAGTTCAAAGGCTAACGAACATATATCTTAAAAATAGTATAACTTAAAAACTAATGCCGCTATTTTGATGAAATTTAAACTCTAGGTTACTAATAATGAAAGTACCGTGGGAATTGGTTCTGGTCGAGTTCGGATAATGAGTTTGGATTCTAGAAGCTTTTGAGGCCTTGAGCGATCTGAGGCCAAACGAGTATAATTTCGAAGCCAAAGAATATATTTCCTATTTCCTATGTGTCCCAGAAAATTTGGACTTAATTTTAGCGGTGGTTCAGGTGGCTCCTAAGATATCCCAAATTTCAAAAGCTTATTTTTGAGATTCATGAGGATAAAAACTTTAAATTTGATACACGAGGGGCTTTCCTATTTCCGTTTTTATTTAAAACTTTAAATAAAACAAATTACAATAAAACATATTTTGTATAATCTTTTATAAATAAAAAACAAAATATTTGTTTAATAAACTATTAAATTCCTTTTCTTTTTACTTTTTATTATATCATATATTTTATTGAATTATTACCATACTTAAGCTATATTCAAAGGTACTTGCTGCATTTGTGTAAAATTTATGGTTATATTTAAATGAATTATATGAAAAGTTCTAAATTTGTAATTATATTTTAGAAATACATTTATTGCTCATTTTGCGTTTATAAGCTTTTCGATAGGTATAGAAGCTAGCAATTTAAAATAATTGCAATTTTGAAAAATTTTAATTATTAAATATATAAAATTTTTATCTCAAAAAGTGATAAAAGTTTTGAAGTTTTTCAAGTTTTCAAGTTTTTTAATATTAATATTTAAATCGATAAATTAGTAAGAATTTGTAATATTTTTTTTATAGATAGTCTAACTAGAAAATGATTTTAGTATTATAAAGTGAATTTGGTTAGCTATGTTTTACGACCAAACTAATAACAGCTTTTATTGTTTTAAAATGACTTATGGACTTCCCATTAAATTTGAACCAAATAGGTGTAGGGTATTTCTAAGTCGGTTGTACCGACTGACTGTTTCTTTCCTTGATGTAATTACAAATCTGGTACAAAAGTTTTTAATACAACTCATTTAATCGTTTAAGCAAATAAAATTTATAGAAAACTTGATGGCGTCGTCGTGGAAAACGGGTTAATGGAACTTATCAAAAATTTGTGTCAGCCTCTCTTTTCGACTGCAAAATCACCCTGTAAAATTGGTCACAAATCGGAAACAGAAAATTTTTTGGAAGCCCGCCAGGCCGAAATGGGTTAATTTAATCCAACCAAATTTGTATAACAAATTCCGGTTGCTGAGAGGAACATTTTTGCACAATTTCAAGTCAATCGATCAAACCGTTTTGACTCGATGTTAAAAACATTGAAAAAGCTTCTTTGAGCCCTCGTGCCCAAACGGGTTAGCCGAACTCAACAAAAATTTGTCTCAGCCTCTCTTTTTGACTGTGAAGCCACCCTGTAAAATTAGACACAAATCGGAAACACAACATTTTTCGGAAGCCCGTCAGGCCGAAATGGTTTAAATTATTCCAAACAAATTTATACAACTAATTCCGTTTGCTAACAGGAATATTTGTGCAAAATTTCAAGTCAATCGGTCAAACTGTTTTGATTCCACATCAAAAAAACGAAAAAGCTTAAAACAGCTCTGTAGCCGCAACCTGGTGACTTATAAAAATGTGACATAGTCTATGGCTCTCAGATTTATTCCTTTAAAATTTTGTGACAATCGGACCAGTGGTTTTAACACGAATCTTGGACAAACAAACAAACAAATAAATTTTCTCCTTTATATATTAGACTAGCAGATTTACCCGGCGTTTCCCGGAAGCGTGCAAATTGTAAAAAAGCAAGTTTCAGGCAACTTTTAGAAGTACTACTTTGTACTCCCCAAAAGCTTTTTATAGGTTTTTTCGTTGGTTTGCTATATATTAGAAATGATTTAACCGATATACTTATATGTTTTCCTCTTTGAAAATGGAGTTCACTCGAGTAACAGACTTGGTATTTGTTTCCCTTTGCCGCCCGACAATTTTTCAAAAAAAAATTTGGGAAGATATTAAGTCCAATTTTGCGAAATATTGCTTGGTCAAAGTTAAAAAAAAAGGTTTGTTGAGTTTCGTTAACCTATTGCGGCACAGCAGCTTTTTACAGATTTTTCATTACTTTACTCGTAAGCAGAAACGGCATGACAAATTGACTTTAAATTTTTTATGCGTACATTTCTATACTTGTCATTCCTACGATTGGTGAAAAACAAAATTTTATAAGTAAATATTAATTTCCGAGGTTTTCATCGGTACGGTTCGGTCGCAGAATTTGTTTAAACAAAAAATTCAAACTAAAATATTGAATTCTATATTACAAAAAATTAATTAAAATAAAAGAGTGTTTTTTTCTCGAGTTATGAATTATTTTATTATCTTCATCATTAATAAGACATTGGATATAGATATTTCTTTTATCTTTTTCTTAAATTAATTTTAATAGTGCACTTGACTTAACTGTAATAAAGAAAACTGTATGGCTGTGTAAAAAAAAAAATATTTGGTCAATAATAAACAATTTTAATAATAATTTTTTTTATATGCAAAGCTTAAAATATTTAACTTTCTATACAGTAAATACAAATTTTTAACTTAATTGAATTTTATAATTAAGAGTGCATTAAAATAAACACTTAAAACTAATAATTAAAATAAATCAAAAATAACTATTAGATTGAATTCTATTAAGCTAATCATATTTAAACACAAACGGTGTGAATGTATTTTTACTTTTTTTCCAACTGATCTTAATTAAATATTAAAACTGGACTAAATTAATAACAATAATTAAACTATATTTTAATATTTAACTTAAATAAACATAAAAAAACAATTTAAAACTAAACAAATTAACTTTGATTTTTACCGGCACAACTTTTGTTATCATTCATAGAACTGTCAACTGACCAAATATCATCCCTACTTGTTTTGTCAATATTATCACAACGAAGTAAAGTGCTGCCAGCATAAGATTTCTTTTATAAGATGTCTAATTTACTTGTTACGATCCAAATTAGTATTACCGCTTTGTAAATTATTTCGATTTACAATATTCGACATATGTATTTAAGTAGATTCATATTCCTACTTCCAAATTTTTAGTTTAATTTAAAATTATAATAAATATACGAGTATAACAAATATATCTAATATGGACAAGCAAATGGAATTAAGATCCACTAGTACTAGTACTTCTTCATCAAAATCTGCTCCTTCACCCGTTAAGGGTAAAAATAAAGAGGTCTATAATAAGAATGTAAACGCATGTATTAATGATTACCTTAACGAAATGCTTAACAAATTAATTGAACGTCTTGAAAGTTTTGAAGATAATATATTGAATGTTATTGATCAAAAATTTTCCAACCTAGAACAAAAAATTGATGATAAACTTGCTGATCTAGAGCAACGCTTAGGTGAGACTTACGCGGCAGATTTCAAACTTGAAGGTGAGAAAATTTGTGATAAACTGGAAATGATAAACGTAAAAAAAATTGTTGAAGAAGTACCAAAAAGTAGCAATGTACAAAAGAAAAAGTTAACTCCTTTGTATTCTGATATGGTTAAAAAAAACCCTGTTGTATTGATAAAACCAAAACAAAACCAAAAGTCAGAAGTGACAAAGACAGCCGTCAAAAAAGTTATCAACCCAATAAACTACAAATTAAGTGGATTGTCTGAAAGAAGAGATGGCAAAGTAGCAATATTTTGTGAGGACAATAGTACTGTAGGTAACATTGAAAATGAAATTAAAAATAAAATGAATGAAAATTATGATGTCGTTGTCTTAAAAGAGATAAAACCAAAAATTTTAATAGTAGGTATGACAGAAAAATATGAAAAAGAAGAGCTAGTAGAAAGAATTATTAAGCAAAATATAATGAAATTCGAGAATGAAATAAAATTTATAAAATCGTACAAAAGTAGCAAAAGTGAAGAGAAATATAATGGAATTGTTGAACTTAGCACAGAAGATTTCAAATCTATAATGGAAGTAGGGAAAATAAAGATTGGTTGGGATAATTGTAAAATATATATTGTTTTTTTTTTTTTTTTTTTGTCTTGGGGTAAGGATGGTGGAAATCGTCGAAAGATACTGAGCGCAACCACAGTTATGTGTGACTTTAACACACTAAAAACACCCGCCCTGTTTTAAAATATTAAAACTAGTCTTAGAGACTAACCATTAATTTTGCGCTAACTTTTTATGATCTACTGGAATTACAGACCTCCGTTAAGGTGATCTGAATTTATCGCTAGTTGGAGGGGCCTAGTTCTTTTAAGCCTTCTATTGACATTTGAAAATAGTAGAAGTTTTGACGCTTCTATGTTTATGTGACCTTCTAAGTGGGTCTTATGTTTTATGGCATATTTTTTTATTTCATCGCTAACAATAGGAATTCCTAGATCCCTATGTAAATCGGAATTTCGTACGTACCATGGAGCACTCACCATGTTACGTAGCACTTTGCTTTGAAATGTTTGAATTCTCTGAATATGTGTTCGTTTGGCACACCCCCAAAGTTGTACGCCGTACAACCAGATAGGCTTAATTATTTGGTTATATAACAAAATTTTGTACTCTATTGGCAATTTAGATTTTCGACCTAGGAGCCAATACATTTCTCTATATTTTTGTTCAAATTCTATTCTTATCTTTTTGACATGTTCTTTCCATTTTAGCTTGACATCTAATGTCATTCCTAGGTATTTTGCCTTGTTTTCATGAGGAATATCTACCCCATTTAATTGTACGGCTGGGGGATTTTGAATAGGTTTATTTGTAAAATTTACTTGCACTGATTTTAATTCATTTAGTTTGATTTTCCATCTTTTGGTCCAAAGATATAATTTATCACTTGCTTTTTGTAGTTTATTTGTAGCCTCGCGGACATTTGATCCTACTGCCATTATTGCAGTATCGTCAGCAAAAGTCGCTACAGTTATTTCTTGAAATTGGGGCAAGTCACTAGTATACAGCAAGTATAATATTGGACCCAAGATACTTCCTTGAGGCACACCCGCTTTAATTTCTCTCAGTGTAGAGTACTCTTCATCCTGTTTAATTCTAAACAGTCTATCAGTTAAGTATGATGAGAGTATATCTACATATTTTTTAGGTAATAGTTTCCGCGACTTATAAATTAAGCCTTCGTGCCAAACTTTATCAAATGCTTGTGCTACGTCTAGAAATATTGTAGAGCATATTTGTTTTTCTTCTAGAGCTTTCTCAATTATATCAGTGATTCTATGTACTTGGTCAACAGTAGAGTGTTTTTCTCTAAAACCAAATTGATAGTTTGGAATTAGTTTTCTATTTTTTATTATAGGTTTCAACCTTTTTAATAACAGTTTCTCAAAGAGTTTTGACATAATTGGTAACAGAGAGATAGGTCTATAAGACTTTGTTTCGTTTGGAGGCTTTCCTGGCTTACGTATCATAATTATTTCTGCCACCTTCCAAACGTTAGGTACATAATTTAACCTTAATGAATGCTATATTATATATGTTAACATTGTTATCCCTTTTTTCGGGAGTTGTTTTAGAATGTCTGCAGTAATTAGATCGAAACCTGGTGCTTTTTTTGACTTCAGAGCTTTAATTTCTTCAACCATTTCTATATGAGTAATTAGTTCAATGGCATTTTCTTCTCTTCTGAAGTCATTTTCAATGTAGAGGTCTGACTCTATTTCATTGGGCCGAAAAATTTCTTCCAGGTGATCTGCGAATGTTTCGGCTTTTTCTTTATTATTTTTTGCCCATTTACCATCCATTTTCCGAATTGGTGGGACTGGCACTACAGGTTTTTTCAAACTCTTTGTTGCTTTCCACAAAGAGTAATTTCTTTCTTTTTTAGCTGATAAATTCTCAACATATTTTTCATATGATTTGTTTTTTATTTCAAGAATTCTTCTTTTAAGATTCTGCGTTATTCTATTCAACACAGTTTTATCAGCTGGGTCACGTGTTTCATGCCATCTTCGTCTAGCTCTTCTCTTTAGTTTAATCGCATTTAATATATCTCTAGGATAATTAGGTCCTGCTGTCATGTATTTACATTCTTTTGTATTATTCCATGCAGCATTTTGGACAATTTTATTAAGATTTTCAATTGCTAAATCTATTTCATCTTTAGTTGTTATTTTAACCCTTAAATTTATATTATTTTCTATCTCTTGTTTAAAGTTGAACCAATTTGTTGATGTATTAACAAGTGTAGGCTTATTTTGTTTCTTAACAATTTTTTCATGCAGGTTTAGTACGACAGCCGAATGGTCTGAGTCTAAATCCTCATTATTTTCTAGGCTAATAAAATTTGGAGATATTTTTTTTGTTATGAAAAAATCCAGTAGATCAGGAGTTTTATTTGTATCAGTAGGCCAATAAGTTGGTTCGCCTGTAGAATGAAAATAGCAACCCAACTCTCTAATAGCTTTCCTTAGCTCTCTTCCTCTTGTTGAGGTAAGTCTTGAACCCCAATCGATATGTTTGGCATTGTAGTCACCTCCTAGGATGAACCTATCCCCAAGTCGGTTCAAGAGGTCTTTAAGGATCATATTCTTTAAATTATATTTAGGAGGGCAATATAAAGCCCCAATGTTTAAATCCTGTTTAAGGGACTTAACACGTATTACTGAAAGTTGAAATTCATCAGTTTCTATTTTAAACTCTTCGTGATGCAGTAAAGAGTTTTTCACCAAAATTGCACTACCTCCTCGCGGCTTATTACTAGGGTGTGTCGCATTATAACATGTGAAACCTATTATTTTTAATTTTGACTGTCTTGTCATATGAGTTTCTGATAGGAGACACACATCAATGTTTTTAGTTTTGAGAAATAGCTCTAATGCTAGTTTTTTATTTAGTACGCCGTTTGCGTTCCATGTAGCAATACTAATTTTATTTTGGGCCATTATTTAGAAATTTTCTCGGAGTACCACTATAGCTTTTGCTAGAATTGTTTTCTAAATTGGTTATTCTTTTAGAGATATCGTTCATTGAATTTAACAAATTTTGCATCATCTGCATTAAAATGTTATTATCAGCTTTAGTGTTAGGTTTATGAATGCTATTTGTGCTATGAGTTATATTCCTAACGTTAGTGCGTTTTATTATTTTTTCAGCTGATTTTTCTAATGCAACATTGTTCTGTTTTGTTGCACTAATAGGTTCTTTTGCTCTATTTTGTGATACTTGGGCATACGATAAACCGTCGATGACCCTGCTAGGATTTAAGCTTCTAGATTTAGGGTTAGGTGAATTCGACGCACCTTCTTTGGTATGTTTTGGATTACTTTTTTTTTTTCTCTTTTGTAATTCTTTTGCAACTACGCACCCCCTATAGTTTGCAGGGTGTGCCTCAAGGCAGATAGCACACTTCGTCGTAACTTTTTTGCTTTTGTCACAATTCGTTGATAGATGTGACCCTGCACATTTTACACATTTAGCTAGACGCTGGCAAAATTTTTGTGTGTGACCATATCTTTGACATTTTTTACACTGAGGAATCAGATTTGGTTTTTTCAGAGCTTCAATTTTCACTCTCATATGCTGAATAAACTCTATTTTATAAATCTTATCAATGTCCTCAGTATTTTCAAATGTTAACATAAAAAGAGGTAGTTTAACTATAGTTTCTTCCTCATTCTTTTTAATTTTTTTTCTTTTGTTAACAACTTCAATGATTTTGAAACCCTTACATTTAAGCTCTTGCTTTATATCTTTAGGATCGCATGAAGGATGCAAGTTCCTAGCCATAACTTTAATTGGCCTGGTCAACTTGTTTTCATAAGTATGCCTTTCTAAATTAGGTTCATTTATGATTTTTGTTAGTTCTCTGTATTCCCCTTCTTTTTCAACATTAATCTTCAGTTGATGGTTATTCATCATATTTATTTTATAGTTAATTTGTACATCTTTCAGTATTTTATTAACTTTGGGGTATTCTACAACATTACTTAAGATAACCGGAGGAGGTTTGTTTTTTCTTGTAATTATGGGTTTATCAATTGAAATTTTTGGTTTAATCACCTTTAATTTATCTACACTATTTTCTTTGTGTATTTCTGGTGAGTGCTCCGCTTTTCTTTTTTTCCCTGTACGTTTTACAATCCACTCGGTTTCCCGAGTTAGTTCTTCTTCATCTGTACACTATTCTACTGCACTTTTAGTTAATTGCTTTTTCTTTAGCATTTTATTTTCTTCGGTTAAAGTGTGAATCTGACTCATTAAGTCGCTACACATCTTCTCTAGTTCACTTATTCTTAAATGAAACTGTTTCTCTACTGTAATACCCACGTCTAGGGGTTTATTCTGACCGTCATCGTTAGACATAATTTTTATTAAATTCGAACCAGTAATATTTCTAGTGACATTAGCCTGGATTCCCGCTTTGTCACTGGTTTTTTTTTTCAACTACAGGTGGTGATCTTCCCACTAAACCGCCCTTTTTAAAAGGGTCGGCTGCGTTGAACGTAGATACATTTTTAACCACTGGCGACTTAACTAATCCCTTTGTGGAATTAGCCAAGCCCTCGCCGGCAGCCGTGGTCTCTGCCGACATTTTGGTAGATATCCCTACCATATTGGGTTTCTAATGGGTTTATGACGCGATTATATAGCCTCTCAAAACCAACAGTCAACCTCACCTTCACGCGGTGAAACCCGCTTACTAACAGACGAGGCTCTGACGACCGAGTATTGGCGGTATAACCATAGTGAACAATCCTCTGGTGGAAATGACCAGATGAGAAACACACGGCCCTACAAATTGGAGGTTGGACGTCGGGCTAACAACCCACCCCGTAAAAAAAGCATTGTTACGAGAGATTTACTACAGCCTCGGATACAGATGGATTTAAACAATATACGACCCATGCAACGGAAAAAGGATTATGATTTGAACATCGGAACTTGGAATGTTAGAACAATGCTGCAACCTGGAAAAATGCAAGAAATTGTCCAAGAAGCACAAAAAGCCAAATTAGACGTCATCGCTCTACAAGAAGTAAGATGGAAAGGGAATGGCAGAATAGACAAACGAGATTTCTCACTACTATATAGTGGAAACCAAGAGCGAACTGGACAATATGGCACTGGCTTCATCGTAATGAAAAAACTAAAAAATTCAATATTAGGCTTCACCCCAATAAATGATCGTATATGCACGCTGAAAATTAAAGGAAAATTTAACAACATAACTCTGATATCATCCTACGCACCCACAGAGGACGCTACAGAAACATCTAAGGATGAATTTTATTATGATTTGGAAAGGACGTGTGATACGGTTGGGAAATATGACACTTTAATAGTCTTAGGAGACTTCAACGCTAAAATCGGTAAAGAGCCGTTTATCGAGGGCATCGGTGGAATGAACTCACTACACGACGAAACATCAGCAAACGGGTTAAGATTGTGTCACTTTGCAGCAGGATACAACTTATACATCGCTAGTAGTCATTTTCCACACAAAAATATACATAAAGGTACCTGGAAAATACCAGCAAATGGAAGAACGAACCAGATTGACCATGTCCTAGTGACCAAAAGAAGAATGTCCTCAGTAATGAATGTACGTACATGTCGCGGATTAAACTGCGACAGTGACCACTTCCTAGTCAAAGTAACACTTCGACAACGAATCTCAAACATCGCAAAAAAGAGGGGAGAAAAGAAAAAGAAATGGGATACAGAAAAACTAAAAGCAACAGGGGTATTAGAAAACTATCAAACCAAACTTGGAGATAATCTGAATTGCCTAAGAGATATGACTACAGAACTAACAACTATAGAAGAAGACTGGTTAAACATTAAACGTGCAATAAACTCAACAGTTCAAGAAACCATAGGCATAAAGACGAATAGAAGAAATGAAGAATGGTTTGACATAGAATGTACTGAAGCAATTAAAGACAAGAATGAAGCCAGGCTAAAAATGATACAAAGAAATACAAGGAGAAACGAGGAGATCTATAAAACGAAAAGGAAATATGCCACTAAGCTTTGTAGACAAAAAAAACGTAGTAACATGAAGAAACGTGTTGAAGAAATTGAATCCAACTTCAACAACAAAGACATAAAAAATTTTTACAAAGGACTAAAAGAAGAAACAAGAAATTTCCAACCTAAATTGACAAATTGCAAGGATAAAAATGGTTTTATTCTATCTGACGAACACCAAATTATAGATAGGTGGAAACAGTACTTTGAAGAACTTTTCAATATTAACAATAACAATAATGATGGAGTAACATTTTCATTTCACATAGAAGGAGATAATGAACGAAATCCTAATACGGAAGAGCCGACAATTGAAGAAACTACAGCAGCAATTAATAAACTTAAAAACGGAAAATCACCAGGCGAAGACGGTATTACTGCAGAACTTTTTAAAAAAGGAGGTGAAGAGCTGCTTCATCACTTACACAGATTAATGTGTAAAATATGGAGGAATGAAAGCATGCCGAAAGAATGGGAAATTGGTACCATATTCCCTATCCACAAAAAAGGAGATAAACTCAATTGCAGTAACTACAGGGGTATCATGTTACTAAATGTTGCATATAAGATTTTTAGCAAAATTTTATACGAAAGACTAAACGAGAAAGCAGAAACCATCTTAGCTGAGTATCAATGCGGTTTTAGACCAAACAGATCAACAACAGACCAAGTTTTTCTCATAAAGCAAAACATGGAAAAATGCTACGAATACAATCTTGACTTGCATATACTATTTGTTGATTTCAAACAAGCTTTCGACAGCATTAAAAGAGAGGAAATACCGAAAATTTTGCACAATTTGGGATACCCTGAAAAACTAATTCGACTTACAATGATGACCTTAAATAACACCAGAAGCAGCGTCATAGTACAAAATCAAATTTCAGAGGTTTTCAGCATAAAAACAGGTGTAAAACAAGGCGACACATTATCGTCAGTGATTTTCAACCTCATGCTGCATTACGTAACGAAAGATCTAGATAGAGGGGGAAATATATTCAACAAATCATCACAAATTAACGCTTTTGCTGACGATATTGCTATAATAGCCAGAAACAAAAGAGCTATGGTTGAGCAGTTCGTGAAACTCGAAGCAGAAGCTATCAAAATTGGCTTAAGAATAAATGAAAATAAAACAAAATATATGATATTATCACGCTCAAACACTAGGCGCAGCCCGCAAAACATAACAATCGGAGAATACAACTTCGAAGGCGTAGATAATTTTACGTATTTGGGAGTATTGCTCAACAACGACAACAGCATGCACTGTTCAATACAAAATAGAATCCAAGCGGCCAACAAATGCTACTATGCACATCAAAAACTATTTAAATCGAAGCTTTTATCTAGACATTCAAAACTGTGTATGTATAAAACCCTAGTTAGACCAGTATTGACCTATGGTGCGGAAAATTGGGCATTATCAATATCAGACGAAAATAGTCTACAAATTTTTGAACGCAAAATTTTAAGGAAAATATTTGGACCGAAACAAAATCTACACGGTGAATATATGCACAGAAACAATCAAGAACTACAACTACTAATAAATAATGAAGACGTGGTCCGCTTTATTAAAGCACAAAGAATTAGATGGGCTGGACACGTTGCTAGAATGGCAAATAATAGGTCACAAAGACTTATATTAGATGTTGCTCCACCTGTAAATAGATACAGAGGAAGACCAAGGCTAAGATGGACAGATGGCTTAGAAAATGATTTAAGAAAACTTAATATCAGAAACTGGAAAGTTGCAGCACAAAATCGACAAGTATGGCGGGCAGCAGTAAATCAGGCTAAAACTCACCCCGAGTTGTGATGCCATTTGATGATGATGATGATGATCCCTACCATATTTTTATCTTTATTTGTGTTCATTATTTTATATTGTTATATTTTGTATTTTATACCTACTACCAGGTATTTTAACTGCCGCCCCTTTGGGGAACCGACGCAGACCAGAGAGCCGTCCATTCTGGATCAGTCGCTTCTGGATTTTCGTTGGATTTTAGAGGACTCGTACCCCAAGCATTCCTTACTGCGGATGTTTCTAAGCCCCAATCCGCCGGGGAAGTTAATTGTAAAATATATGAAAATTATGATGTTCGTAGATGTTTTAAATGTTTGGCGTATGGGCACAAAAGTGAGAAATGTTCTATATCCTCAAAGGTATGTCTGAAATGTGGAGGAAATCATCTAGTTAAAGAATGTATACAGAATAATCAAGTTTGTATAAACTGTAAAAGGGCGAATGAATCTCTGAATTTACAACTAGATATTACACATAATGTTTTTGATAAAAATTGTCCATCATTGTTAAGAAAAATAAATATTGAAAAAAGAAAAATTTTTAAGTAGCAATCAATAGAAGATATTGTAGGAATTTATTTAAATTGTCAGGGTATTATAAACAATTGTTATGAATTTGAATTATTAACAATTAATAATACTTTTGATTTCGTTTGCTTATCTGAAACTCATCTTTGTGAAATGGACGAGGATAATTTAATAAACATTTCTGGGTACAGTTTAATAAGAATTAATTCAAGTTCACGTCATACGGGTGGATGTATGTTTTATCTGAAAAATTGTTGGAATTTCGAGTCAGTCAAAAAAGTCATCGTAGATGTTGAATTCTGGATTTTGATCATCAGAATATACAATATGACTAATGTGTTCTATCTAGTAGCAGTTTATAGGGCACCCCACTACTCCAATTTGAATTCTTTTATCAGTAATTTCAATTTGTTAATGGAAGAACTAAGCGAAATATCACATACAGTTTTAATAATGGGTGATTTTAATATTAACTGGCTGAATGATAATACTGAAAGAAATAAAATAAAAGACATAATTAATGATAGTGGATTTAAACAAATCGTTAATCAATATACTAGAATATCTAAAAACAGTAAAACATTAATTGATTATGTGATAGTAAACGATAATAATAATATTAAAGCATGCACTGAAAATAATTGGAAGATAAGCGATCATGAAACAATTAAAATTAGCATAAAAACCAATTTAAATAAAAACGAAGAAGAGTGTAGTAGAGTAGACTGTGTCAACTCTGGGATACCCGTATGACCGGAACATACACATTATATCATCCGGTTAATTAATTTTGGCTTTATTAAGTGTAGTGCAATACTTATATAAAATAAAGAGTTGTATGGCAGCTACTCGAACCCTCTGTCGTAGACCAACCAAATTTTGCAGAAACTTTGGCCATTACACGAAACAATTTTTGGCAAAAATTTAGACACCCAGCTTCATTAGGTGGAGAGTAATGCTCATATAAAATAAGGAGTTGTATGGCAGCTACTCGAACCCTCTGCAGCAGACCAACCAAATTTTGCAGAAACTTTGGCCATTACACTAAACAATTGTTGGCAAAAATTCAGACACCCAGCTTTATTAGGTGGAGAGTAATGCTCATATAAAATAAGAAGTTGTATGGCAGCTACTCGAACCCACTCCACTAGACCAACCAAATTTTGCAGAATCTTTGGCCATAAAACTAAACTACTTTTGGCAAAATTTCAGAGACGCAGCTGTAATAGGTACAGAGTAATGCTCATATAAAAAAAGAAGTTGTATGGCAGCTACCCGAACCCATGGACCAAAATGGCTGGATTTAAATAACGATGACGGCTATTGCAAAAAAACGAATTTGCGAAAATTTCAAGATCCTAGCTCCTTTAGTTTTTGAGTTATCCTGCGGACGGACAGACGGACAGACGGACGGACGGACATACGGACGGACGGACGGACGGACGGACGGACATACATAGCTAAATCGATTTATTTTTCGATTCTGATCCGATCCATACACTTGAGTCTATATCTACCCCCCCTCCTTCTCTGCGTCGCAAACGTAATGGCAAATTTATTATACCCTTTCACTATATAGTCAGTATAAAGATAATAATAACAGCTTTAAAATATTAAAATATGGTAAAAATAAATTTATAAGAACGTTAAACGGAAATGAAATTTTAGCGGTATATAACTTTAACTGCAATATAAAAGCAGAAATTTTTAGTAAAGGCCTAAGAAATATTTTTAATGAATTTGTTGAAATAAAAACATTTTATCAAAGTAATAATAATATCTGGTTCACATTAGAACTGCATGAATTAAAAATAAAAAAAATTAAACAATACAAAGTTGCTAAATTTTTAAATAATGAAGAAGAATGGAATAAATATAAAAGTATAAGAAATGAATTTAAAAATAAAATTAGCAGTGAAAAGAATAAATATGTAAAAAATAAAGTAGAGAATTGCACAGATCAAAAAGATATGTGGAAAACAATAAAAAAATTAGTGTTAAATGAATCAAAAAACAAAATTAAACAAGTGAAATTTACCGATAATAAAATATACACAAATAACTTAGAAATTGCTAATAAGTTCAATGAATATTTCGTTGATAGTATAGTTGATATTAACAGCAGTATTCCTATAAAACAATATAATAATTTCATCGATAATATTTCCACTATATTTAAATTTAAATTAATCACGATAAATGATTTAAAAAAAATTGTAAATGAAATAAATAATAAAAAAGATATGAACTTAATTAGCATTCCTGCAGTTAAAGACGCGTTTGAACTTATAGGAGAGAATTTATTATCAATTATAAATATATCATTAAATTCCGGCAGTTTCCCAGACATATGGAAAGAAACAATGGTAATACCCATACAGAAAGTTAAAAATACCAACATATGCAGCGAATTTCGACCAATCAATATGATACCAATTGAAGCAAAAATTCTAGAAAAGATAGTATATAACCAACTAGAAACATACTTTGAAAAAAATAATTTAATTTCTGAGTACCAATCTGGTTTTAGTATAGGGTCATAATTGTGAATCGCTACTTAATCTAGTAATTACAAATTGGAAAGTAGCAGTTAATGAGGAAAAATGTATTGTGGCAGTCTTTCTGGACTTGAGAAGAGCTTTTGAAACAGTGGATAGGAACATATTAATCAACAAGCTACATAAATATGGTATTCAAGAGAATGAATTAAATTGGTTTATATCTTGCCTAAGTAATAGAAGGCAGGTTACGAGAGTAAACGAAGCTGTTTCGGATGCAATTAACATTCTGTTAGGAGTAAAAAAAAGTTATTTCTTTTCCAAAATTAGAAAAAAACTCAGCCTTTCAACATCTATAAAAATTTATAACACCATGGTTAAACCACATTTCGAATATTGCTCATCAATCTTATGTACAGCCAATAAAGAAGACAAAAATAGGCTACAAAAGATACAGAATAAGGGAATGAGAACAATATTAAAAGTGAACATATATACTTCCATTAAGTTCATGTTAGATTGCTTGAAGTGGGCTAGTGTTAATCAAAGAATATACTAAAATGTGATAGTAATGGTTTTCAAAATTAAAAATAAACTATTACCTAACTACTTATGTGATAGACTAATTTATGTAAGTGATGTACATCATCACCATTTGAGAAACAGAAATGATTTTAGATTGGCAAATATAAGAAGGGAAGGAACGAGAAATATGCTAATGTATAAAGGACTTAAACTATTTAATGAATTACCACTTTATTTAAAGAATGAAATTAATATCAGTATTTTTAAAAAGAAACTCTTAATTCATGTAAAAGCACATTTTGAATAATATACAAATTTAAACTTTATTATACTCATGTAAATAATTTGTAAATATTATATTCTTTGTTTTATATTTTTTGTTTTATAGTATGTAAGAGTAAAAGAAAAAAATGAATTTTTATATAATTGTGAATTCACTAAATAAATAAATAAGTAAATTACGTCCAATTTTTGAAAGTAGGTAACAACTTCCAAAATTTCAAGACCTTAGCTTGGCCCGTATAGAAGGTATGTCTAGCGAAAAATTTTGCAAAAGTTGAGTTTTAAAATAGTAAATTTTCGTACCGTATTGCAACCCTAAACATTTGTCTTTTAAAAATTTGTAAAGCTTATAAAACCAGCTTTCCTTTGCCGTTTTCAGATTGAAAATACTCCTAAAAAATTTTTTTGTAATAATTATAAAATTAACATGTACACCATTCTTGTGTTAACTTTTTTCAATAACATCAACTTAAATTAAAACTCCATTGAGAGGTCAAAAGGGTATACTAAATTTGCCATTATTTCATTATACTAAGTAAATTGTAGTTTACTTGTATTGCCAGCGTTTGAATGGCTTAGAAAAGGTTTAAAAATTTGCTTTTCAACTTATATTTTGTTTTTTACTTACCTGAATGTTCTACAACGCTCTTCCTCGTTTTTTAAAGATTTTATGAGAGAAATGTAGGCTTCTTTCTTGGAATTTTTTCTTTAGTCTTTGTTTTTTATCTACTTTGCAGTTGTTGTTTTTTAAAAAAAGATTTCAGTGTAAAATTGCACCTTTCTTCAAATCAAATCTAAAAATCAAAAAATTCAATTTCGTATATATAATGCTTAAATACATAGTATTTTAAAACAGTTTTTCCAAAAAAGACGCCTACATTTCTCTCATAAAATCAAATAAAAACGAGGAAAAGCGTAGTAGAACTTTCAGACAAGTACAAAACACAATATAAGTTAAAAGCAGACTTTTAAACCTTTTCTAAACCATCGCCTATATTTTATTCAAACGTTGGCAATTCAAGAAAACTACTATTGACATATTATAATGACATAATGGCAAATATAGACCTATTGACCTATAGTCAAACGACCTATGGTCATTTTAATTTAGTTAATATTATTCGTCGGAAACCCACCATCCTCAACTCTATCGTCAAGGAGCACCAAATTGTCAAGAAGCACCACGGATAGAAAAATTAGATATAATCGTTCAAACTGTTTTTTAAAGTTTTTGTTTCGCAATCGGTTAAAAGAACTCGAACATTTTTTTTAACATTCCCCTAATTCAAAGAAGTTTTACCTACTTTCGAAAATTGGACGTAATTTACGTACTAATTTATTTTTGAACAATCGTCAGTTTGGCATTGGTTAACAAATTCCAAGTCTGTTAATAGAGTGAACTCCATTCTCAAACAGGAACACATATACAAAATTTGAAATCAATTGGTTAAATAATTTCTAATATATAGCAAAGCAGCGAAAAAACCTATAAAAAGCTGTTGTGCCACAATGGGTTAACGGAACCCCATCAATATTTTTTTGAGCCTTTCTTTTTAACCAAAGTAGTATTTAAAAAAAAAATGGCCAAAACTAGCTTTTTTACAATTTGCACGCTCCCTGGTAACGCCGGGTAAATTTGCTAGTATTAGATAACCAGTGCAGTCTGCTAGTATTAGATAACAGAAACTTATCTAATATCTGAAGATGGCGATAAACTAATACAGATAAACAACTACGAAATTACTGGAGGAGTTCTATTTTATATAAAAAACGAGGAAGAGTGTAGTAGAGTAGACTGTGTCAACTCTGGGATACTCGTATGACCGTTATATAAACAGTATATCATTATTATTATAAACATTAATTACTTTTGGCAAAATTTCAAACATACCAGCTTTAGTAGGTGTAGTGTAATACTCATATAAAAGAAGGAGTTGTATGGCAGCTACTCGAACTCACTCCAACAGACCAACCAAATTTTGCAGAGACTTTGACCATAAAATTAAACTACTTTTGCCAAAATTTTAGACACGTAGCTGTAATAGGTACAGAGAAATACTCATATAAAAAAAGAAGTTGTATGGCAGCCACCCGAACCCATTAACCAAAATGGCTGGATTTAAATAGCGGACGGACAGCCTGACAGACGGACAGACGGACAGACGGACAGACGGACAGACGGACAAACGGACGGACGGACAGACGGACGGAGATTTATTAGTTAAAAGGAAAATCAATCAAATTATAAATGATGCTGGTTTTAAACAAATTATTAGGGAACCTACAAGAATAACACAAAATAGCAAAACATTGATTGACTAGATTTTAACCTATAACACCAAAAACATAAGTGCGGAAATTTCAAACAGTTGTAAAATTTGTATAGAAATAAATCGGAAATACAATGCCATCATTTGGCTAAAGATAATAAAATATTTTAAGTATTAAACAAAATTTTAGAAATAGTATTTTTCATAGCCCATTGTTGACTACATTTTATGTTCCACTTAATGAAAAAGCATCAATTTTTAATACAAGTCAAAAATATATAGTTACATTCACAACAACCTCTGCTGATAACATTATACCAATTGTAGCAAATAACTAGTTTGAAGGAAAAAAAACTCAAAACTCAAGTATAAGTTGTAAACTTAAATTAAATTAGCTATATAAAAGCTTAAAATTATTTCCGAATATAGATTACCGTGAATATAAAAACAAAACTCTAAACTTATCATAATTACAACAAATTTCAATGGAAATGGTGAGAATCTTAACACAAATTTTTAGAATTAGTTGAAAGTGCAATAACTATAATTTTAAAATATGACTTTTTAAGTCAAGTTATACTAATAAATAGATTAAAAAGTAAATTAGTTGATAAGACTAGGGAAATAATACAATAAATAATCATGTAGAAAAAACTTTTAAATAATTTCGGAGAAAAACGAGGAAGAGTGTAGTAGAGTAGACTGTGTCAACTCTGGGATACCCGTATGACCGTAACATATACATTATATCATCCGATTAATTACTTTTGGCAAAATTTCAAACATTCAGCTTTATTAGGTGTAGACTGTAGAGTAAAGCTCATATAAAAGAAGGAGTTGTATGGCAGATACTCGAACCCTCTGCAGTAGACCAACCAAATTTTGCAGTAACTTTGGCCATTATACTAAACTACTTTTGGCAAAATTTCAGACACGCAGCTTCCATAGGTATAGAGTAATGCTCATATAAAATTAGAAGTTGTATGGCAGGTACTCGAACCCGTGGACCAAAATGGCTGAATTTTAAACTCGATTCCGTTTTTTGCATAAAAACGAATTTGTGAAAATTTCATAATCCTAGCTCCTTTACTTTTTGAGTTATCGTGATTACGGACGAACGGAAGGACGGACGGACATACGTGGCTAAATCGATTTATTTTTCGATTCTGATCCGATCCATACACTTGAGTCTATATCTACCCCCCCTCCTTCTCTGCGTTACAAACGTAATGGCAAATTTATTATACCCTTGGACTATATAGTCATACGGGTATAAAAATCGAGTCAAGAATTATACGATAATTTACGAAATGTGCAAAATAATTTCAATACCGCTTTAAGGGTTTTCATGGATAAAATTCCAGAACCAATGCGTTCTATACTTTATAGTAGAAACCCCGATTCTCTCGAAAATGCCATGAATATTCTCTATGAAGGAGGATATGCCTATTATAATCCGTATAAGAATAATTCTCGCAATAACGGAAACCAAAATGCCCAAAAATTTAGAAATAATAATTATTCACACAATTAGAGTAATAACCCTAGAAATAATAATAAGAATTTTACTATTAATAATAATTGGTACAATAACAATAAAAATCAAAGTAATAATAATGATCACAGATCTCAAAATACTTCTACCATTAATAATAGATACGATTCTAACAGCAGAAATAATACAAATCAAAATAGAAGATTTGATCAAAATAATAATAAGAATTTTACAAATCAACAAATTCCTCAAAGTTCACAATCTAAGCGTATGGATGTAGACTACACTATACAAGCCCATATGAATAATGTAACTGCAATCGAGGCTCAAAATTTTCAATTGATTGCCTCGGAACCACAGAACAACGACTTCCTTATATAAAGAACCAAGCCAAAGGAAGACCACTTAAATTTATTATAGACAATGGTGCGACAATGAGTGTTATCAATACAAAAATTTGTAATCCTACTTCTAGTATAAAAATTAATCCAATTAGCATTAAAACACTTACAAATACCACTATGTGCAATACTAAAGTAAGAATTGATTGTTTTCTTGAGTTTGGTTTTGACACTAAATTAGAATTCCTGAAATTACAATTTCATGACAAATTTTAGGGTCTATTATAATAATATTTTAATTCCCCTCGTAACTGAAATGTATTATGAAAATCAAATAATCAAATTCAAATAAGGTAAAGAAATTCCTTTCTTCTTCAATGAAAATGAAGAAACACAATATCGTAATCCTTTTCCTCTTAAAGAATTTGACATATTTCAAAATGAAATTTTTTTTGACGAAAAGGAATTCAGAATTAATCATTTAGATGAAGTGACAAAACAAGAACTTCTGAAGATAATAAAGAGGTTTGATAAAGCTTTCTATCATTAAGGTGATGACTTAACGTTCACTAACGTGATTAAACATAATATCAATACAACTAATGATATTCCAACTTACACAAAATTATATCGTTATCCTGAAATCTATCACCAAGAAGTAAACAATCAAATTGAAGAAATGCTTAAACAAGGTATCATTAGAAATAGTGAGTCCCCTTATTCCGCACCCAGCGCCGGCTTGAACATTTGCGGGGCCATGTGCGAGGTTAACCGCGGGGCTTTTTTTTTTTATTAATTTGCTTTGCTTTTTTTCAACCTAAGACATTGGAATCTGCTATAATAAATTACTAATATAAAATATGATTAACATCACATTGTTGCATATAGCTATAACCTATAACATATTTCAATAAGTTATTTAACAACTTGCATAACTTAAATAAAAATATACATAGCTATATATATATATATATAACAATTTTCTATCAGTATTTTGAAAACTGCAATGCAATTATAACTTTGAAAAATGGAAATCATTAGTATCTTTATTTTAATTTTTTCATTAAAATAAAAACACAATAAATTGTATGTACTTTTCTTTAAGTGAAACTAAAACTATATCTATGATGACTGATCTATTTAAAATGCACAAAATTAAGTAAATTTGTTGTAGTTTGGAGAAAAAATTTATGAATTAAAGTAAATTTCATAAGAAAAATATAAACAAAATGATCATGTTAAACACATTTTTTATTTAAAACAATAGTAATTATCAGAATACATAAATGTATACATATATAAATATAGACAAATCTGCTATTTATACCAAATTACTGAGTATATATTTACCTATTTACCTATAAGAATTATAATATAAACTATTAAATTATAAACACAAACACTAGAAATATTTAAATATACAACGACAGGACACCAACCAACAGGTCGAATTCTCATACTATATTGCCAAAAAAAACAAAGTTCCAAAGTCTTTGGTTTTGCAATATTTTTAAAAACAAAGCCTACTATGTAAATAAATTTGAATTTTCTTTAAAAACAGTTCGAATTTGAATTTCCACCAATCGGGAGCCACTAAATTTTTCCAATTTAAATTAACAAATATAATAATGTAAACATTTTTTTTAGGTTTAAAAAGTCATTCTAAAAATTTAATGTTTGTAATTTTTTTAAAATGCTTTTTTTAGAAAAAAAAAAACTTTTAAAGAAACTGTTTCAATTGAAGGAAATTTTAATTGTATTGTGTAAATTTCTAATTTTTGTCTTGAATTTAATAATAATATTATATAAACTTTCCAAAGTGCGGGGCCTTCCAAAGTGCGAGGCCGGGTGCGGTCGCACCTTCGCACACCCTATCAAGCCGGCTCTGTCCGCACCCATATGGGTTGTCTCAATAAAATTGATTGCATCACAAAAACGAAAGTGGAGCATTGTTATCGAAACTAAATAATTTGGAAGATATTTTAGATAAATTAGGGCGAGCTATGTACTTCGTTACGCTCGATCTTGCCAAAGTCTTCCATCAAATTAAAGTCGCACCCGAAGATATAAAGAAATCGCATTCAGTACCTATAATGGACACTATGAATTTCTCAGGATGCCATTTGGATTTTTAAGACCTCCTACAACATTCCAGCAAATTCGGTACTTAAAGAGTTCATATGTAAATGTTGCTATGTATATCTAGATGATATTATTATCTTTAGCACAAGTAAAGAGGAACATTTTGACAACTTGAAAAAATTCAAAATAAATTAAATAACGCTAGCCTCAAAATTCAATTGGATAAAAGTGAATTTATGAAGCCAGAAACTGAATTTCTTGTTCATATTATCAAAACAAAAGGTATTAAACCTAATTTAAATAAAATAAAGGCTACAACAAAATTTCCAATACTGAAAACACAGAAATAAATCAAAAGTTTTTAGGATTAGTTGGGTATTACAGAAAATTTATTAAAGATTTCGCAAAAATTTCAAAGCCCTTAACAAATTGCTTAAAAAAAGGAAAAAATATAAATAACACAAATCCTGAATATAAAGAAGCATTTGAAAAATTAAAATTTTTGATAACTACTGATCCAATATTAGAATACCCCAATTTTTCAAAAAACTTTGTACTTATTACAGATGCAGGTAAATTCGCGATTGATGCTGTTCTACCGCAGAATTACCAACCAATTTGTTACGCTTCACGTACACTCAATGAACATGAGTGTAAGTATTCCCTAATCGAAAAGGAACTACTTGCGATTATCTAGGCAACTAAATATTTTTGCCTATATATTTTTGGTCGCAAATTCAGTGTCAAAACAGACTATAAACGTTTACAATGGTTGCATAATTTGAAAGAACCCAATTAAAAAATGCAAAGATGGAAAATCAAACTAGAAGAATAAAATTTTAATGTTGAATACCGTGAGGGAAAGGAAATCAAAATTGCTGACGCATTATCTAGAGTACAAATCAATGTTAATCAAATAGATTTTGATGAAAATCGTTCAACCTGCTACCATTCACTCAGCAAATTAAAATAACTCTAAGTATATTCCAATATCAGAATCACCAATAAATATTGATAAACCCCAAATTATTATTAAACAAGTAAAGAAACAGTCAGTCGTGCAACCGACTTAAAAATACCCTACACCTATTTGGTTCAAATTTAATGGGAAGTCCATAAGTCATTTTAAAACAATAAAAGCTGTTATTAGTTTGGTCTTAAAACGTAGCTAACTAAATTAACTTTATAATACTAAAAACATTTTCAAATTAGACTATCTATTAAAAAATATTACAAATTCTTACTAATTTATCGATTTAAAAATATTAAAAAACAAAAAAACTTGAAAACTTTTATCACTTTTTGAGATAAAAATTTAATATATTTAATAATTAGAATTTTTCAAAATTGCAATTATTTTAAATTGCTAGTTTCTATACCTATCAAAAAGCTTATAAACGCAAAATATGCAATAAATGTGTTTCTAAAATATAATTACAAATTTAGAACTTTTCATATAATTCATTTAAATATAACAATAAATTTTACACAAATGCAGCAAGTACCTTTGAATATAGCTTAAGTATTGTACACAATGTCTTAATTATACATCACCTATGGTAATAATTCAATAAAATATATGATATAATAAAAAGTAAAAAGAAAAGGAATTTAATCGTTTATTAAACAAATATTTTGTTTTTTATTTATAAAAGATTATACAAAATATGTTTTATGGTAAAATTCTTAGCCTTTTAAAAATATAAAAGTTTTAAATAAAAACGGAAATAAGAAAGCCCCTCGTGTATCAAATTTAAAGTTTTTATCTTCATGAATCTCGAAAATAAGCTTTTTAATTTTGGGATATCTTAGGAGCCACCTGAACCACCGCTATAATTAAGTCCAAATTTTCTGGGACACATGGAAATAAGAAATATATTCTTTGTCTTCGAAATTATACTCGTTTGGCCTCAGATCGATCAAAAACTTCTAGAATCCGAATTCATTGTCCGAACTCGACCAGAACCAATTCCCATGGTACTTTCATTATTAGTAACCTAGAGTTTAAATTTCATCAAAATAGCGGCATTAGCTTTTAAGTTATACTGCTTTTAAGATATATGTTCGTTAGCCTTTGAACTTTCAAAGGTTCCAGAACCCAAAACCATGGTCTGATTTCGCCCATATGCAGTCCCTGTCATACTTTCAATACTAATTAACTCTTGTACACAATTGGAACATTCTATCTTAATTTTAAGTTACATTTTTATTAATTTCGATGATAAGTTTTTTAAGCCTTGGTGGGTCTAAGAGGGGTACTGAACCACCACTATGATTGATTCAAAATTAGGGGAACGCGCAGGAAATAGTAAAGAGCACCCATGTACCAAATTTGAAACTTCTAAATTTGTTTGAAGTTACTATCTTTATTGATTTCGAAAATATGCTTTAAGGTCTTCGGAACTGTGTGTGGTCTACAACTTCAATTGGTCCCAAATTTCAAAGACACTAAGGAAAAAGAAAAAGACACCCTGATACCAAATTTGGAGGTTCTATCTTCATTGGTTTCGAAATTATGCTCGTTTGGCCTAAATTCGATCAAAAAGTTCTAAGTTCCGAACCCATGGTACATTACCCACCGTACGCAATCACCTTCGTAATTTCATTATCAGTACCCTACAACACAAATTTTATGAAGGTCATTAGTTGTTGAGTTATCGTGATTTTTTATATATGTTCGTTAGCCCTTAGACCGATTAAAAGGTCCAGAATCTGAACCCATAGGCCGATTTCGCCTATATGCAATTCCCGCCGTACTTTCAGTCCTAGTAACCTACAGTTAAAATTTCATCAAGATAGCTCCATTATATTTTGAGTTATCGTGCCTACGGACGGACGGACCGACGGACCGACGGACATGGCTATATCGGCTCAGGAGGTCACACTGATCACAAATATATATACTTTTCTATATCTAGCTCGCTTCCTTTAGGTGGTGACAAACACCATACAAAAGTTAATATATCCCTTTACCTATTCTATAGGTGTAGGGTATAAAAAGGTTCACCACAAAATTACAAATTAATAAATATATAGAAGAGAAAACGTAAAATTTTTACGCACCCAGATTCAAATGAAAAATTCTTCTTAGAGATTTTTAAAAATCATATTCCTACTAATGATATCATATTCCCAATAGTAAGAGTATCAATGTCGTTCATATAAATTTAAAAAACAAATATTATTTTCTTAAATTTAAAAAGGAAGTTCAAAGAGTCATAAACAAATGTAACATCTGCAATTCTGCATTTAAATTCTACTTAAAATTTCAGAAACTGCCAGTAAACTTTTAGATAAAATTATAAATTTTAATATCACACGCCGGTTTGTTTTGTTTACATTTAACTAAATTAAAATAATAATTTTTTTTTTGAAGTATTACTTATTTTAATCTTCTTCTAGTGGTAAACAAAACAATATATCCATCTCTCTCCTTCCCTTTGATAGATGTTAATGTTCCAAATAATTCTCACCGCTCTCAATGTACCATCATAAAGCACCGTAACTTAATTAATAAATTCTGATGGTATATGTCCAATATTATCAAAAAACTTTCATTCTATATTTGTATTTTACGATTTATAATGCCATTATTACAAATGTTGTCTTTTTTTAATTAGATGTAATTGTGTATTTGTTTTATTTTGATTGAGTTTTTGGTTGTACCTACTACGAGTACATATAAGGGCACATATAGTTTCTATATAGATTCGATATCGTGCAAGTTAAAACTGTTGGACGTAGTTATAAACCATTCTCTCGCTCGAAATAAAACTATTCTATGTCAAAAAAAACAAAACATTAAAACATTATACTATGTCAATAGTAGTTTACTTGAGTCGATGGTGTAGAAAAGGTTTACAAATCAATCTCAGGGTGTTTTTTTTTTTTTTTTTTTTTTTGTATTAATTATTAAGCTAGTTTTAAACCGCAGCTATTAGACATCCGACTTTATATTTTTCATTAACATTTGTTTATTAAAAATTCGTTATTAACAATTTTTAAATTATGATTTTAGTTTGATTAGTAGTTAGTTAGTTGATTAGTATTTTAAATATATTTACAAAGATTTATTTAAATATTTTATATTACAATATTGTATTATAATAAAATTTACATAGTTACAAATTTACATACAAATTTTTTCCTCTGTTTTCTTTTTCTCAATACTTCCTTTTTTTTACATTTCGTAACAACTAAAAATTTAAGTTTTATTGAAAAATTTATCCAATTTCAATTAATTTCATTATAATACTTATGTGTTATTTCTTATAATTTCTTATAATTCCATCTAATACCATTATCCAAAATAAGACCTAAGTAATTAAATACTTCGACAGTTTCAATCGGAATACCATTCAAGTGGAATATTGGGCTATGGAACGTTTTATTATAAAATAACATAATTTTTGTCTTTTTAATGTTAAATTTTAGACGATGATTTGTCAGTCACTCATTGATTGTTAATAAATCAAATTCAATTGACTTTTTAAGTGCAACTTCATTCTTTTCTGCGTGATTGCAGCATCATTAGCGTATAAACTGAATAATGCCCTCTAATTTTAAGTGTGTTAAATCATTTACAAAAATCTTAAATAATTCGGGGCCTAGATTTGAACCCTGGGTGAACCTACTCCTTTTATTATTTTTTTTATTTTTTTTTTTTTTTTGCTGTACGATTTGTTTATTTTAACTATCTGTTTTCTGTTTGTTAGATATGTTTTGAAATACAGTAAGTCTTTAACATGGAAATTTAACTTAATTAATTTATGTAGCAATATATTGTCATCAACGCAATCAAAACTGAAGATCTAGAAAGAAGCAGGCAACATAATTTCTTTGATCTATATTATTCGAAATAAAATGTGTTTAAACATGCCGCTGTGGTGTTATAATTTTTCTCAAAGTCGTTTTGATCCTCATGTAGCTTATTATTATTAGAAATAAAAAAAGTTAATCTATTTTTTAGCACATTTTCAAAGAATTTTGTAAAAATGTGCTTATATAGCTTTACTCTGTCAGTCCGTCCGTCTGTCCGTCTGTCCGTCTGTCCGTTTGTCCGTCTGTCCGTCTGTCCGTATGTTTACAAAAACTTTTACATCGTCTGAAATAGAGAAAAGAAGTTTTAACCACTAGTAGGTATTACAAAAAAAATAATTTCGTAGAAGAATTTTTTTCTGTAGCCCCACCTGTTACGGGGCTACAACCCCCCAAAGTTGGAAAAAGCCCTATATTTAATTTGTTATAACAAGAGTTCTGTTAGATATATTTTCAATGTAAAAACGGCAAACGATAGCTGGTTTCGTAAGCTTTATAAATATTTAAAAGGCAAATGTTTAGGGTTGCCATACGGTACTAAAATTTAACATTACACAAAACTCAATTTTTACAAAATTTTTGGCCAGACATATCTTCTAAACGGTTCAAGCTAGGGTTTTGAAATTTTGGGAGAAGTTAGATACTCAGAAAAGTAGGAGTCGGTTAACAAAATTTTTTTGTCAAGCCCCATGTTTAGGAGCTATAAGGGCTCGATAATTGAAATTTTGCAATTTTTAAACACCTGTAACTTGAATACCTGTCCAAATTTTTTTTTAGTGATATACAAAATTCAAAGCTCTATAATTATATTTCAACATGTGTCAAAGGTTTTTTTAATTTTGAAGGGTGACGAAGCTACAGCCCCTGCAAATTCCAAAAAAGCCCTATATTTCAGTTGATACAATAAGAGTTCTGTTAGGTTTATTTTCAATCGAAAAACGGTAGAAGAGAGCTGCTTTTATAGGCTTTACAAAGTTATGTCTTTTAAATGTATAGGGTTGCCATACGGTACTAAAATTTACCATTATATAAAACTCAATTTTTGCAAAATTTTTGGTCCCATGTATCTCCTAAACGGTTTAAGATAGGGTCCTGAAATTTTGGGAGAAGTTAGATCCTCAAATATTAGTAGGAGTCGGTTAACAAAATTTTGTTGTCAAGCCCCCTGTTTAGAAGTTATAAGGGCTCGAAAATTTAACTTTTGCTATTTTTAAGCACCTGTAACTTGAATACTTGTCCAATTTTTAGCACATTTTCAAAAAATTTTGTAAAAATGTGCCTATATAGCTTCACTCTGTCCGTCCGTCCGTCTGTCCGTCTGTCCGTCTGTCCGTCTGTCCGTATGTTTACAAAAACTTTTACATCGTTTGAAATAGAGAAAAGAAATTTTAACCACGAGTAGCTACTACAAAAAAAATAATTTCGTAGAAGAATTTTTTTCTGTAGCCCCACCCGTTACGGAGTTGCAGCCCCCCAAAGTTGGAAAAAGCCCTATATTCAAATTGTTATAACAAGAGTTCTATTAGGTGTATTTTCAATCTGAAAACGGCAAAAGGTAGCTGGTTTTATAGACTTTATAAATTTTTAAAAGACAAATGTTTAGGGTTGCCATACGGTACTAAAATTTACCATTATGCAAAACTCAATTTTTGCAAAATTTTTGGCTAGACATATCTTCTAAACGGGCCAAGCTAGGGTCTTGAAATTTTGGAAGTAGTTAGATCCTTAGAAATAAGTAGAAGTCGGTTAACAATAAGTAGAAGTCGGTTAACAAATTTTTTTTATCACGTCCCCTGTTTTGCAGCTATAAGGGCGGGAAAACTGAAATTTTGCAATTTTTAAACACCTGTAACTTGAATACCTGTTCAAATTTTTTTTTTGTGATTTACAAAATTGAAAGCTCTTTAGTTATATTTCAACATGTGTCAAAGGTTTTTCTTAATTTTGAAGGGTGACGAACCTACAACCCCCACAAATTCCAAAAAAGCCCTATATTTAAATTGGTATAATAAGAGTTCCGTTAGCTATATTTTCAATCTTAATAAAGCAGAAGAGAACTGCTTTCTTAGGCTTTCCAAAAATACATCATTCAAATGTACAGAATTGCCATACGGTACTAAAATTTACCATTATGCAAAACTCAATTTTTGCAAAATTTTTGGCCCCACATATCTTATAAACGGTTTAGGCTAGGGTTTTGAAATTTTAGGAGAAGTTAGATCCTTAGAAATTAATAGGAGTCGGTTAACAAAATTTTTTTGTCACGTCCCATGTTTAGCAGCTATAAGGGCTCGAAAATTTAAATTTTGCTATTTTTATACACCTGTAACTTAAATACCTGTTCAAATTTTTTTTCGTTAATATACAGAATTTGAAGGTCCAACATTATACTTTAACATATGTTAAAAGATTTTCTTAAATTTAAAAGCGGTTCTTTAAATTGAAGATAGTGTCTGTCAGTTTTAACCATTTTTGCTTATATAGTAAAATTCTAAATAAAATTCCAAATTTTGGTAGAATTCACAATTTAATTCCTTGAACCTAAAAAAGTTGTAGGAAGGGGAGTAGTGAGGATAAGATCCTTGAGCAATTGGACAACCTTCCCCAAAGAGGGGCTATTAGGGCTTAAAAATTAAAAAATTACTGTTTCTATAAGTAAGTAGTAACTTCGGCACCAACGTATATATTTCCTAAATTAAACATTAACATTGAAGCTTCAACATTATATTCCGATAAAATACTCGGTATGAAACACTCTATTATTTTGAAAATGTGCTTTTTTACAAACCCTTGGTTTTTTTTAAATTTAATAAAAAACTTTACTGTTAGCAGTAAATTTTATAATTAAACAGTAACTATTTCCAAGTAAATATTTCCAAAGTTAAACACAGTATGTAATACAATATAAATTTGAAAATGTGCTTTTTTAAAAACCCTTGGTTTTTTTTCATCACTTGTTAATAATTATTTTGAAGATTTTTGAAAAGGCATTTAGTACTGAAATGGGTCTATAATTTGACTTAGGTCCATTTTTAGCACATTTTCAAAAAATTTTGTAAAAATGTGCCTATATAGCTTCACTCTGTCCGTCCGTCCGTCCGTCCGTATGTTTACAAAAACTTTTACACCGTTTGAAATAGAGTAAAACAATTTTAACCATGGGTAGTTTTTGCAAAAAAAATAATTTCGTAGAAGAATTTTTTTCTGTAGCCCCACCTGTTACAGGGCTACAGCCCCCCAAAGTTGGAAAAAGCCCTATATTTAAATGGTTATTACAAGAGTTCTGTTAGATATATTTTCAATCTGAAAACGGCAAACGATAGCTGGTTTCATAAACTTTATAAATTTTTAAAAGGCAAATTTTTAAGGTTGCCATATGGTACTAAAATTTAACATTACACAAAACTCAATTTTTGCAAAATTTGACATTCTTCTTGAATTGACATTCTTCTTGAATTTTTGCGGTTTATCTGAATTGGGAAACACATATGGGGGTAATGTGTTCCACAATTTGGAGATGCGACTCAGAAAAGAGTTCCTAAATTTCAGAGTTCTTGTTCTGAAAAGCTCAACTGTATATGGATGTGATTGAGCTGCTAACCGTGTGTTACGGCTGTAGGGTTTGATTTTAGGCATCATGTTTTTGATTTCTTTTGAAGTATTCCCTAGAAGATATGTATAAAAAAGACAAGCAGTTCCTACATTACGGCAGTGACTTAAAGACGTTAAGTCTTTTGTGAAGTTATTATCATTGATAATATGAACAGCTCTCTTTTGTATCTTATCCAGATACTGAAGAGCGGTGCTGGGAGCTCCAGCAAATATGTGAGAGCTATACTCAAGTCTCGGCCGATTATAGGTTTTATAAGTTTGTAATAGATTCGGAGGTGTAAAGCATTTCCTACTCCTACTTAAGAATCCTAGGCATTTCGCGGCATATTTTGCGACCGAAAAGATGTGGTCGTTCCACGAAAGTTTTGCATTTATTTCCATGCCTAGAATTCTTAATGATTCGAAGTTTTGAATACCTACATTGCCAAAAGAAATGTTTAGTAAAGGATCGCTGCGCTTGGTTGAAAGCAAACAGCTTTGGGTTTTTGAAGCATTAAAACTTACCCTGTTCACGCTTCCCCAATCTTGAATTATTTGGAGATCATTATTTGAGGAACTTGAAACTTTGGTTCGTTCATTGTTTACCGATGTTGAGGTAGCATCAGCTGCTCTCTCAAAAAGGTAAGACCAGTCAAGAGTGCTGCCATCAGCAAAGCTATGAATTTTATTGGAGGTAATGGATAGAAGATCATTGATAAATATTAGAAATAAGGTTGGTGATAAAACCGAGCCTTGAGGGACACCAGCATTGATTTCAAAATTTTTAGAAGTAAAACCATCCAATACAACTTGTATTGAACGTTGTGAAAGGAAAGATTCTATCCATAAATTGAAGATTTTTCTTAGACCAAATGCTTCTAGCTTTTTTAGTAGCGTGGCATGCCAAACGCGTTCAAAGGCTTTGGATATATCTAGAGCGATTATGTTCGTCTCGCCATATTTTTCCAAGCAACGACCCCAGTTTTCAGTCAAAAATGTCAACAGGTCACCTGTTGATCTATTTGACCTAAAACTATATTGTTTATTTATGGTTTACTTATTTGAATAATATTGATTTGTCAATTTGATCAATCCTATCCCAAATATTGCTAACATCAATCGAATTGTAATTTAAAATTGTTTTTTAATACTTATTATTTCCAAAAGTAATTTGGAGTTTATGCTAATAAATATTAAATGGTGATCCGAAAAAACCGAGTCAAGAATATGCAAATAATACTGATATGTTGTTAGATCATTTACAAAATGATCTAATATACTTTTACTATTTGGGGTAATCCTTGTGGTGTATTTTTTTGACAGTTTGTTACATAAGAAGTAACCATTACTTATCAATGTATTTACGTATTGTTTAACATCAGTGGGTCTGCTGGTTTAATACGTTTATATTAAAACACCCAGTGAATATGAATTTTAATATTTGACAAGAAGTTCATCTAATTTAACTAGAAATTCATTATTATTTGTATTTGGTGCTTTGTAGATTCCTATTATATTAACATCTTGCTTTAATAATTTAACAATTAAAAAATTTGTATTTGAAAATTCCCCCTCAAAAACTAAAGTACTAGACAGATTTTCTGTTACATAAACCGCTACACCACCGTAGGGTTCCTGTCGATTAGAGAAATAAGAAGAATAGCCGGGAAGGCTAAAATATTTGTTTCCTGATTCCCTCAACCAAATTTCTGTTAAGACTATTATGTGAATTGGATATTTATAAGAGTTTATTAAAGATTCTAAATCTGACAATTTATGCCTTAAACTACGAATATTTAAATAGCAAATATTAAAATTTTTCTTATATAAGCTGGTTGTTAAAATGTCATCTAAATCTGTTGAGTGCCTTATTTTTAGATAATTTTGTACAATAATATTGTTGTCTGTAGCCATTATTGTCATTTATTCTTAATAAAGTAACATTGAAATTATTTATTAAACAAAAGAGATTATATACGCTTGTAAAACTGATTGATAAAATTTTCTTAAAATAATTATTGAAATACCAGCTGAGATAACAATAACAATCAACGCACTCACTTTGACAAAGTAATAATTTTTTATGATGATATAATGATTACAAATTATATCAAAAATATTTATAAAAATAAATTTAAAATTGGTTAAAATAAATTTAATTTTATATAAGACACAAACCATTATGCAAGAATATTTAACTTTTATATTGTTATAAACTATTACATTGTTAATCATATTTATAATATATCTAACCCTGAAAATTAATCAACTTTAATATTATCATTAATATTACATGACATCATTGTAGTTAGCGACAGAAATGGTTTTGGAGAAAAAGCGGTAGTAGATGAGAGAAAGCTTTATCATGCTTGCATATCATTATTATAACAAGTAAAGAAACAGTCAGTCGGTGCAACCGACTTAGAAATACCCTACACCTATTTGGTTCAAATTTAAGGACATATCCATAAGTCATTTTAACACCATAGAAGCTGTTATTAATTTGATCGTAAGACATAGCTAACCAAATTAACTGTATAATACTAAAAACATTTTCAAATTACCCTATCTATTAAAAAATACTACAAATTCTTACTAATTTATCTATTTAAAAATATTTAAAAACAAACAAACTTGAAATAAATGAAAATATATTTATTCCAATTCAATTACAAAATGAAAAAATTCTAATTATTAAATTTTGTGATAAAAAGATAATCAAAGCATAATATATTTAATAATCCAAATTTTTAAAAATTGCAATTATTTTAAATGGTTAGTTTATATACCTAATAGAAAAGCTTATATACGCAAAATATGCAATAAATGTATTTCTAAAATACAATTAAAAGTTTACACCTTTTCATATAATTCATTTAAATATAAAAATAAATTTTACATAAATGCAGCAAGTACCATTGAACATAGCTGAACCACTACAATTAAGTCTAGATTTCGGAGACACATAGGACATAGGAAATATATTCTTTGGCTTTGAAATAAAACTCGACCACAACCAATTCCCATGGTACTTTCATTACTAGTAACCTACTGTTAAATTTCATCAAAATACCGGCATTATTTTTTGAGTTACGGTGTTTGTAAGATATATGTTTGTTAGTCCTTGAACTTTTCAAGGGTTCCAGGACCCGAAATTATGGTACGATTTCGCCCATATGCAGTCCCGTCATACTTTCAATACTAGTTAACCCTTGTACACAATTGGAACGCTTTATCTTAATTTTAAGTTACTAGTTTTATTAATTTCGATGATAAGCTTTTACACATTGGGGGATCTAAGAGAGGTTCTGAACCACCACTCCAATTGATCTTAAATTAGGGGGAACGCAAGAAATAGTAAAGAACACCCTTGTGGCAAATTGGAAGCTTCTACATTTGTTTCAAGTTACTATCTTTATTAATTTCGAAAATATGCTTTAAGGGCCTAAGAACTGAGTGGCTGGTCCCCGATCCACTACTCCAATGGGGCCCAAATTTCAAAGACACTTACGAAATAGGAAGGGACACCCTGATACCAAATTTGGAGGTTCTATCTTCATTGTTTTCGGAATTATGTTCGTTTGGCCTAAATTCGATCAAAAAGTTCTAAGTTCCGAACCCATTGTCCAATCCTCACCGTACGTAATCACCGCCGTAGTTTCGCTGCCAATAACCTACAGCACAAATTTCATGAAGATAGCCTCATTAGTTGTTGAGTTATCGTGATTTTTTATATATGTTCCTTAGCCCTGACATCGATTAAAAGGTCCGGAATCCAAACCGTTGGGCTGATTTCGCCCTTATATAGTCCGCGCTGTACTTATAGTATTTTAAGTAACTATTTTTAGTAATTTCGATTATAAGCCTTTAAAACTTGGGAGGTCTGAGAGGGGTACAGAACCACCATTCCAATTGATCCCAAATTAGGGGAACACGCAAGAGATAGTAAAGAACACTCTTGTGGCAAATTGGAAGCTTCTACATTTTTTCAAGTTGTTATCTTTATTAATTTTAAAGATATGCTTTAAGGTCTTCGGAAATGTGTGGCTGGTCCCCGACCCACTACTCCAATGGGACCCAAATTCACAAGACACTTAGGAAATATGAAGGGACACCCTGATACTAAATTTGGAGGTTCTATCTTCATTGGTTTCGGAATTATGTTCGTTTGGCCTAAATTCGATCAAAAAGTTCTATGTTTCGAACCCATGGTCCAATCCCGACCTTACGCAATTCCCGAAGTAGTTTCATTACTAGTAACCTACAGCACAAATTTGATGAAGATAGCGTCATTAGTTGTTGAGTTATCGTGATTTTTTATATTTGTTCGTTAGCCCTGAAACCGATCAAAAGGTCTAGAATCCGAACCCATGGGCCGATTTCGCCCATATGCAATCCCCGCCGTACTTTCAGTCCTAGTAACCTACAGTTAAAATTTCATCAAGATAGCTCCATTATTTTTTGAGTTATCGTGACTACGGACGGACGGACGGACATGGCTATATCGACTAAGGCGGTCACGCTGATCACAAATATATATACTTTTCCATATCTAGCTCGCTTCCTTTAGGTGGTTACAAACACCATACCAAAGTTAATATACCCCTTTACCTATTCTATAGGTGTAGGGTATAAAAATATTTAAAAACAAACAAACTTGAAATAAATGAAAATATATTTATTCCAATTCAATTACAAAATGAAAAAATTCTAATTATTAAATTTTGTGATAAAAAGATAATCAAAGCATAATATATTTAATAATCCAAATTTTTAAAAATTGCAATTATTTTAAATGGTTAGTTTATATACCTAATAGAAAAGCTTATATACGCAAAATATGCAATAAATGTATTTCTAAAATACAATTAAAAGTTTACACCTTTTCATATAATTCATTTAAATAAAAAAATAAATTTTACATAAATGCAGCAAGTACCATTGAACATAGCTGAACCACTACAATTAAGTCTAGATTTCGGAGACACATAGGACATAGGAAATATATTCTTTGGCTTCGAAATTAAACTCGACCACAGCCAATTCCCATGGTACTTTCATTACTAGTAACCTACTGTTAAATTTCATCAAAATACCGGCATTATTTTTTGAGTTACGGTGTTTATAAGATATATGTTTGTTAGTCCTTGAACTTTTCAAGGGTTCCAGGACCCGAAATTATGGTACGATTTCGCCCATATGCAGTCCCGTCATACTTTCAATACTAGTTAACCCTTGTACACAATTGGAACGCTCTATCTTAATTTTAAGTTACTAGTTTTATTAATTTCGATGATAAGCTTTTACACATTGGGGGATCTAAGAGAGGTTCTGAACCACCACTCCAATTGATCTTAAATTAGGGGGGCACGCAAGAAATAGTAAAGAACACCCTTGTGGCAAATTGGAAGCTCCTACATTTGTTTCAAGTTACTATCTTTATTAATTTCGAAAATATGCTTTAAGGGCCTAAGAACTGAGTGGCTGGTCCCCGATCCACTACTCCAATGGGGCCCAAATTTCAAAGACACTTACGAAATAGGAAGGGACACCCTGATACCAAATTTGGAGGTTCTATCTTCATTGGTTTCGGAATTTTGCTCGTTTGGCCTAAATTCGATCAAAAAGTTCTAAGTTCCGAACCCATTGTCCAATCCTCACCGTACGTAATCACCGCCGTAGTTTCGCTGCCAATAACCTACAGCACAAATTTCATGAAGATAGCCTCATTAGTTGTTGAGTTATCGTGATTTTTTATATATGTTCCTTAGCCCTGACATCGATTAAAAGGTCCGGAATCCAAACCGTTGGGCTGATTTCGCCCTTATATAGTCCGCGCTGTACTTATAGTACTAGTTAACCCTTGTACACAATTTGAACGTTCTATCCTAATTTTAAGTAACTATTTTTAGTAATTTCGATTATAAGCCTTTAAAACTTGGGAGGTCTGAGAGGGGTACAGAACCACCATTCCAATTGATCCCAAATTAGGGGAACACGCAAGAGATAGTAAAGAACACCCTTGCGGCAAATTGGAAGCTTCTACATTTTTTCAAGTTGTTATCTTTATTAATTTTAAAGATATGCTTTAAGGTCTTCGGAAATGTGTGGCTGGTCCCCGACCCACTACTCCAATGGGACCCAAATTCACAAGACACTTAGGAAATAGGAAGGGACACCCTGATACTAAATTTGGAGGTTCTAGCTTCATTGGTTTCGGAATTATGTTCGTTTGGCCTAAATTCGATCAAAAAGTTCTAGGTTCCGAACCCATGGTCCAATCCCGACCTTACGCAATTTCCGAAGTAGTTTCATTACTAGTAACCTACAGCACAAATTTGATGAAGATAGCGTCATTAGTTGTTGAGTTATCGTGATTTTTTATATTTGTTCGTTAGCCCTGAAACCGATCAAAAGGTCCAGAATCCGAACCCGTGGGCCGATTTCGCCCATATGCAATCCCCGCCGTACTTTCAGTCCTAGTAACCTACAGTTAAAATTTCATCAAGATAGCTCCATTATTTTTTGAGTTATCGTGCCTACGGACGGACGGACGGACGGACATGGCTATATCGACTAAGGCGGTCACGCTGATCACAAATATATATACTTTTCCATATCTAGCTCGCTTCCTTTAGGTGGTTACAAACACCATACCAAAGTTAATATACCCCTTTACCTATTCTATAGGTCTAGGGTATAATAAACAGACTATTAAGTGGTACAATGTGTTAGGATTAAAATATAATAAAATTTTTAAATAAACAAGAAGTTAAATTTTTGTTATTTAAATTTTTTAAAGTGAAATCTATATATATAAAAGCGAAAGTTTGTTTATTTGTTTGTTTGTTTGTATGTAACGAGTTGGCTCCTAAACTGCCCAGCCGATTTTCATGAAAATTTTTATATAGAGGTTTTTGGGTACGGAAAGAAATCGTGGCCCAAAAATTTTGCTCTGACGGACCGCCAAGTTGGGGCTGTGGTGCAAGTATTTAAACTTCTTTGTCCTAAAAGGAAACCGTTTAACCGATTTTCTTCAAATTTTGTATACGTGCTCCCCTGTGAGAACTGAGTTGACACTATTAACAGTTTTGGAATTTGTTAACCCATGTCGAGCCGACGGTTGGTCAAAAAAAATTTTGGGTCCAAATATTGTCCGATTTTACGAAATTCTGTTTTGGCTTAAAAGAAAGCCCTAAAAAAGTTTTGTTGAGTTGCATTAACCCATTGCGGCCCAACAGAGCTTTTTATAGGTTTTTTCAATATTTTTTTATGTGTGAAGCAACTTGAAAATGGAGTTGAGTCTGTTAATAGTCGGCCCTACGTTTGGTCAAAAAAAATTTTTTGGAAGTAAATTACGTCAAATTTTGGAAAGTAGTTTGTTTTAAAATTTACATGTGATAACCGTGTGTAATTTTTGTGTTAACTTTTTGCAGTAACATCAACTTCAATTAAACCTCCATTGAGAGGCGCAGCAACGCGCACCGGGTATTAGCTAGTAGTAAATAATTGTAAGATTTAAATAATTATTGTAATTTATCAAAAAAGAAAATGTGAAATTTGTATGAATTAATATTGAAAAATAAAAAAAAAAAAATTTTAATTTATTTCAACCAAATTTATACAACGAATTTCGGTTGCTAAGAGGAACATTTGTGCAAAATTCCAAGTCAATCGGCCAAACCGTTTTGACTCGACATCAAAAAAACCAAAAAGGTTAAAACGGCTCTGAAGCCGCAACCTGTTGACTTATAAAAATGTGACAAAGCCTATGTCACCCCCCGGGCCCTAAGAATTATTCCTTTGAAATTTTGTGACAATCGAAACAGTGGTTTTCACGTGAATCCTGGACAAACAAAAAAATTTTCTTCTTTATATATATGATCCCACTACACTTAATAAAGCTGTGTTTGAAATTTTGAAATCGGATGATATATAATAATGTATATGTTACGGTCATACGGGTATCCCAGAGTTGACACAGTCTACTCTACTACACTCTTCCTCGTTATTTATGTTATATCTTGCTTTATTGAACTTTAGATAATGAGTGAATTGTTATAATCTATAATTTTTAAAAAAACTTTTTAGTTAAAACTTTTTTCTGTAGCCCCCCTCTCCCCCCTTTCGGAGCTACAGTTCCACAAACCCGGAAAAAGCCTTATATTTAAACAGTTATAACAAGAGTTAGGTTTATTAGGTATATTTTAAAGCTGAAAACGGTAAGAGATAGCTGTTTTATAAGCTTTACAGATTTTTAAAAGCCAAATGTGTAGGGCTACCATTTTTTTTTTTTGTTCCTTTTCCACTCCTTTAAGGAGTATAGGGCATTCACCAAGTTTTTTTATTTTAATCTAGGCTTCAGTTTCTTTAATCATAATATTCACTAAGCCGTTGATTACTCGGCTGTAGCTATTGTATAAGGTTATGAAATATGAATGCACAAATATTAACTTTGTGCGCCATCTTTAATCTTACACAAGAATTATTTATATATTTTTATTAAATCTTATTTTATATTACGATATAATTATGCAATTTTACGATATTTTTTTATTAGATATGATCTGACCGGGGTTTGAACCCGAGACCTTCCACATGAAAGGCGGCGTCCTTACCACTACGCCATTGGTCAGATGTAGGGCTACCATACTGTACTGAAATTTACCGTTATCCAAAACTAAGTTTTGCAAAATTTTTGGTGCCTCATAACTTCTGAACGGCTCAATTTAAAAACTTGAAATTTTGTGAGATGTTAGATTCTCAAAAAATATTAGGAGTCAGTTAATAAAATTTTTTTGTTGCGCCCCCGTGTAAGAGCTGTAAGGGGTCCAAAATTGAAATTCTGTTTTTTTTTTTTTTGTTAAAGGGTCTTCGTTTGCAGGTTAATATAATTCTTGTTATAACTAAGGCTGCTATGATAAAGTGGCAAGTCATACAGTGATGGTGTTAAAAATGTATTGGTTTCTTTTTTTTTCTTTTAATAATTGTATCTCTTTTGAATTGTTTAGGTGTATTTTTTTCAGGAGTTTTAGAAAAAGATATTCTTGCAGTATTTTTAATAAACTGTGGCTTGAAAATTACAATACGCTGATTGATGAAATTTTTTTTGAGATGTAAGTTTTGTCCTAAATATTGATGCTTGCGTTGTGGAATTTTATGACGTGCGTTTCCGAAAGATTACGTCGTTCATTATCAAATATTATTTCTTAGTCAAACTTGTTAAGTAAAGGTAGCTCTTCAGCTATTTCCTCAACTGTTTGGGTGTAATGACTATTTGTTACGTTATACGTGGAGTTTTTTTCCTTTCAGATTAAATATGCATAATTATATTATTTACTGTTTTACAATTTTTATCAACTCCATACAGTTTTTCGTTATTAGGCAAAACATATCATCATTTGGCCAAACATTATTAGATTCGAGATTTATTATAATATTTTTTTATTTTTAACTGGCAGTGAGAGGCATATCTTGCAGATAGAAGAAACAGCTACCATCAGAGATTATTATTACAATGAAAAAAAAAAAATTTATATGAAAAATTTTCTTTAACCAATGCAAGAGTAACAGTTTTGTTTTCTGATTTCGAAAGTAGTACTAATTAAGGTGTAGTTTATTGAGCCGTATAATTAAGAATTATGACAACTTCCTCAGAAGTTTTAACTTATATAGAACTTTAAAAACTAACTGATTGTTAAATTCTGGATTTAACGTAATATTTTTATTATGTTATTAGTTATCTCAGTAGTTTTGTAATCCTATAATTATAAAAGTTAGCCATACAACCTGCCTATTATTATTATTTAATAAACTATTAATTTTTCTTTTAAACATTAAAAAATGTTCATGGTCTGTGTTACCCGTTATCTATTCCATGCAAGATAGTTTATTGCCTTTTTCTTTCTTGGCGTCTTGAATTCAACTAGAAGATTTCAAATTTGTACTGCTTTATGATAAAAATAATGATACAACAGGTGCTGTCTGACCATATTTTCTCCGAGAAAATTGTTGATTTCCTCTAAAGCATTTTGTACGGTGCTCAGAACACTGAAATGAATGAGTATTTATTTTTGCCTTCCAATATTTACAATATCTAAAGCTACCATAAGTGATCCAGTATATTTCAAAATGAATAAATAATACGCTTGAAATTTTTAGTTTTATGAAATATAAGTAGAATTAATAAGTAATAAAGAAACCAAAGGTTTTTAAAATAGCACATTTTCAAAATTATATAGGGTTTCTTACTGAGTATTTTCTCAATTATTTTTATAAAATTATATATAAAAATAAATGATAATATTTAGTTATTTCATTAATTTAATAATTATGAATAATAATGAAATCAATACTTAGAATATAATCCCAATGTACTCAAGAAAACCTGTTAATAAGTGCGAGATATAATGTTGGAGATTCAATGTTAACGTTTAGTTTTGGAAAAACATACACTAATGTTGTTACTGTTTTATAAAAACATAAAAGTTTTAATTTTTAAGCCCTAAGGGTCAATGAAGAAGGTTTCCAAATTTTTGTTAAGCTAGTTCATAATGTTTCTCAAGAATCTGCCAATCCCCTCCTGTCCCCACCCTTCCATTTTTATAGGATCTGGAAATCAATTGTAAAGTCCACCAAAATTTTGGAAATTTTTAGAATTTTATTATCTAAGCAAAAATGTTTAAAATTAAGAGACAGTTTCGTCAATTTAAAGAACCGCTTTTAAATTGAAGAAGAACCCTTAACATATGTGGAAATATAATGCTTCAGCTTTTTTTTTTTTAAATTTATATACTTTATTTAGCTTTCTTATTGTCTATTGCAAATGTTTTTTTTTTATAGTTTTACTATTATATAACATATAATACTTTTTTTTAACCGTGCTATAAGCAAAACAATTGATTTTGGTATAAAATAACACTGATTAACCTAAAACTAAACTAAACAAAGACAAGCTAAAATATACATGTATACGTATATAATATATATCAATATATATATAGTTATGTAAATATACTTATTAAAGTTATATAATATTAATTAAATTATTATTATATGTTAATACAATTATTCATCCTGCATGGCGCTATCAAGCAATATGGTATTCCGCTTTAGTAGGTACTTCAGATTTTTAACAAATAGTTTGATGTTAGAGATCTGTTTAAAATCATTTGGTAGCTTATTATAGATTCTTATAGCTGAGGATAATCCGCTGCTGTGAGATAACTCCGTTCTAGATCTTGTACGATTTAAATAAATCAGGCTTCTGGTGTTATAGTTATGTACATTATTTCTTTTCGTAACATTAATATGCTTCCTGTAAATTCCTTTTTCCAGTTTAAAAATTAATTTGCCTTAATAATAATTTCCGGAAGCATCAAATATCCCGTTTTTTTATAAATTTCGACTGTTGGTGTCAGCCAGCTAAACTTGTATTAACTTTTAATTGCTTTGTTTATCAAAGTACTGACCTTTTCTTTCAGCGATCTATCGCAACTGGACCAGTTACATATATTATATCTAATATGTGACATGATATGAGCATGATATATATTATTGGCTGCTTTGCTGTTTAGTTTAACTCCACTTCTTTTAATGGCACCAAGCATTGGCGCAATTTTGGATGCTATTTTATTAATATGATTTTCCCATCTCAGTTTTTCATCAATTATTACACCAAGGTATTTATTTATTTATTTTTCAACTGTTTCAATTTGGACATTGTTTATCAATATTTTTAGATTTATATCAGCTTTATTCTTCATTTTATATGTGATAAATTTAGTTTTCTCAGCATTTATACTTAATTTGTTGCCTTTAAGCCAATTAATATATTTGTACAAATCCTCATTTATTACTCTTTCTAATTCATCTCTGGTTTTACCACTGTCAATGAGCAATGTGTCATCCGCAAATATCTTGTTTTTAGCACATTGGATGTTATGCATATAAAGCAGATACAAAGTAGGCCCGAGTAGTGATCCTTGCGGAACACCTATATTTATAGCACCCTCGTTACTCAATACATCATTAACTCTTGTAGCTATTTTCCTATTTTGTAAATAAGGTCTAAGGAGATCCAGAGTTGTTCCTCTTATACCGATTTCATAGAGTCTGTTTAAAAGGATTTTATTATCAACTGTATCGAATACTTTTTTTAAATAAACGAATACTGAACATACATAGTTCCCTGCATCTAATTTGCTTACTATAGAGTTTGTTGATGCTAAGACTGCAGAATCGGTTCCAATATCTTTTTGAAATCCAAAATGATTATCATCAAAACCTACTACCTTTTGAATAAAATTCTGTATTCTATTATTTATTATTTTCTCAAATATTTTTCCCAAGCAACTTGTTAAAGTAATAGGCCTGTAATTTGATACATCATTGGTTGCTCCTGATTTGTATATTGGCACAACCATACTTGATTTTAGACATTCAGGATAAATACCAGTTCTTAAACAATTATTTTTTTTTTTTTTTTCGCTAACTGTTAAACTGTTAAGCTAATAAGCCTGTCTATACCATAGGTACATGTTGGAACAGAGGGTCATATTATATTCGTGTTATTAGAATTGGTCTTATTTAATTCCACATACAATTTAAACATGAGATAGTACTAGGCCTTATAAAATGTAGAAACGTCTTAGATTTTCAATATTTACAATTCTATTTTTTGCTTATATTTTAATATTTTTATATTTTACTTATATGGTATTCTAAATCTGCGAGTTATATTATTTAATTAAATTATTTGTTTATATTTTGCATTTGTTTATATTTTTATATTAAAGTATTTTTTATTAAAGATTTATAATTATTAATTATTGATTATGGCATTAATTTGAACCCAATGGCGAATGGTAGTTGAGTCGAGTCGAAAACCAGAAAAGTTTTTTCATTTTCACTAGAATTCGAACTCGGGCCCTTCCGCATTAAAGGTCGGCACTCAACCACTGTGCCACCCAGCTGTTAAGTAAGCGAGCTTGGGTTGCTATAATATTTGCCACATGCCTTAGATTTGATTCTGTTGTGCCATCAACTCCTGGTGAACTATTTTTTAGCAGCTTAATGATTTTTAATACTTCTATTTCATTTGTTTTTCTTAGAAAAATAGATCGTTCAGTAATAGTGTTTTTTACTGTGTATTTTCCTGCATCAATAATATTATCCGCTAACTTGTTTCCAATTTCACGAAAATACGTGTTAAATTTTGTATATTTGTAAAAAAAAACTTTGAACAGGTATTCAAGTTGCAGGTATTTAAAAATAGCCAAATTTCAATTTTCTAGCCCTAGCTAAGAAACAGAGACGTGACAAAAAAATGTTGTTACACTACTAATTTCCGAGGATCTATCTTCCCCCAAAATTTCAACATCCTAACTTAAACCGTTTAGAAGATTTGTGTCGCCAAAAATTTTGTAAAAATTGGGCCTTGCCTAATTGTAAATTTTAGTACCTTATATTAAAAATTTATAAAGTTTATAAAACCAGCTATCTTTTGCCGTTTTCAGATTGAAAATACACGTAACAGAACTCTTGTTATAACAATTTAAATATAGGGCTTTTTCCAACTTTGGAAGGCTGTAGCTCCGTAACTGGTGGGGTAGCTCCTCAATACCTACTCGTGGTTAAAATATCTTTACTCTATTTCAAACGGTGTAAAAGTTTTTGTAAACATAAGGGCGGACAGAGTGAAGCTTTAAAGACTATATAATTTTTATAATTTTTTGAAAATGTGCTAAAAAGCAAAATTTTGGTAAGTATGTAGGATGTTTTATGATCTAATATTTGACTTATGGATAACTCGGCTTGCTCGGACTGTAGAGGTCTGAATTTTGTTTATTTTCCTACTCAGTCCTGGAAGTAAAACTTGTCTAATATTTTTATTCTATTCTCTTTTGCATATCTGTGGGCACATTTATGAGTTTTGCATTTGTATGTCCTGGCTTGTAGTGCAATTCCTAATTATATTCCTCCAGTATCGCTTTTCACCTTTTTAACTTACTATTGGAATTTTCCGTGCACGATGCATAAGTAAGTGGTCGGTGAGCTGTATATTATTTTTATTTTTAGAATAATTTTTTCTTAATAAATGTATTTTTCAAAAAAAAATTTTAAATAATAATTTCTCTGAACTTTGCAAAATTAAGATGGGGTAGTGCAGTGGGTTCCAGTAGCTGCCATACAACGTCTTCTTTTGTATGAGCACTACTCTATACCTAATAAAGCTGGGTGTCTGAAATTTTGCCAAAAATAGTTTAGTTTAATGGCCAAAGTTACTGCAAAATTAGTTTTGTCTACTGCGGAGGGTTCGAGTAGCTGTCATACAACTCATTCTTTTATGTGAGCATTATTCTACACTTAATAAATCTGTATGTTTAAAATATTGCAAAAAATAATTAACCGGATGATATAATGTTTATATTACGGCCATACGGGTATGCCAGAGTTCACACAGTCTACTCTAATACACTCTTCCTCGTTTTATATTAATTTTTTCCGTCTTCTCCTCTATTTGAGGATACTTGGTATTTTAAATAATGTAGTAAATGATTAAGACTTACAGTATTATTCTAAGGTGAATTTTAGGTTGAAGATTGTAGTTTTTGGTTTCAGCGAAATAGGCGGCTGCTGCCCCGACTTTGAAGTGGTTCAGATTATTCCACCGTGCAACAACTCCTTTCATTTTCTAATTTTATAAATTCTTTGAAATGGAAGGAAGAAATTTTAACCCCCAAAATTGGGAAAATCCCTATTTTTAAATTGTTTTAACAAGAGTTCTGTAAACGGTTAAAAATAGCAATTCAATCTGCAAACGGTTAAAAATAGTTCGTTTTATAAAATTTATAACTTTTTAATATAAATGTTTAGGGTTGCCATACGGTACTAAATTTTGTCATTGTGCAAAACTCAATTTGTTCAAAAGTTTTGGCCACACATATCTTCTAAAGGGTTCAAGCTAGCGTTTTGAAATTTTAGGAGAAGTTAGATCCTCAGATATTAGTAGGGGTCGGTTAAAAAATTTTTTTTATCAAGCCACCTGTTTAGGAGCTATGAGGGCTCGAAAATTTAAATTTTTCTATTCTTAAACCCCTTTAACTTGAATACCTGTTCAAATCTTTTTTTAGTGATATACAAAATTGAAAGCTCTTAAATTATATTTCAACATGTGTCAAAGGTTTTTCTTAATTTTGATAGGGTTTCTTTAAATTGAAGAAATTGTCTCTTAGTTTTAACCATTTTTGCTTAGATAATAAAATTCTAGGTAAAATACAAAATTTTGGTGGAGTTCATAATTGATTTCCTTGAACCTAAAAAAATGGAAAGATGGGTACAGGAGGGGGTGGGCAGATCCTTCATAAGTTCGATAAGCAATAATTTTGGACCCTTCCTCATTGAATGGCTACTAGGTCTTCAAAATTAAAACTTTTATGTTTTTATAAAACAGTAACTTATTCAGCAGTGCATGTTTTCTAAAATTAAACGTTAACATTGAAGCTCCAATATTATATTTTGCACTTGTTAACAGGTTTTCTTCAGTGCATTGGGATTATATTCTAAGTATTGATTTTACTATTAGTCATAATTAATAAATATATATCATTAATTTAACAATAAATGATAAAATACGCAGTAAGAAACCCTATATTATTTTGAAAATGTTCTTTTTAAAAACCCTTGGTTTTCCTCATCACTTGTTTCATTAAATATCAATATTTGTATCAATGACATTTTATCACACTGATTATTTTATAAGTCTTTAAAAATTTTTTGTTTAGTTATTTTGTTTTTAATTTTTGGTATAATTTTTCTCTTTTATTTAGAGAACATACAAACACTGTCTCTGCTCGGGAATTGTCTAAACAATTTATTGCCAACTTTTTTTCTGGTTTGATTAAAATAATTTTGAATTCAATTATGATCTTAGTTTTTTTGAGAAATTTAAGATTTCAGAAAGAAGGTGAATCAAAATTTATTTTTGATTTGTAGTTCTATTTGTAGTTCTTAAAATGTCCATTCTACTTGCGCAATTTTGCTGATAAATGTTTTGTTAAGTTTGCCATTCTGTGCTATAGTTAATTTGAAAGAAAATTTTGAATTATAAGAGTAATTTAATTTAAAAAGAAATAAAAATTTATAAGTATTGTTAGTTTTTCTTAAACGAAAAATTTTAACAAAAACTGAAAAGACCAATTTGAATGAAATGAATTATATCTTTATATGTCTTAAACATTTTTATATTAAATAAAAATAAGCTGACAACTTCAATTTTAGCGTAATAAACATAACTATTAAGTTAAGTTTGAAATATTTTTCCCTTGATGAATAGCGCTCTGCCGTTAACGTTTTGTGAACCAATATGAGTAAATACTAAGTATATAAATACTTGTCACTTTTTTTTCTCATACAATCCAATCTAGAATTATATAAATTAATAAGTAAATCATTTTAGCGTTTTTAAAGTTAATTTCATTAATTATGTGACACGATAAAACTAAAAATAGCTTTTATGACTTTAAAATGACTTATGGATTTTTAACTTAATTTGAACTTATTAGGAGTAGGGTATTTATTCAAGTTAGCTGTGCAGGATAAGTGTATATTTACTTGTTTATTTCTAAAATTCTCTCAATAATTTAGTTTCTTTAAACATTTTGTAGGAAAGACTATGGTAGTAAATTTCCTAGATCAGCAAGTATTGATTCCATGGTGGACATCGTATGGAATAATTCACCTAGAGCAACGCTCGATGTTCCTGGAAACAGTACAACAAGCACATCTAGGGTACCAATATTTCAAATGTCCACAATTTCATCAGAAACTAGCCAAAATTCAGAACAATATCAAATTTCAAATTTAGGATATTCGGTGCCACAGCATCCATCACAATTAAATATTAACACATACTCTGGTAATTTTAGTCTTAGTGGTTCATTCGTTAACCGAAGAGAAAGTTTATTGAGTCCCTCATCAAATCGCAGGACAAAACAAAAAAGAGGAATTGCAGGTAAGTTGCATTATATAAGAAAAAATTAAATTATTTAATTAGTGTTATATCATGTTGGTACTTCAGAGGTAAATATGGTGAGTGATAAAAAGCCATTTATTCATTCAAAGATACATGAAGCCTTTACCGCATTTTTTATTGCAAAATTATCAAGTAAAAAATTTTATATCCTGTTATATTTAACGGAATCGGCGCATTTTTATGGAGTCACAAATTGTATATGAACTTTAAATTAAAGACGAGTTTTTTTGTATGTATAAGTTCTACAATAAGAAGCGGTACAAAAGCTCGTGTTTTAACCTATAGCAACTGTTGTTAGTCACAAAAAGAACATATCCGCTTTTTTTCAGAAAATTTATGAAATTAAATTAATATTATTGTAAACACCTTGGGAAGGTCGGTGATGTATCATAAATAAATTTCTTACAAAAAACGGAATGAATTATACTACTATTTTATTATTAAAATTAATGAAGAAAACAAAATTAAACAAGTGATGAAAATATAGGGTTTCTTACTGAGTATTTTATCATTTATTTTTATAAAAATATGTTTAAAAGAAATTGTAATATTATAATTTTATTATTTCATCAATTTATTAATTACAAAATATAATAGTGAAATCAATAGAAAACCTGTTAACAAGTGCGAAATATAAAGTTAGAACTTCAATGTTAATATTTAATTTTGGAAAAACATACACTGGTGAATAATGGGGAAGGTTCCCAAATTTTGCTGAGGAAACTTATGATGATTCTCGAGGATCTGCCTATTCCCCTTCTGCCCCACCCTTCCATTTTTATAAGTTCTGGGAAATCAATTGGGAACTCCACCAAAATTTAGAATTTTACCTAGAATTTTATTATCTAAGCAAAAATGGTTAAATTTAAAAAAACCTTTAACATATGTTGAAATATAATGCTGCAGCTTCATATTTTGTATATTTGTAAAAAAAATATTTTTAGCAGGTATTCAAGTTACAGGTGTATAAAAATAGGAAAATTTCAGTTTTCGAGTCCTTATAGCTCCTAAACAGGGGACGTGACAAAAAAATTTTGTTAACCTACTCCTATTAATTTCTGAAGCTCTAACTTCTCCCAAAATTTCAAGATCCTAACTCAAACCGTTTAGAAAACACGTGTGGGCAAAAAATTGAGTTTTGCATAATGGTAAACTTTAGGTACCGTATGGCAACCCTATACATTTGCCTTTTAAAAATTTATAAAGCTTATAAAACCAGCTATCTTTTTCAGATTGAAAATGCAGCCAACAGAACTCTTGTCATAACAATTATAATATAGGGGGGCTGTAACTCTGTAACGGGCGAGGCTACAGAAAAAGTACTTCCACGAAATTTTTCTTTTTACAATACCTAGCCGTGGTGGAAAATTTCTTTACTCTATTTCAAACGGTGTAAAAGTTTTTGTAAAAATACGGACGGACAGACGAGCGGGCAGAGTGAAGCTATATAGGTACATTTTTACAAATGCGTTCTAATAATTATTATATAGCAAATTTTTATAAAATTATATGCCTTTATATTGCACTCAAAAGAGACATTAAGTTATACGCGAAAAATTTTGCGATTATTGCTCATTTAAATGGGACTTAAAGTCATACATTAAGACGGATGGTTTTAAGTCACGTGACTGTTAAATAACTTTAATTCAAAGAACCAGGTTAATTTTAGTTAAACACATAAATAATACTTAAAAAAAATTTGACTTTTATGATCTAGTTTAGTTTTTAAAACCCGTAATTTTCTTAAGTTTTAAACTTTAATTTTTGACATTAACAATTTTTTAAGGGGGCGAAATAAATTAGAGCGAAATAAAGTCAAATTGATTTTATTACAAAAAGCAATAAAAATATAGTTTAATTAATCATTCTAGTATTTCCAAAAAAAATGTTCAAAAAATAAAATCCAACTCGAAAAAAAGGAATAATATCGATTCCACTTTTTTTCAAAAAACAATGGATATAAAATCGAATTATAGCTATTCTACCTCATTTACAAAAAAACTTATAAAACTAAAATAATGATTGTGAATGCAATTTTCAGTCACCTTAAAAGCAAAAGAATTGAGCATTTACAAAAAGCTAGGAATGGTAGCAAAGACTTTTATCGTTCCTTTAGTGGGAAAAAATAGCATTAATACTAACCTAGTTTCAGTTCAGAAAACATCTAGCTTTAAGGAGTGTGAATCAACAGAGTAATTTTAGTGATAATTTTCGCTGCTTCTATTACCGAGACATGGCTAAACGACTCCTTCATAAAAGACGAATTACTGATGATAATTGGTCGATTTATAGAAAAGGTTCGGATTTTTTCTGTACGAACTTTTTCCGTGGAGGCGGTGTTTTACTTGCAGTAAATAACAATCTTTCTAGTGAAACACTAGGACATCCCACACTTTCGATCACCAATTTATTAGAATAAAGTTATATAATAATTTTCTTTACCTAGGAATGGTTTACTCCCACCTAATTCTGACAATTCCTCATACTCTGAATTTTTCGTTATTATACCCGTATGACTATATAGTCCAAGGGTATAATAAATTTGCCATTACGTTTGTGACGCAGAGAAGGAGGGGGGGTAGATATAGACTCAAGTGTATGGATCGGATCAGAATCGAAAAATAAATCGATTTAGCTATGTATGTCCGTCCGTCTGTCCGTCCGTCCGTCTGTCCGTCTGTCCGTCTGTCCGTCTGTCCGTCTGTCCGTCCGTCCGTCATCACGATAACTCAAAAAGTAAAGGAGCTAGGATTATGAAATTTTCACAAATTCGTTTTTATGCAAAAAACGGAATCGAGTTTTAATTTCAGCCATTTTGGTCCACGGGTTCGAGTACCTGCCATACAACTTCTAATTTTATATGAGCATTACTCTATACCTAAGGAAGCTGCGTGTCTGAAATTTTGCCAAAAGTAGTTTAGTATAATGGCCAAAGTTACTGCAAAATTTGGTTGGTCTACTGCAGAGGGTTCGAGTAGCTGCCATACAACTCCTTCTTTTATATGAGCTTTACACTACACCTGATGAAGCTGGGTGTCTGAAATTTTGCAAAAAATATTTTAGTGTAATGGCCAAAGTTACTGCAAAATTTAGTTGGTCTACTGCTGAGGGTTCGAGTAGCTGCCATACAACTCCTTCTTTTATATGAGGATTACACTACACCAAATGAAGTTGGGTGTCTGAAATTTTGCCAAAAATAGTTTAGTGTAATGGCCAAAGTTACTGCAAAATTTGGTTGGTCTACTGCAAAGGGTTCGAGTAGCTGCCATACAACTCCTTCTTTTATATGAGCATTACTCTACACCTAATAAAGTTGAATGTTTGAAATTTTGCCAAAAGTAATTAACCGGATGATATAATGTATATGTTACGGTCATATGGGTATCCCAGAGTTGACACAGTCTACTCTACTACACTCTTCCTCGTTTTTTACCGATATTATATCTAAAATATCTAAGTATGTCCGCCATTGAAAGTGCGGCAATGTGATCTAAAACAAAAATTGGGGTAAAATAGAATAAAAAACTCCACAATTTTTAACACTTTGAAAGAAAATTTAAAGAAAAAGAATAAAACAAATTTAATTTTATAATCTGAAATAAAATAAAAAAACAAAACAAAACAAAAATTAAGTTTAGTATAAAACTCTAATTAATCGATTAAATTTAAAATAAGTAAAATCAACGAACCACATGAACTATGCTTAATAGAGAAATTTAATCATTGCGTAATCAACCCACCAAACTTTACAAAAAAATTAAAGTTACAAAGTACCCTGATGTTAATTTGCTGAACAGGTACATGGAAATTTTTTTTTAATTTAAACAAAAATCAAATGTACCATACGATAATTATGCCAATGAAATTTACAGATCCAAAAAAGTTTTTTGACTTCATTAATGCAAAACGAAAAACTTATTGACATAGAAGTTCAATGTCAAAAGATAATGTTTTTCCTTATTTTCTTAATGTAATGTTTTCCTTGCATTCTTTGCAGATTGTTTTCAAGAAGTTTATAAGCCAGTAAATTCACCCACCAATTTAGCTTTTTCTAGCTGTCTTAATAGATCTAATTCAATTAATACAGATCTATAACTTATATAATAGATCTGAAAACGAACTACTTAAACCAATTACCAACCTTGATACAAAAACAAGGGTAGGGCCCTACTTAATCTCACCTTCTTTTTTATATAGCTGTGCCAATTACTTGACGCAACCTCTTCATTTTATTTTTAATCAATCGCATTCGACAGCCATTTTCCGTATGCGTGGAAATATTCACTTTTGACATCCATTCATAAAAAGGAAACGGAAACATATTGACGGACGGAAATCCTAAATGAAATGGAAAATGGTTATCAAGTTGATGCTATTTACACAGATTTCAGCAAAGCTTTCAATCGTGTTTTTAATATTATTTTGCATAAAAAATTTGAAAGTTTAGGCATTTCAGGTTCTTTCCTTGCTTGGCTTCATTTGAATTTTACTGTTTAACTCAAAGAACTTAATGAAAGAATTCAAAATATTAAATTCCAAGGTCATTTATCAAACACAATTAATGTTATCTCAGGAGTGCCACAAGGTAGCCATTTAGGCCCACTTCTATTTAATACTTTTATTTCAGATCTTTCTAAAAAACTAAAGGGTATATCACGCACTCCATTTGCTGACGATCTTAAAATTTACCACGTTATTAAAAATAGTTCTAAATTTACATGACTTCAATCAAATTTACATTCTTTACAAGAATGCTGCTTCTACAATAAGTTAGAGCTTATCAAAGCGAAATGCATGGTCATAAGCTGTATACGAAAAAGATCTACAATGCTTTTCGACTATACAATAGATAACACAGTTCTTGAAAGGGTGTCTTCATTATGATCATATGATTTCCAAAGCAAGTAAAATAAGAGAAGGGCTAAAGAATTTAATAACCTAGCAAGGACAAAAGCTCTTTACTGCTTGTTATCTCGATCTATTCTAAAATACGGTAATATTATAAGGGAACCAGCGTTCCAAACCAATATAATCCTTCAGACTATTCTACTCTTCCAAGCTACTCTGTAAGACTTAAAACATTGAATATGTTAAGCTTATCTTCATCCTGCTTTACTTTTGATGCCATAAAAAAAAATATTGACATTAAATTTTTAGTAAATAAGGTTAGATTAAACAATGTATTCAGAAAAACAAAAAACACTAAATTTTTATTAGAAAATGCACACAGAACAGAATATGGAAGAAATGAGCCAATATACAGGTGATGCACTACATTCAATAAACACAGTTATTTTTTTCACCAGACATATCAAGAAACTCTTTTAAAAATAAGTCAAAACATAAATTCCTAAATGACCTTATTACTTAAATTACCTAATTAATTTCTAAATATTCAACATATTCATTCTAAATATTCCTATTTCAGTAAATTTGCAGCCGAAAAACTCCATGTTTGAGTTTTTTTTTTTTTAAAAGAAACAAGTGATAAAAAACAAGTAAAGAAACAGTCAGTCGGTGCAACCGACTTAGAAATACCCTACACCTATTTGGTTCAAATTTAAGGACATATCCATAAGTCATTTTAACACCATAGAAGCTGTTATTAATTTGATCGTAAGACATAGCTTACCAAATTAACTGTATAATACTAAAAACATTTTCTAATTACTCTATCTATTAAAAAATACTACAAATTCTTACTAATTTATCTATTTAAAAATATTAAATAACAAACAAACTTGAAATAAATGAAAATATATTTATTCCAATTCAATTACAAAATGAAAAAATTCTAATTATTAAATTTTGTGATAAAAAGATAATCAAAGCATAATATATTTAATAATCCAAATTTTTAAAAATTGCAATTATTTTAAATGGTTAGTTTATATACCTAATAGAAAAGCTTATAAACGCAAAATATGCAATAAATGTATTTCTAAAATACAATTAAAAATTTACACCTTTTCATATAATTCATTTAAATATAAAAATAAATTTTACATAAATGCAGCAAGTACCTTTGAACATAGCTGAACCACTACAATTAAGTCTAGATTTCGGAGACACATAGGACATAGGAAATATATTCTTTGGCTTCGAAATTAAACTCGACCACAACCAATTCCCATGGTACTTTCATTACTAGTAACCTACTGTTAAATTTCATCAAAATACCGGCATTATTTTTTGAGTTATGGTGTTTGTAAGATATATGTTTGTTAGTCCTTGAACTTTTCAAGGGTTCCAGGACCCGAAATTATGGTACGATTTCGCCCATATGCAGTCCCGTCATACTTTCAATACTAGTTAACCCTTGTACACAATTGGAACGCTCTATCTTAATTTTAAGTTACTAGTTTTATTAATTTCGATGATAAGCTTTTACACATTGGGGGGTCTAAGAGAGGTTCTGAACCACCACTCCAATTGATCCCAAATTAGGGGGCCACGCAAGAAATAGTAAAGAACACCCTTGTGGCAAATTGGAAGCTTCTTCATTTGTTTCATGTTACTATATTTATTAATTTCGAAAATATGCTTTAAGGGCCTAAGAACTGAGTGGCTGGTCCCCGATCCACTACTCCAATGGGGCCCAAATTTCAAAGACACTTACGAAATAGGAAGGGACACCCTGATACCAAATTTGGAGGTTCTATCTTCATTGGTTTCGGAATTATGCTCGTTTGGCCTAAATTCGATCAAGAAGTTCTAAGTTCCGAACCCATTGTCCAATCCTCACCGTACGTAATCACCGCCGTAGTTTCATTACCAATAACCTACAGCACAAATTTCATGAAGATAGTCTCATTAGTTGTTGAGTTATCGTGATTTTTTATATATGTTCCTTAGCCCTGACATCGATTAAAAGGTCCGGAATCCGAACCGTTGGGCTGATTTCGCCCTTATATAGTCCGCGCTGTACTTATAGTACTAGTTAACCCTTGTACACAATTTGAACGGTCTATCCTAATTTTAAGTAACTATTTTTAGTAATTTCGATTATAAGCCTTTAAAACTTGGGAGGTCTGAGAGGGGTACAGAACCACCACTCCAATTGATCCCAAATTAGGGGAACACGCAAGAGATAGTAAAGAACACCCTTGTGGCAAATTGGAAGCTTGTACATTTTTTCAAGTTGTTATCTTTATTAATATTAAAGATATGCTTTAAGGTCTTCGGAAATGTGTGGCTGGTCCCCGACCCACTACTCCAATGGGACCCAAATTCACAAGACACTTAGGAAATAGGAAGGGACACCCTGATACTAAATTTGGAGGTTCTATCTTCATTGGTTTCGGAATTATGCTCGTTTGGCCTAAATTCGATCAAAAAGTTCTAGGTTCCGAACCCATGGTCCAATCCCGACCTTACGCAATTCCCGAAGTATTTTCATTACTAGTAACCTACAGCACAAATTTGATGAAGATAGCGTCATTAGTTGTTGAGTTATCGTGATTTTTTATATTTGTTCGTTAGCCCTGAAACCGATTAAAAGGTCCAGAATCCGAACCCATGGGCCGATTTCGCCCATATGCAATCCCCGCCGTACTTTCAGTCCTAGTAACCTACAGTTAAAATTTCATCAAGATAGCTCCATTATTTTTTGAGTTATCGTGCCTACGGACGGACGGACGGACGGACGGACATGGCTATATCGACTAAGGCGGTCACGCTGATCACAAATATATATACTTTTCCATATGTAGCTCGCTTCCTTTAGGTGGTTACAAACACCATACCAAAGTTAATATACCCCTTTACCTATTCTATAGGTGTAGGGTATAAAAACCAAGGGTTTTTAAAAAAGAATATTTTCAAAATTATACTGAGTTTAATTTTTGAAATATATACACTGGTGACTAAGTTACTGCTTACTTATAAAATTTACTGCTAACAGAAAAAAGTTCTTACATGAAATTATTTTTACTGCTAACAGTAAATTTTTAATTTTAAAGTTCTAATAGCCAATGGAAATTTCTCAAGTGTCTAACTTCATCTAACCCCCTCCCACCTCCTTCTTTTAGGGTACTAGGATATAATTGTGAATTCCCCAAAAATTTGGAATTTTACAACTTCTTCAGACACCAGCTTCATTAGGTGTAGTGTAATGCTCATATAAAAGAAAGAGTTGCACACGAAGCCTCTGCAACCAATGATGTATCAAATTACAGGCCTATTACTTTAACAAGTTGCTTGGAAAAAATATTTGAAAAAATAATAAATAATAGAATACAGAATTTTATTCAAAAGGTAGTAGGTTTTGGTGATAATCAATTTGGATTTCAAATAGATATTGGAACCGATTCTGCAGTCTTAAAAGATATCATATAATTGACTTGCTTTTTTATAAAACGTCTAAATTTGGAACTGCTCAACATATCTATTTAAAGTTGACAGTGCGAATTAAAAATGATTTTTTTTTATTTTTTAACTAAAATAAAATCAACGAATGCTTTGATTGTTTGAATGTTTTAAAATACATACAGAGCAATTCCAAATTTTGACGTTTTATAAAATGACAAATCAAATGTAACTAAATTTAAATAAAAAAGTTATTTTTTTTCCACAAAAAAAAATATTAGCAGCCTTACAAAACGAAAACATATCTTAGAATTGATTTGTTATTTTATAAAACGTCAAAATTTGGAACTGCTCTATTTGTATTTCAAAACATTCGAACAATCAAAGTAATAGTTGACTTTATTTCAGTTAAAAAATAGAAAAAAAATTATTTTTAATTTGCAACTGTAAAGTTTATGTTTCAAAATTTGACGTTTTATAAAATTACTAATAAATTATATGATGATATGTTTTTATTGTGCAAGACTAAAATCGTACCAAATGTGAGCAAATTTATATAAAATTGTACTTTTGTCTTACACAAAAAAAGACATTGACAGCCTGTGGAACTATTCTATACTACTCTCATAATTCAAATTAAACGTTTTAGTTCATTTATCTGTTGGCCACTATTTCTTAAAATATCGGTTTGTATTTTGTTTTGAATGTATAAATATTATAAATATCAGTTAGTATTACATTTACAATATTGAATTTTATATTTTTTTTTTTCTAAAATTTTGCGTTAAGAAAAAAAAAAATAATAATTTCACAATTGTACGTGTAATACAACCTATTCAATTTCGCAAGTACGCGTACCAAGTATAAAACACCGTGTAAAGGAAGTATAGCAACAAAACAGGTCCATCGTGTATGGAATTCCTAATAATAAATTTAAAGGTATGAGTATTGCTACCATTCTTTATTGTATGAAGTATATTTATAATACTTTTGATGTGCAATAGTTTTTTACATATTGGCAAGGTGTCGCCAACACTAATGTATTATATATATAACTAGCAGATTTACCCGGCGTTGCCCGGGAGCGTGCAAATTGCAAAGAAATAAGTTTCGGCCATTTTTTCGAAGTACTGCTTTGGTTAAAAAGAAAACCTCAAAAAATTATTGTTGAGTTCCGTTAACCCGTCGCGGCCCTTCAGCTTTTTATAGGTTCTTTCGTTACTTTGCTATAAATTAGAAATTGTTTAACCGCTTGACTTCAAATTTTGTAGAAGAGGAACACTCTTTGACAATGGAGTTCACTCTATTAACAGACTTGGAATTTGTTACCTCTTGCCGCCCGACAATATTTCAAACAAAAATTTGGAAAGAATATTACGTCCAATTTTGCGAAATATTGCTTGCTCAAAGTTTCAAAAACAGGTTTGTTGAGTTCCGTTAACCCATTGTGGCACAGCAGCTTTTTACAGATTTTTTAATTACTTTACTCTTAAGCAGAAACGGTTTGACCACTTGAATGTAAATTTGGTATGCGAATACTTATCAGTCCTACGATTATTCAAAAAAACAAACTTTTTGTAAGTAAATTACGTTCAGTTTTTGAAAGTAGGTAAAACTTCTTTGAATTAGGGGAATTTTTTGTCTCTTTCAACCGATTGCGAAACAAAAACTTTAAAAAACAGTTTGCAAAACAGTTTGAACCATTATCTCTAATTTTTCTACACGTTTTTCTTCTGCTTCTTGACAATTTGGTGCTCCTTGAATTTTTATTGTTATTATTAAATAATTATGAAAAGTTTCAAGTGAAATTTGATAAATTTGTTGCAAATTGCTAGAATAATCCCTAAAAACTCGTTTTAAAAAATTGCTTTATTACATTTTAAAATTAACATGTACACCATTCTTGTATTATATTTTTCCAATAACGCCAACTTAAATTAAAACTCCATTGAGACGTCAAAAGGGTATACTAAATTTGCCATTATGTCATTATACTATGTCAATAGTAGTTTCTTGAATTGCCAACGTTTGAATAAAATACAGTCGAATATAGTCAATAAAATATAGGGCTTGACAAAAAAATTTTGTTAACCGACTCCTACTAATTTCTGAGGACCTAACTCCTCCCAAAATTGCAAGACCCTAGCTTGAACCGTTTAGAAGATATGTAGGGCAAAAATTTTTGCAAAAATTGAGTTTTGCATAATGGTAAATTTTAGTACCGTATGGCAACCCTATACATTTTAGCAACATATTTTTGTAAAGTCTATAAAAGCAGCTCTCTTCTACAGTTTTTCGATTGAAAATACACCTAATAGAACTCTTGTTATATCAATTTAAATATAGGGTTTTTTTGGGATTTGTAGGGGCTGTAACTTCGTCACTCTTCAAAATTAAGAAAAACCTTTGACACATGTTGAAATATATTTATAGAGCTTTGAATTTTGTATATAACTAAAAAAAAATTTGGACAGGTATTCAAGTTACAGGTGTTTAAAAATAGTAAAATTTCTATTTTCGAGCCCTTATAGCTCCTAAATAGGGGTCTTGACAAAAAAATTTTGTTAACCGACTCCTACTAATTTCTGAGTATCTAACTTTTCCTAAAATTTCTAGACCCTGGCTTGAACCGTTTAGAAGATATGTGTGGCCAAAAATTTTTCAAAAATTGAGTTTTGCATAATGGTAAATTTTAGTACCGTATGGCAACCCTAAACATTTGTCTTTTAAAAATTTATAAAGTTTATAAAACCAGCTATCGTTTGCCGTTTTCAGATTGAAAATACATTCAGCAGAACTCTTGTTATAACAATTTAATTATGGGGCTTTTTGCAACTTTGGGGGGCTGTAGCCCCGTAACAGGTGGGGCTACAAAAAAAAATTCTTACAAAATTTTTGAAAATGTGCTAAAAACAACTACTGTAAAGTAGATAAAAAACAAAGCCCTACGAAAAACTGTAGAGAAGGACAATTTTACGTTATTTAAATTTAAAGATATTATTATTCGGATTCTTTATTACCTTTATTTTTATTATTATTAATATTATTATTTCATTTAGCTTTTGCACAATTTGAAACTATTTGAGAGCAAAAAATTTAGTCTTATTAATTAAGTGAGCCTTTGGAATAAAGGTTCATAACAAAAATTTGAAAATTTCATTGAATATTTGTTCAAAACGCTCAAACAGGTCAAAACCAAATTAATCCTGTGGGTTTTAATTAAAATGCTGGTACAAAATTTTCTTTTAATCGTTTAAGCAAATAAAATTTATAGAAAACTTCATGGCGTCGTCGTGAAAAACGGGTTAATCGAACTTAACTAAAACCTTTTGCAGCCTCTCTTTTAGACTGCAAAATCTACCTGTTAAATTGGACACAAATCGGAAACACAATATTTTTTGAAAGCCCTCCAGGCCGAAATGGGTTAAATTATTCCAACCAAATTTATGCAACTAATTCCGGTTCCTAACAAGCACATTTGTACAGTATTTCAAGTCATTTGATCAAACCGTTTCGCCTCGACATCTAAAATATTGAAAAAGCTTCATTGCGCCCTCGTGCCTTAACGTTTATCTACTTAAAGGTTCTTTATTTATTTCAACTTATTAGGGCTTATCATAGTAAACGCACGTTTGAATAAAATGTCAAATGTACAAAATTCCTATCGTGGAAAATGTAAGCGGTAAACGAATGACAGGAAATTTTCAATATTGCTTTTTAGCACATTTTCAAAAAATTTTGTAAAACTTCACTCTTTCCGTCCGTCCGTATGTTTACAAAAACTTTTACACCGTTTGATGAAGTTAGATCCTTGAGAAACTTGGCAACCTTCCCCATTCAAGGGCTATTAGAATGTTAAAATAAAAACTTTACTGTTAGTAGTAAATTTTATAAGTAAGCAGTAACTATTTCCAAGTAAATATTTCCAAAGTTAAACTTAGTATGTAATACAATATAAATTTAAAAATGTGCTTTTTTAAAAACCCTTGGTTTTTTTCATCACTTGTTTTTGTATCATATAAAAAAAAAAATGGGGCCGTTGTAGAACAGCTACAAAATGTAAAATTTTTTGTGCGGGGGTATTTAAATATTTACATTCAAAGAAAAATCTAAGTTATTTTAAAATTTTTAAAGAATAAAAATTAATTTTTTTATTTACATATATAGGAAAAAAGTAACTCATTACAATCAGTATGAATCTTTAATCAGGTTAAAGAAAAAAAAACTTGATACTGGTCGGGGATAGAAATAAATAAGCACAAGCTTAATTAAAAAAATAGAATTAGAAAATTTTGTGATGTGCCATGAAGGCAGTTTAAGTTTTTTTTTTTTAATTTAATATTTAAAAAGATATTTTTAAGAGCGTTAAGATCCTTATTTTTTAGTTTTATTCATTTTATGTTTTGTTTAATTTTTGTTTTTGAAAAGTCACCACGAAGCGTTTTTGATTTAGTTTTTGCCATTTCAAGTTGTTATTAATCTTTATTTTTGAAAAGACTGAATTTTAAAATCATGAACATTATTCATTTTGTGCCTTACATTTTTTAGAATTTCATTTTAATTTAAGATCTTAAATAAAAAATCAAATTTAGAATAGATAATCTGTTTTATTTAAAAGTATTTTTTGTTTAACATATAAAAAACAAATAAATTAAAATTAACTCAATGTAGCTGCTATGAGGTTGATCTCTTTGAACTATCTTTAATTCTCCCAGAACATACTCAAATGCTGTTTTATTCATTCTAAAATTCTTGATGATACTAAATTTTATTTTATTTGTAAACATTACGGATTAATAAATAAAATAATTCTAATTTGTTTCCTTTTATCATCAATCTTTAAAATATCCCTAGAACAACTTCTTAAATTTTGCCTATTTCTTCTTTCCGTTGATCCTTCAGATAATGAAATATCTAATAAAGTGACTGCAGCACTATCCATTTATATTTTTTGAACTTTCAGGTAAGTACAAAACAAAATATAAGTTGAAAAGCTGATTTTTAAACTTTTTCTAAACCATCGACTATATTTTATTCAAACGTTGGCAATTCAAGAAAACTACTATTGACACAGTATAATGACATAATGGCAAATTTAGTTTACCTTTTAATCTATAGTCAAACGGGTATAATAATACTTATATGTAAACTACCTACTACTCGGCGCACTTTGCCCCGCCACTCAATGGAGTTTTAATTTAAGTTGATGTTATTGAAAAAAGCTACCACAAAAATTGCACATGGTGTACATGTTAATTTTAAAATGTAATAAAGAAATTTTTTTAAAACGCTTTTTTTAAAATTACTTTTGCAATTTTTCATCAAATTTATCAAATTTCACTTGAAACTTTTCATAATTATTAAATAATAATAAAAAAGAAATTTTAAATTCAGTTCGCCTCAAAATCCACAAAAAAAGAAATCTACATTTCTCCTTGCCTTTCAGTGGAGTTTTAATTTAAGTTGATGTTATTGAAAAAAGTTAACACAAAAATTACTCTAGTGTACATAATTTTAAAATGTAATAAAGTTATTTTTTTAAAACGATATTTTTAGGATTATTCTAGCAATTTTTCAACAAATTTATCAAATTTCACTTGAACCTTTTCATAATTATTAAATAATAATAAAAAACAATTTTAATTCAGTTAACATTATTCACCGGAAACCCACCAGCCTCAGCTCTAGCGTCAAGGAGCACCAAATTGTCAAGAAGCACCACGTATATAAAAATTAGATATAATCGCTGAAACTGTTTTGCAAACTGTTTTTTAAAGTTTTTGTTTCGCAATCGGTTAAAAGAACTAGACAAAACATGTGTTTAAACATTCCCCTAATTCAAAGAAGTCTTACCAACTTTCAAGAAATATCCATATACGTATACAAAATTTAAAGTCAATTAGTCAAACCGTTTCTGCTTAAGAGTAAAGTATCAAAAAAATCTGTAAAAAGCTGCTGTGCTGCAATGGGTTAACGGAACTCAACAAACCGGTTTTTGAGACTTGGTCAAAGCACTATTTCGTAAACTTGGACGTAATATACTTCCAGAATTTGTTTTTTGGAAAATTGTCGGGGCGGCAAAGGTTAGCAAATTCCAAGTCTGTTAATAAAGTGAACCCCATTTTGAAAGAGGAACATACATACAAAATTTGAAGTCAATCGGTTAAAGCATTTCTAATTTATTGCAAAGTAACGAAAAAACCTATGAAAAGCTGTTGGGTCACAATGGGTTAACCGAACTGCACAAAAATTTTTTTGAGGTTTTTTTTTAACCAAAGCAGTACTTCGAAAAATTGGCCGAAACTTGCTTTTTGACAATTTACACGCTCTCGGGTAAATCTGCTAGTCTATGTATATAAAAACGAAAGTTTATTTGTTTGTTTGTTTTTCTGTTTGTGTGTATCGAATAGACTCCTAAACTGCTCAGCCGATTCTCATAAAAATTTTTATATAGAATTTTAGGGTACGGGAGGAAATCGTGGGCTGTAAAGGAACGCCAATTTGAGGCTGTGGTGCAAGTATTTAAACATTTTGGTTCTAAAATGAAAACGTTTTGCTCAAACTTTGCTGACTTCAAATTTTCTATACATGATGCTCCTTGAGAATTGAGTTGACACTATTAATAGTTTTGGAATTTGTTAACCCATGTCGGCCCGACGGTTGGTGAAAAAAATTTTTGGGTCCAAATATTGTCCGATTTTACGAAATACAACTTTGGATAAAAAGAAAACCTCAAAAAAAATTTGGTTGTGCTCCATTAACCAATTGCGACCCAACAGTTTTTTATAGTTTTTTTCAATACTTTACTATAAATTAGAAACGGTTCGACCGATTTTCTTCAAATTTAGTATACGTGTTCCTCTGTGAGAATTGAGTTGAGACTATTAACAGATTTGGAATTTGCTAACCCATGCCGGCCCGACGGTTGCTCAAAATAAATGTTGTGTCCAAATTATGTGTCGATTTCAGAAAATACAACTTTGGATAAAAAGAAAGCCTCAAAAAAAATTTTGTTGAGTTCCATTAACCCATTGCGACCCAACATTTTTTTAAACGTTTTTTCAAAAATTTATTCTAAATTTGAAACGGTTTGACCGATTTTCTTCAAATTTTGTATACGTGTTCCTCTGAGAGAATTGAGTTGACACTATTAACAGATTTGCAATTTGTTAATCCATGCCGGCCCGACGTTTCACCAAAAAAAAAATTTTGCGAACGTGTATTGTCCAATTTTGCTAAATACTACTTTGTCTAGAAAGAAAGCCTAAAATAAATTTTGTTGATCTCGTTAAGCCATTGAGGCCCAATAGAAATGGTTTTACCATTTTTTTTTCAAATTTTTAACACCTGTTCCGTTTTCAGAATGGATTTAACTCTATTAATCGACTTGGAACTTGTTAACCCAAGATGGCCCGATGATTGTCCAAAAAAATTTTGGAAACAAATTACGTCAACTTTCGCGTAATGCTGCTTTGGCAAAAGAGAATGTTCAAAAAAAAAATTTGTTGAGTTCCGTTAACTCATTGCGAAACAGCGTAATTTTTCGATTTTTTATTTTACTTTCGTTTAAATTAGAAACGGTTTAACCTGTCGACTCCAAATTTCGTATGCGTACGAGCACCTTCAAAATGGAGTTTATTCTGTTAGCAGGCTTGGTGTTTGGTAACACATGTCGATTCTACGATTGGTCAAATTACGTCCAATTTTGGGAAGTAGTTAGTACTTCTTTGAATTACAGGAACTTTATAAAATTATTAGAATAATCCTAGCAAAATAGTTTAAAAAGAATTGCTTTAATACATTTTGAAATTAACATTTACATCATATGCAGTTTTTATGTAAACTTCTTACAGTAACATCAACTTAAATTAAGCCTCCATTGAAAGCGCAAGCAACGCGCACCGGGTATTAGCTAGTCAATTATATAAAGAAAAAAAGTCAAAAACGTCAAAACGATCGGACGTATTTTAAAAAAGCGGAAGAAAAAAATTAATTAAATTAATAATATAGAATAATATAAATAACAAACTAAAAAGAAAAAATGTCAAATAAAACAAATTGTATTGGATGCACAAAGAGTATTAATGTAAAGAAGGACAAAGAAATACTACAATGTGATGGAGATTGCAAAAAGTGGTATCATTATACTTGTGGCGGCATGACTATTGAGGAATACAGTCAAATACAAGAAGATCATAATAATTTGTGGTTTTGCTCTCAATGCAAGGCTGCTAGTACAGATCATGGCAAAACACACATCACATGATAGTAGATTAGCTGACATACAGAAGGATATACAGATTTTTAAAACAACTATAGATTCTCTAATCGACGAAAATATCCAACTGGAGAGTGAAAATGAAGTGCTGAGGATACAAGTAGAAAAAAACTATGTAGAAATTCAAAACATAAAACAAAATAAGAATAAAAAAACCTTGGAATTATCTGGTTTTCCGGAAGCTGTTGATATGGATCCAAAAGCTATTGCTATAAAAGTTACAGAAGAACTAGGTGTAAAACTGGAAGCTGGAGACATACAAGAAGCAAAATTTGTAAAACATCAATCAAAAAACTCGGGTGAGTCGTTTAAACTTTTTCTTAAACTTAATAGCTCTGAAATCAAAGCTCAAATAGTAAAAGCAACAAAATCCAAAACAATTAAATACGAGAAAATATTCCCACACTCCACTAAATTAAGTACGTAGATAATATATGTAAATGAGCGCCTTACACAATACTTTAGTTTTCTTTTCAAGAAAGCTAGAGATCTTAAACGAGCAGGACAAGTAAAATATGCATGGGTAAAAGAAGGTAAAGTTTTCATAAGATATGATGATAAAAGCAAAGTAATTAAATTAAATTCAGAAAAAGATCTTAATTTCATAAATGAATAATAATAAAAACAATGTAGATTTTGAAGCTTTACCAATTAATACCCAAGTTAAACAAATTGATTCTATAGATAATTTAAAATTTGAAAAACCAAACACATTGAAAGTTTTTTATTTGAAAAATAAAATGGACGATATAAATTTTCTTCTTGACAATATAAATTCAATTATACACATAATTATTTTCACTGAGACCTGGATTTTGGAAGATGAACTTGACCTAATAAATATTATACACTACAATAAAATTTTCGGTTGCAGAAAAAACCGTCGTTGTGGTGGTGTTGGAATATTTATTCACAAAAATCTTGATTTCACAATTCATAACACGTATAATGATAACATAAACAATTTTATAACCATATCAATCAATAACACAACACAAAAAATTCACATAACAGCAATATATAGACCTCCAAGTAATGATAAAGAGAATGTAGTTAAATTTTTTTCTATTTTCGATAAATATCTAGAAAGCATAAATAGTAACAATTCAATCTTAATTGGTGATCTTAATTTAAATATACCTAACTTACATGATCATTTAGTTAATGAATATAGTAATATTGTTGCCTACAATGGATATAATTTCTGCCATTCCCTACCAACTAGACCTGCTTCAGGTACGTGCATAGACCATATACTCACCAACGATTTTATAAGAAAAATTAATATTAACATGTTTGAAAGTAATATTTCTGATCACAATGTTTTCTTCATAGAAATTGATAATTATACTAAAATAAAACAACAAAAAAATAATGACATTCATATAATTACAACAAATATTGATGAAATAAAAAAGCAGCTTGTGACAGATAGATACAAAATTGATGTTTCATCAAGTGTTGCCGTTGTCGTGTATAAAAATATTGTAGAAAAGCTTAATGATTTAAAACAAAAATATACATACAGTAAAGTCCTAAAAAAAAATAATAATAAATACAGTAAACCATGTATAGACAAAGAATGTTTTAAATTAATTAAAATAAAGAATTACTGGCATAAAAAACATTTATTGAATTTGAGTAATGAGTCTAATAAATCCAAATATCACTATTGGTTAAACAGGCTAACGGATACAAAAAGAAAAAAGCAAAGAGACTACGATAGTCATAAATTTAACAAATGTATGAATAATCAGCAAAAAATCTGGAATGTTGTTAAAGAAATTATTACTGATGGTGTGAGTAATGACAAACCAAATGAATTCTTTACTCAATGCAGAAAAGAGATAGATAAGTATGATAAAATTAACCAATTCAATAATTTTTATTGCAATGTTGGAAGTACAATGGCTAGCAAATTTGATCAATCATTTTACTACCCAAAAATGAGAACATGTAATAAATTTAAGTTAAAAAATATCAAAGAAAGTGAAACTTTAAAGCTTATCAGTACATTAGCTAACACAAATAGTGAAGGGGTGGATAGAATTTCGACTAAATTAATTAGATCCTGTAAGGAAGAATTAGTAAAACCAATAACAAGATTAATAAATATCTCAATACAGGACAGTATAGTTCCAGAAGAACTAAAAATTAATAAGGTCATACCAATTTATAAAAAGAACGGAGATAAAAGTGACGTAAATAACTTTAGACCGATCTCTATTTCGTCAGTTTTCAGTAAAATATTAGAAACGTATATTAATGAGCAACTGGTTGACTACCTAATTCAGAACAAATTAATTTACGGTAGACAATATGGATTTACAAAAAAATCAAATACCAGCGCTGCATTGTTTGATGTTGTGGTTGAAATTCAAGAATGCATTGGAAAAAGAAAAAGAATTGGTTTGATTTTTTTTGACTTAACCTAGGCATTCGATTCAGTTGACCGTAAAAATTTATTAAGAATACTATTTGAGTGTGGAATTGTTGGGAAAGAGCACCTTTGGTTTAAGAACTATTTTGAAAAAAGAAAACAATTCTCTGAATGTAAAGGAATAAGGAGTGAACTAAAGGATAGTGATTTTGGTGTAATACAAGGAAGCTCACTTGGTCCTACACTTTTTTCATGTTATATAAGTAATTTTTCAACCATGCCACTAAAAGGAAAAGCATATCTATATGCAGATGATCTGGTTATGGTATATGCAGAAAAAAATATATTAGAACTGCAAAACATAATAAATTCGGACATGAAATTGATACACAGCTGGATGAATCTACATAAATTAACAGTAAATGAGAAAAAAACAAAATATATGCTACTAAGACCTAAATCTGAAAAATTGCATATATTATATAATAACTGTGAAATAGAAAAAGTGAGCGAGTATAAATATTTAGGAGTCATTATTGATGAAAATCTGAATTGGAATCGGCATATTGTAGAAGTAAGAGCAAAAACTAGTAAAATAGCCGGAATATTTAATAAAGTAGGAAAACGTATACCTAAACAGATCAATCTCAACATTTTATAGCCTTTTTCATAGTACATTAACATACGGAATTGGAATATGGGGAAACACATTTGAAAAAAATATTAACACCTTACAACGGATCCAAAATAAAGCTATCAAAAATCTCTTTGGGATCGAAAGAAGAACTCCGACAAACGAGATACACAAAAGTTTGAAAATACTAAAATTAAGAGATCATATAAATTTGGTACAGATTACGCACATACATAACATTACGAAAAATCAGATTAAAACAAAAACTCAAATAATAATAGGCTCACAAGTACACGAATATGAAACAAGAAACGCTCAACATCTACGATATTCTGCTGCAGTTTTTCATTTGGTTTTGACAAAATTTTGAATTCGTCCATAAAATTGTATAATGGTCTCTCTATAAATATTAAATTGTTAAACAAAAATTTATTTAAGAAGAATTGTAAACAAAAGTTTATTTCAAATTATTGAATTGCTATATAATTAGTTTGTTTTTACTATATTTTACTATATTATCTGTTAAAAAAAAAAAAAAATTTAACACTTGTTTTTTGTTTTTTCTTAATTTTGTTTCACTGCAATATCTTCATTTAAAGATTTTTTTTATATTTTGTTTCTCTTGCATTTATGTACATAAAACTAATTTTGTTTGACTTTCTTTTTATTTTTTTTTTTTTGTTGTAAATAATATATTATTATATGAAATAATTTTTTTTAAATATGTAATACTCTGTATGAGCTGAATTAGCTCTTTTTGAGAAATTAATAATAAATAAAATAAATAAATAAATGTTTGTTTGTATATTTTTATAAGTCGAAAGGTTACGGTTTCAGAGCCGTTTTAAGCTTTTTCGTTTTTTTGATGTCGAGTCAAAACGGTATGACCAAATGATTTGTAATTTTGTACAAATGTTCCTCTTAGCAACCGGAATTAGTTGTATAAAGTTGGTTGGAAGGATTTAACTCATTTCGGCCTTGCCGACTTCTAAAAAATTTTGTGTTTCCGATTTGTGGCCAATTTTGCAGGTTGATTTTGCAGTCAAAAGAGAGGCTGGAATTATTTGTATAAATTTTGTTGGAATAAATTAAGCCATTTCGGGCTGGCGGGCTTCCAAAAAAAAATTGTCTTTCAATTTAATTTCAATTCGAACAAAAAAATTTTTAAGTTCAATTCGAACTTAACTAAAACTAATTGGGCTCCAAAAAGTTTTAGTTAGGTTCGATTAACCTGTTTTCCACGACGACGCCATGAAGTTTTTTATTAAACGATTAAAAGAATTAACGCAAGTTAGCATTTATTCCAAAAGCTCACTAAATTTATAAGACTAATCTTTTTGCTCTCCTCAAATGGTGCAAAAGCTAAATGAAATAATATTAATAATAAAAAAATAAAGCTTATAAAGAATCTGAATAATAATATTCTTAAATTTAAATAACATTTTTCTTCTCTACATTTTTCGTAAGTCTTTGTTTTTTATCTATTTTGCAGTTGTTGTTTTTTAAAAATAGATTTCAGTGTTAAATTTCAGTTTTTTTTCTAATAAAATTTAAAGATCAAAAAATTCAATTTCGTATTTATTATGCTTAAATACATAGTATTTTAAAACATTTTTTCAAAAAAGAAGCCTACATTTCTTTTCATTTCAAAAAAGCAGAAAGAGCGTATCAGAACCTTCAGGTAAGTGCAAAACAAAATATAAGTTGAAAAGCAGATTTTTAAACCTTTTCTAAACCATCGACTATATATTATTCAAACGTTGAGAATTCAAGGAAACTACTATTGATATAGTATAATGACATAATGACAAATTAGTATACCCTTTTCACCTATAGTCAAACGGGTATAATAATACTTATATGTAAACTAGCTTTTACCCGATGCACGTGTCCCCGCCTTTCAATGGAGCTTTAATTTAAGTTGATGTTCATTAAAAAAAGTTAACACAAAAATTGCACATTGTGTACATAATTTACAAATGTAATAAGGCAATTTTTTTAAAACGTTTTTTTTTTGATTATTCTAGCAATTTTTCAACAAATTTATCAAATTTCACTTGAAACTTTTCATAATTATTAAATAATAATAAAAAAATAAATTTTATTTCAGTTAGCATTATTCGCCAGAAATCCACCATCCTCATATCTATTGTCAAGGAGCAACAAATTGTCAAGAAGCACCACGTATAGAAAAATTAGAGTTAATCTTTAAAACTCTTTTGCAAACTGTTTTTTAAAGTTTTTGTTTCGCAATCGGTTAAAAGATCTCGAGAAACATTTTTTTAAACATTCCCCTAATTCAAAGAAGTTTTACCTATTTTCAAAAATTTAACGTAATTTACTTACAATTTTTTTTTTTATACAATCGTAGGAATGATAAGTATAGACATGTACGCATACAAAATTTAAAGAAATACTAATTAAAGAATTTACAAAATTCCATCAACAATACCTTTATTATATTCTGCTATGAATGAGCAATCGGTTTTTAACACCATTCAACAGTTTTTAACTAGACATTAATGAAACTTAGTTACAATCAAAAAACTCGTACTGAAATTTCAGTATTTCCCTTTTTGTTATGATTAAAATAAAAAAAAAACCAAGGGATTTTAAAAAGCATATTTTCAAAATTATATAGGATTTACCATTTATTTTTATAAAAATATATATAAAAGTAAATTATAATATTATAATTTAGTTATTTCATCAATTTATTAATTATGAAAAATAGTTTAATCAATACTTAGAATATAATACAAAATGCACCCAAGAAAACCAGTTAACAAGTGCAAATATAATGTTGAAGCTTCAATGTTAGCGTTTAATGTGGGAAAACATACACTGGTGAATAAGTTACTGTTTTATAAAAACATAAAAGTTTTAATTTTTAAGACCTAATAGCCAGTCAATGTAGAGGTTTCCCAAATTTTGGATAAGCAAACTTATGATGGATCTTTCCATTCCCTTCCTGTCCCCACCTTTTCATTTGTTTAGGTTCTAGGAAATATATTGTGAACTCCACCAAAATTTGGAGCTTTACATAGAATATCTAAACAAAAATTTTTAAAACTAAGAGGCAATTTCTTCAATATAAATAACCCCTTTCAAATTTAAGAAAAACTTTTAACATATGTTTTAATATAATTAAAGAGCTTTGAATTTTGTATATTTGTTAAAAAATTTGAACAGGTATTCAAGTTACAGGTTTTTAAAAATAGCAAAATTTCAGTTTTCTAATCCTTATAGCTACTAAACAGGGGACGTGACAAAAGCATTTTGTCAAACGACTCCTTCTAATTTCTGAGGATCTAACTTCTCCTAAAATTTTAAGACCCAAAAATTAAGTTTTGCATAATGGTAAATATTAGTACCATATGGCAACCCTAAACATTTTCCTTTTAAATATTTATAAAGTCTGTAAAACCAGATATCTTTTTCCGTTTTTTGATTGAAAATTCATCTAACAGAACTCTTGTTATAACAATTTAAAAATAGCGCTTTTTCCAACTTTGTGGGCTTTAGCTCCTTAATGGGTGGGGCTACAGAAAGAGATTCTTTTACGAAATTATTTGTTTTGCAATACCTACCCGTTATTAAAAGTTTTTTATTGTATTTCAAACGGTGTAAAAGTTTTTGTAAACATACGGTCGGACGGACGGAGAGAGTGAAGCTATATAGGCACACTTTTACAAAATTTTTTGAAAATGTGCTAAAAAGAAGTTGTATGGCAGGTACTCGAACCTGGGACCAAAATGGCTGGATTTCAATAGAGATGAAGGCTATTGCATAAAAACGAATTTGTGAAAATTTCAAAATCCTAGCTCCGTTATTTTTTGAGTTATAGTTATAGTTTGAGTTATATACATTTGAGTAATGTCCAACTTTGCTAAGTAACTTGTCTATTACTTTATTTGCCCAGTTTTAATTTTAACCTCATATCTTCATTAGATTCACAGTCATCAAACTTTGCCGAAAATAAAGCCATAACATTTTGAAACTTTATAAAGATATAGCTTGTCCTATTATATAACTAACTGTTTGTAATTTCTATCGCCGCAGTGTTATTTGTTTTGAAGATATTCATATTAGTTCAAAAAAAGTTGTATGGCAGCTAAATCCAAACTATACATACAAAATATTACATATATATATATATATTAGCTGAAAACATATAAATTATTTATCAAGTCATTTACTTAAAAAAAATTTTTGTGTTCATTATACCCGAATGAGTCAAATGGGTATGCTAAATTTTCTATTACGTTTGTGACGCAGAGAAGAATAGGAGATAGATATAGACTCAAAGGTATTGATCGGAACAAATTCAGAAAATAAATCGATTTAGCTATGTATGTAACCCGTAGAGGGTTGGAATAGCTTTCATACAACTTCTTCTTTTATATGAGCATTACTCTTCAACTAATTAAGCTTTAATCCTACTTTCACTGGGATTCGAACCCGGGGCCTCTCGCCTGAAAGTCGGCACTCTAACCACTGTGCCACCCAGCCGTTATTATGAATTATGACGCTCTTTACGGAATATTTATTTTTTTATATTTCTAAAAAAAGATGATGAAAATGGACTTACTTTGTTTGAGAAAAAAGTAGTGGTGGATTGATGTATGTAAACTTTTAATTTAATATTTAAAAGTAGGTACTTTTACTTTAATTAAAATTCTGATATGAAAGTTAGAATTTCGGTCAACTTCCATCGTTCTAGTATGGAAAACCCTATTTTTTTCCAAAATATATTTAAATGGGAATATTTAAACTTGCACAATTTTTTGGTTGTACATGGTTTGGTTATACTTTTTAGCTATATCTTCTGATTTATTTGTGCAACAATATTATAACTGGGCTTACATCAATGAATCCAAACTCAATTTCAAATTTATCTTTAACGAGGAAGAGTGCCGTAGAGTAGACTGTGTTAACTCTGGGATACCCGTATGACCGTAACATATACATTTTATCATCCGGTTAATTACTTTTGGCAAAATTTCAAACATAAAGCTTTATTAAGTACTAGCTAATACCCGGTGCGCGTTGCTGCGCCTCTCAATGGAGGTTTAATTAAAGTTGATGTTACTGCAAAAAGTTAACACAAAAATTACACACGGTTTACACATGTAAATTTTAAAATGTATGAAAGCAATCTTTTTAAAACGATTTTTCTAGGATTATTCTAGTAATTTTTCAAACTTTTTGTAATTCAAAGCAGTACAAACTACTTTCCAAAGTTTGACGTAATTTACTTCCAAAAAAATTTTTCATGAGTTAACCAATTGCAAGTCTGTAAAAAGAGCTAATTTCATTCTCAAAATATAGTGGGCATAGAACTTGAAAATCGGTTAAACCGTTTCTAATTTAGAGTAAAGTAACCAAAAACTTTATAAAAAGCTGTTTAGTCGCAATGGATTAATGCAACTCAATAAAATTTTTGTGTGGGTTTTCTTTTTAGCCAAAGCAGAATTTCGTAAAATCGGACAAAATTTGGACCCAAGATTTTTTTTGACCACCCGTCGGCCCGACATAGGTTAACAAATTCCAAAACTGTTAATAGTGTGAACTCAATTCTCAAGGAGCATCACGTATACAAAATTTGAAGAAAATCGGTCAAACCGTTATTAATTTAGAGTAAAGTATTGTAAAAACCTATAAAAAGCTGTTGGGCCGCAATGGGTTAATGGAACTCAACAAAATTTTTTTTGGGGCTTTCTTTTAAGCCAAAGTAGAATTTCGTAAAATCGGACAAAATTTGGACCCAAAATTTTTTTTGACCACCCGTCGGCCCGACATGGGTTAACAAATTCCAAAACTGTTAATAGTGTCTACTCAATCCTCAAGGAGCATCACGTATACAAAATTTGAAGTCAATTGGTCAAACCGTTTCGAATTTAGAGTAAAGTATTGAAAAAACCTATAAAAAGCTGTTGGACCGCAATGGGTTAATGGAACTCAACAAAATTTTTTTTTGGGCTTTCTTTTAAGCCAAAGCAGAATTTCGTAAAATCGGACAAAATTTAGACCCAAAATTTTTTTTGACCACCCGTCGGCCCGACATGGGTTAACAAATTCCAAAGTTCTTAGTAGTGTCGACTCAATTCTCAAAGAGCATCACGTATACAAAATTTGAAGGCAATCGGTCAAACCGTTTTCATTTTAGAACAAAGAAGTTTAAATACTTACACCACAGCCCCAACTTGGCGGTCCGTTAGAACAAAATTTTTGGGCCACGATTTCCTTCCGTACCCAAAAACCTCTATATACAAATTTTCATGAAAATCGGCTGGGCAGTTTAGGAGCCAACTCGTTACATACAAACAAACAAACAAACAAACAAACAAACAAACAAATAAACAAACTTTCGCTTTTATATATATAGATAATGGAATACTCATGTAAAAGAAGGAGTTGTATGGCAGCTACTCGAACCCTCTGCTGTAGACCAACTTAATTTTGCAGAAACTTTGGACATTAGACTAAACTATTTTTAGCAAAATTTCAGACTCCCAGCTTCATTAGGTGGAGAGTAAAACTCATATAAAATAAGAAGTTGTATGGCAGCTACCCGAACCCATGAACCAAAATGGCTGAATTTAAATAGCGATGACGGCTATTGCAAAAAACGAATTTGCCAAAGTTTCAAGACCCTAGCTCCTTTAGTTTTTTAGTTATCGTGCGGACGGACGGACGAACATATATAGCTAAATCAATTTATTTTTCGATTCTGATCCGATCCACACACTTGAGTCTGCATCTACGCCCCCTCCTTCTCTGCGTCACAAAGGTGATGGCAAATTTATTATACCCTTTGACTTTATAGTCATAGGGGTATAAAAAAAAAACGAAAATACTCATAAACCTATGTATGTAGGTCAGTGGCGGCTTCTCCTAAGATTTAACTGATTCATTGAATCAGTTGTAATTTCCGCTTTACTGAAAATCGAAAAGTCTTAAAAAAATTTATATTATTATAAATTTATAATATTTCGAACAAAACAAAAGAAAACACATATTTTGGTCCCAATGCCAATAACAATTTTACCTTAGATTCAGTACAACAAATTGAATCCCCAATATTACATAATTCATCTCCTATATTTTTATTTTTGTTATTTGCATAAGTTTAGAAATGTTTAATATTTATTATTCGCGTTAAGTTGTATTTATTATATTATTATGTTAAACTATGCAATGTAATGTAGTACCATGTGAATTCCATATATTCAATTTAGTTATTTGAATCTATGAAGTACGAACTATGCAGAAAATATGAACCAACGACAAAATTTGATTTTCTCTTCGGCGAATTCGATATTTTTTTTCAACGAAGATTCAATATTATATTTTGAATCTAAGGAAAAAAGAAGAATAGGTACCTATTTTGACTATTGAGTATTGAGAAAAAAAGCAAGAACGAAGATGAAGATGTAATAAATATTTTTGCAACTAAAGAAAGAAGAATAGAATTAAAACATAAGTATTAAAACAATTTTTGGTTTTATTTAAACTTGTTTTTTATTTTGAGCCAGTAGGTGGAAAATCCACGAGCCGCAACTGATGTAGGTATATATTAATATAGTATAGCTTTTAATATGTTCAAGGTTTTTTTTATTCAACACCAAAATCAATGGAGAAATGCTGAACTGAATTTTACAAATTTTTGGTTAAAATTTTAAATTGAGCAATGATAGAAATATTAAAATATTAATTATTAAACAAGTATTTGTAGAAAAATTTAAACATTAGCCTGTATTTAAAAAGAAACAGTTTAAAGATTGTTATAGGTTTTTGGAGAAAATGGGAAGTTAAATTACCAACTTCGACCAGTTGGTACAAGTTAGTGGGTTAACATAATTAAAAATTAAGACACTTAATAGTTCTAATAGAATATTCAATTTCCAACAAAATACTAATTTTTTCTAGAACAAAATGTTCTTTGTTTAGGATAAACAGAGCAATAAGAAATCCTTAATCATTTTCAAAGAGCCTTCACTCTCAAGAACACAATTTTAACTAAGTTTAAGTTGTTTTACTTTTTTAATTCTTTGAAAGTGTAAGTTTTATTATTAATCCTAACTATATATTCCATTTCTTCATCAATTTGTTTACCTTTTGAATTTGGGTCAGGTATTGACAATTTCTTATTAAAAATTAAATTTCCAATTGGAATTTTAATGTCAAATAAAATCGCATTATCGAAATATTTAGCTACACTTATTTTAATATTTAAAAGTTTCTTAAAATCTATATCATAAATATTTATTTCTTCATTTGTTAAAATATTCGGATGCATATTCTTAATCTAGCCGAAGCAACATTATTTTGTATTAGGCATTCGATTCAGTTGACCGTAAAAATTTATTAAGAATACTGTTTGAGTGTGGAATTGTTGGGAAAGAGCACCTTTGGTTTAAGAACTATTTTGAAAAAAGAAAACAATTCTGAATGTAAAGGAATAAGGAGTGAACTAAAGGATAGTGATTTTGGTGTAATACAAGGAAGCTCACTTGGTCCTACACTTTTTTCATGTTATATAAGTAATTTTTCAACCATGCCACTAAAAGGAAAAGCATATCTATATGCAGATGATCTGGTTATGGTATATGCAGAAAAAAATATATTAGAACTGCAAAACATAATAAATTCGGACATGAAATTGATACACAGCTGAATGAATCTACATAAATTAACAGTAAATGAGAAAAAAACAAAATATATGCTACTAAGACCTAAATCTGAAAAATTGCATATATTATATAATAACTGTGAAATAGAAAAAGTGAGCGAGTATAAATATTTAGGAGTCATTATTGATGAAAATCTGAATTGGAATCGGCATATTGTAGAAGTAAGAGCAAAAACTAGTAAAATAGCCGGAATATTTAATAAAGTAGGAAAACGTATACCTAAACAGATCAATCTCAACATTTTATAGCCTTTTTCATAGTACATTAACATACGGAATTGGAATATGGGGAAACACATTTGAAAAAAATATTAACACCTTACAACGGATCCAAAATAAAGCTATCAAAAATCTCTTTGGGATCGAAAGAAGAACTCCGACAAACGAGATACACAAAAGTTTGAAAATACTAAAATTAAGAGATCATATAAATTTGGTACAGATTACGCACATACATAACATTACGAAAAATCAGATTAAAACAAAAACTCAAATAATAATAGGCTCACAAGTACACGAATATGAAACAAGAAACGCTCAACATCTACGATATTCTGCTGCAGTTTTTCATTTGGTTTTGACAAAATTTTGAATTCGTCCATAAAATTGTATAATGGTCTCTCTATAAATATTAAATTGTTAAACAAAAATTTATTTAAGAAGAATTGTAAACAAAAGTTTATTTCAAATTATTGAATTGCTATATAATTAGTTTGTTTTTACTATATTTTACTATATTATCTGTTAAAAAAAAAAAAAAATTTAACACTTGTTTTTTGTTTTTTCTTAATTTTGTTTCACTGCAATATCTTCATTTAAAGATTTTTTTTATATTTTGTTTCTCTTGCATTTATGTACATAAAACTAATTTTGTTTGACTTTCTTTTTATTTTTTTTTTTTTGTTGTAAATAATATATTATTATATGAAATAATTTTTTTTAAATATGTAATACTCTGTATGAGCTGAATTAGCTCTTTTTGAGAAATTAATAATAAATAAAATAAATAAATAAATGTTTGTTTGTATATTTTTATAAGTCGAAAGGTTACGGTTTCAGAGCCGTTTTAAGCTTTTTCGTTTTTTTGATGTCGAGTCAAAACGGTATGACCAAATGATTTGTAATTTTGCACAAATGTTCCTCTTAGCAACCGGAATTAGTTGTATAAAGTTGGTTGGAAGGATTTAACTCATTTCGGCCTTGCCGACTTCTAAAAAATTTTGTGTTTCCGATTTGTGGCCAATTTTGCAGGTTGATTTTGCAGTCAAAAGAGAGGCTGGAATTATTTGTATAAATTTTGTTGGAATAAATTAAGCCATTTCGGGCTGGCGGGCTTCCAAAAAAAAATTGTCTTTCAATTTAATTTCAATTCGAACAAAAAAATTTTTAAGTTCAATTCGAACTTAACTAAAACTAATTGGGCTCCAAAAAGTTTTAGTTAGGTTCGATTAACCTGTTTTCCACGACGACGCCATGAAGTTTTTTATTAAACGATTAAAAGAATTAACGCAAGTTAGCATTTATTCCAAAAGCTCACTAAATTTATAAGACTAATCTTTTTGCTCTCCTCAAATGGTGCAAAAGCTAAATGAAATAATATTAATAATAAAAAAATAAAGCTTATAAAGAATCTGAATAATAATATTCTTAAATTTAAATAACATTTTTCTTCTCTACATTTTTCGTAAGTCTTTGTTTTTTATCTATTTTGCAGTTGTTGTTTTTTAAAAATAGATTTCAGTGTTAAATTTCAGTTTTTTTTCTAATAAAATTTAAAGATCAAAAAATTCAATTTCGTATTTATTATGCTTAAATACATAGTATTTTAAAACATTTTTTCAAAAAAGAAGCCTACATTTCTTTTCATTTCAAAAAAGCAGAAAGAGCGTATCAGAACCTTCAGGTAAGTGCAAAACAAAATATAAGTTGAAAAGCAGATTTTTAAACCTTTTCTAAACCATCGACTATATATTATTCAAACGTTGAGAATTCAAGGAAACTACTATTGATATAGTATAATGACATAATGACAAATTAGTATACCCTTTTCACCTATAGTCAAACGGGTATAATAATACTTATATGTAAACTAGCTTTTACCCGATGCACGTGTCCCCGCCTTTCAATGGAGCTTTAATTTAAGTTGATGTTCATTAAAAAAAGTTAACACAAAAATTGCACATTGTGTACATAATTTACAAATGTAATAAGGCAATTTTTTTAAAACGTTTTTTTTTTGATTATTCTAGCAATTTTTCAACAAATTTATCAAATTTCACTTGAAACTTTTCATAATTATTAAATAATAATAAAAAAATAAATTTTATTTCAGTTAGCATTATTCGCCAGAAATCCACCATCCTCATATCTATTGTCAAGGAGCAACAAATTGTCAAGAAGCACCACGTATAGAAAAATTAGAGTTAATCTTTAAAACTCTTTTGCAAACTGTTTTTTAAAGTTTTTGTTTCGCAATCGGTTAAAAGATCTCGAGAAACATTTTTTTAAACATTCCCCTAATTCAAAGAAGTTTTACCTATTTTCAAAAATTTAACGTAATTTACTTACAATTTTTTTTTTTATACAATCGTAGGAATGATAAGTATAGACATGTACGCATACAAAATTTAAAGAAATACTAATTAAAGAATTTACAAAATTCCATCAACAATACCTTTATTATATTCTGCTATGAATGAGCAATCGGTTTTTAACACCATTCAACAGTTTTTAACTAGACATTAATGAAACTTAGTTACAATCAAAAAACTCGTACTGAAATTTCAGTATTTCCCTTTTTGTTATGATTAAAATAAAAAAAAAACCAAGGGATTTTAAAAAGCATATTTTCAAAATTATATAGGATTTACCATTTATTTTTATAAAAATATATATAAAAGTAAATTATAATATTATAATTTAGTTATTTCATCAATTTATTAATTATGAAAAATAGTTTAATCAATACTTAGAATATAATACAAAATGCACCCAAGAAAACCAGTTAACAAGTGCAAATATAATGTTGAAGCTTCAATGTTAGCGTTTAATGTTGGAAAACATACACTGGTGAATAAGTTACTGTTTTATAAAAACATAAAAGTTTTAATTTTTAAGACCTAATAGCCAGTCAATGTAGAGGTTTCCCAAATTTTGGATAAGCAAACTTATGATGGATCTTTCCATTCCCTTCCTGTCCCCACCTTTTCATTTGTTTAGGTTCTAGGAAATATATTGTGAACTCCACCAAAATATGGAGCTTTACATAGAATATCTAAACAAAAATTTTTAAAACTAAGAGGCAATTTCTTCAATATAAATAACCCCTTTCAAATTTAAGAAAAACTTTTAACATATGTTTTAATATAATTAAAGAGCTTTGAATTTTGTATATTTGTTAAAAAATTTGAACAGGTATTCAAGTTACAGGTTTTTAAAAATAGCAAAATTTCAGTTTTCTAATCCTTATAGCTACTAAACAGGGGACGTGACAAAAGCATTTTGTCAAACGACTCCTTCTAATTTCTGAGGATCTAACTTCTCCTAAAATTTTAAGACCCAAAAATTAAGTTTTGCATAATGGTAAATATTAGTACCATATGGCAACCCTAAACATTTTCCTTTTAAATATTTATAAAGTCTGTAAAACCAGATATCTTTTTCCGTTTTTTGATTGAAAATTCATCTAACAGAACTCTTGTTATAACAATTTAAAAATAGCGCTTTTTCCAACTTTGTGGGCTTTAGCTCCTTAATGGGTGGGGCTACAGAAAGAGATTCTTTTACGAAATTATTTGTTTTGCAATACCTACCCGTTATTAAAAGTTTTTTATTGTATTTCAAACGGTGTAAAAGTTTTTGTAAACATACGGTCGGACGGACGGAGAGAGTGAAGCTATATAGGCACACTTTTACAAAATTTTTTGAAAATGTGCTAAAAAGAAGTTGTATGGCAGGTACTCGAACCTGGGACCAAAATGGCTGGATTTCAATAGAGATGAAGGCTATTGCATAAAAACGAATTTGTGAAAATTTCAAAATCCTAGCTCCGTTATTTTTTGAGTTATAGTTATAGTTTGAGTTATATACATTTGAGTAATGTCCAACTTTGCTAAGTAACTTGTCTATTACTTTATTTGCCCAGTTTTAATTTTAACCTCATATCTTCATTAGATTCACAGTCATCAAACTTTGCCGAAAATAAAGCCATAACATTTTGAAACTTTATAAAGATATAGCTTGTCCTATTATATAACTAACTGTTTGTAATTTCTATCGCCGCAGTGTTATTTGTTTTGAAGATATTCATATTAGTTCAAAAAAAGTTGTATGGCAGCTAAATCCAAACTATACATACAAAATATTACATATATATATATATATTAGCTGAAAACATATAAATTATTTATCAAGTCATTTACTTAAAAAAATTTTTTGTGTTCATTATACCCGAATGAGTCAAATGGGTATGCTAAATTTTCTATTACGTTTGTGACGCAGAGAAGAATAGGAGGTAGATATAGACTCAAAGGTGTTGATCGGAACAAATTCAGAAAATAAATCGATTTAGCTATGTATGTAACCCGTAGAGGGTTGGAATAGCTTTCATACAACTTCTTCTTTTATATGAGCATTACTCTTCAACTAATTAAGCTTTAATCCTACTTTCACTGGGATTCGAACCCGGGGCCTCTCGCCTGAAAGTCGGCACTCTAACCACTGTGCCACCCAGCCGTTATTATGAATTATGACGCTCTTTACGGAATATTTATTTTTTTATATTTCTAAAAAAAGATGATGAAAATGGACTTACTTTGTTTGAGAAAAAAGTAGTGGTGGATTGATGTATGTAAACTTTTAATTTAATATTTAAAAGTAGGTACTTTTACTTTAATTAAAATTCTGATATGAAAGTTAGAATTTCGGTCAACTTCCATCGTTCTAGTATGGAAAACCCTATTTTTTTCCAAAATATATTTAAATGGGAATATTTAAACTTGCACAATTTTTTGGTTGTACATGGTTTGGTTTTACTTTTTAGCTATATCTTCTGATTTATTTGTGCAACAATATTATAACTGGGCTTACATCAATGAATCCAAACTCAATTTCAAATTTATCTTTAACGAGGAAGAGTGCCGTAGAGTAGACTGTGTTAACTCTGGGATACCCGTATGACCGTAACATATACATTATATCATCCGGTTAATTACTTTTGGCAAAATTTCAAACATAAAGCTTTATTAAGTATAATGGAATACTCATGTAAAAGAAGGAGTTGTATGGCAGCTACTCGAACCCTCTGCTGTAGACCAACTTAATTTTGCAGAAACTTTGGACATTAGACTAAACTATTTTTAGCAAAATTTCAGACTCCCAGCTTCATTAGGTGGAGAGTAAAACTCATATAAAATAAGAAGTTGTATGGCAGCTACCCGAACCCATGAACCAAAATGGCTGAATTTAAATAGCGATGACGGCTATTGCAAAAAACGAATTTGCCAAAGTTTCAAGACCCTAGCTCCTTTAGTTTTTTAGTTATCGTGCGGACGGACGGACGAACATATATAGCTAAATCAATTTATTTTTCGATTCTGATCCGATCCACACACTTGAGTCTGCATCTACGCCCCCTCCTTCTCTGCGTCACAAAGGTGATGGCAAATTTATTATACCCTTTGATTATATAGTCATAGGGGTATAAAAAAAAAACGAAAATACTCATAAACCTATGTATGTAGGTCAGTGGCGGCTTCTCCTAAGATTTAACTGATTCATTGAATCAGTTGTAATTTCCGCTTTACTGAAAATCGAAAAGTTTTAAAAAAATTTATATTATTATAAATTTATAATATTTCGAACAAAACAAAAGAAAACACATATTTTGGTCCTAATGCCAATAACAATTTTACCTTAGATTCAGTACAACAAATTGAATCCCCAATATTACATAATTCATCTCCTATATTTTTATTTTTGTTATTTGCATAAGTTTAGAAATGTTTAATATTTATTATTCGCGTTAAGTTGTATTTATTATATTATTATGTTAAACTATGCAATGTAATGTAGTACCATGTGAATTCCATATATTCAATTTAGTTATTTGAATCTATGAAGTACGAACTATGCAGAAAATATGAACCAACGACAAAATTTGATTTTCTCTTCGGCGAATTCGATATTTTTTTTCAACGAAGATTCAATATTATATTTTGAATCTAAGGAAAAAAGAAGAATAGGTACCTATTTTGACTATTGAGTATTGAGTATATTACATTTAAAAAAAAAAAAAAAAAAGCAAGAACGAAGATGAAGATGTAATAAATATTTTTGCAACTAAAGAAAGAAGAATAGAATTAAAACATAAGTATTAAAACAATTTTTGGTTTTATTTAAACTTGTTTTTTATTTTGAGCCAGTAGGTGGAAAATCCACGAGCCGCAACTGATGTAGGTATATATTAATATAGTATAGCTTTTAATATGTTCAAGGTTTTTTTTATTCAACACCAAAATCAATGGAGAAATGCTGAACTAAATTTTACAAATTTTTGGTTAAAATTTTAAATTGAGCAATGATAGAAATATTAAAATATTAATTATTAAACAAGTATTTGTAGAAAAATTTAAACATTAGCCTGTATTTAAAAAGAAACAGTTTAAAGATTGTTATAGGTTTTTGGAGAAAATGGGAAGTTAAATTACCAACTTCGACCAGTTGGTACAAGTTAGTGGGTTAACATAATTAAAAATTAAGACACTTAATAGTTCTAATAGAATATTCAATTTCCAACAAAATACTAATTTTTTCTAGAACAAAATGTTCTTTGTTTAGGATAAACAGAGCAATAAGAAATCCTTAATCATTTTCAAAGAGCCTTCACTCTCAAGAACACAATTTTAACTAAGTTTAAGTTGTTTTACTTTTTTAATTCTTTGAAAGTGTAAGTTTTATTATTAATCCTAACTATATATTCCATTTCTTCATCAATTTGTTTACCTTTTGAATTTGGGTCAGGTATTGACAATTTCTTATTAAAAATTAAATTTCCAATTGGAATTTTAATGTCAAATAAAATCGCATTATCGAAATATTTAGCTACACTTATTTTAATATTTAAAAGTTTCTTAAAATCTATATCATAAATATTTATTTCTTCATTTGTTAAAATATTCGGATGCATATTCTTAATCTAGCCGAAGCAACATTATTTTGTATTATTTTGTATTATTTTGTATAAGCAACATATTTGTATAGTATATTTCCAATAAAAAAAAGGCCAGCTGCTTTTATAGACTTTAGAAAAATATATCGCTTAAATGAAAACAATTCCCATACGGTACTAAAATTAACCATTATGCGAAACCAAATTTTTGCAAATTTTTTCAGGAGAATTTAGATCCTCAGAAATAAGTAGGAGTCGGTTAAAAAAATTTTTTTGTCCCGCCCCCTGTCTGGAGCTGTATAATTAAAAGATAATTAGTCGATAATTAAAATTTTGCTATTTTTAAGATCCAGTAACTTATATACCCGTCTAAATTTGTTTTTAGTAATATGCAAAACTTGCTGCAACATTATATTTCAACATATGTATATTAAAGGTTTTTCTTAAATTTAAAAGCGGTTCTTTAAATTGAAGTAAGTATTTCGTAGTGTCAACCATTTTTGATTTGATAGTAAAATTCTAAGTAAAATTCCAAATTTTGGAGGAATTCTTAATTAAATTCCTAGAACCCTTCAAAATAGAGGGGGTTCCAACTAGCAATTCTAGTTCAACAAAACTTTGTAAAAGCAAAAAGTTGCAGCTATTAAGCTATTTTTATTACGTCCAAAAATTATGAAAATATACTTATGATGTGATTATCATGTTACGGTAGCAAAAGTGGTGATCGGTACTGGCACTACCAAATAGTTATAAAATAGCAATAAATGTCATGATAGCCAAATAGAAACATATATGTAAAAGTCACGGCACATGCAAAAATATATAACTTACAGGTCAGCTTAATAGAAATATTTGATGAAATATGTAAAATTGGTTAATATGAAAAATTGTAAATAAAATGAAATTGTTTTAATATAAACAAAAATATTTTAAAAATTACAAAGTGATTATAATACAAATATCCCAATAGAAACATTTTATATTTTAAATATGTAATTTATATCTAGACTAAAGGTATAAATTATAATATAATTTGTATGAAAAAATATGATTAATATAAATCTTGCGATTAATATTTTACCGATTAATTTTCAAAAATACTTTGAAATAAAAATGCGCCATTAATAAATTGAGAATTTATTAAATAAAAAAATTAATAACTTTTAAAGAAAAGTTGTAGCAATTGATAATTATAATTTTATAGGGGTTTTAAGGGCAATAATCATTCTTTTATAATTTATAAGTCTTAAATAATTTTGTTAATTTTTCTGCCATGTTTGTTTTTACCTATAATAAACGGCTATATAGATTTCATGATAACTAAAAAACAAGTGAGGAAAAAAACCAAGGGTTTTTAAAAACCACATTTTCAAAATTATATACGGTTTCTTAATGAGTATTTTATCATTTCTTTTATAAAAATATATGTAAAAATAAATGATAATATTATAATTTAGATATTTCATTAATTTATTAATTATATGAATAATAGTGAAATACTTAGAATATAACCACAATGCACTCAAGGAAACCTGTTAATGAGTGCGAAATATAATGTTGGAGCCTCAATATTAACGTTTAATTTTGGAAAAACTTACACTGGAGAATAAAAGTTACTGTTTTATAAAAAAATAAAAGTCTTAATATTTAAAACCTAGTAGCCCTTCAATGTAGAAGGTTCCCGAATTTTTGCTACCGTATGGCAACCCTATACATTTTAGCCTTATAATTTTGTGAAGCCTATAACAGCAGCTCTCTTATACCGTTTTTAGATTGAAAATACATTTAACAGAACTCTTGTTGTACTAATTTAAACATAGGATTTTTTACAAATTCCGGGGGCTGTAGCTTCGGCATCCTTCGAAATTAAGAAAAACCTTTGACACATTTTGAAATATAATTAATGAGCTTTCAATTTTGTATATCACTAAAAAAAATTTGAATAGGTATTCAAGTTACAGGTGTTTAAAAATAGCAAAATTTCAATTTTCGAGCCCTTATAGCTGCTAAGCAGGGGGCGTGATAAAAAAATTTTGTTAACCAACTCTTACTAATTTCGGAGGACCTAACTTTTCCCAAAAATTTTAAGACCCTGGCTTCTACCTTTTAGAAGATATGTGTGGTCAAAAATTTTGAAAAAATTGAGTTTTGCATTATTGTAAATTTTATTACCGTATGGCAACCCTAAACATTTACATTTTAAAAATTTATAAAGTTTATAAAATCTGCTATCTTTTGCCGTTTTCAGATTGAAAATACACTTAAAAGAACTCTTGTTATAACAATTTAAAAATAGGGCTTTTCCCAACTTTGGGGGGCTGTAGCTCCGTAACTGGTGGAGCTACATCAAACCTTCTCGTATAAAATATTTTTGTTTTGCAATACCTACCCGTGATTGAGATTTCTTTCTTCTATTTCAAACGATGTAAAAGTTTTTGAAAACATACGGATAGCCGGACAGACGAAAAGATGACAGACTGAGTGAAACTATATAGGCACATTTTTACAAAATTTTTTAAAAATGTGCTAAAAATCAGGCTTACGAAATTATGTATATAAATAGATTACATGTACTAGGGAAAACAAGAAGAAATTTCGTAAAAATATTCTTAAATATTGTCATGACGATATTATAAAAACTTTTTCTGAAATTGTATTGATTAAATAGAAATAATAGAATACCACCAGCTCAAAAAGCCTAAATTGAAAAAACACAAAAAACGATTAAGATTTCTTTGCACAAGGAAAAGTATAAAAGCCAAAAGAAAAATTCTAGTTCAACATGATGGATTTTTACCAACTTTAACCAGAACTATGTTATCTGGTATAATAATGAAATTGCTCAGTAGTACGTTCTAGTGCAGGAAGTGACGTAATCTTATTTGCGATTTCTTATTTGTGGTTTCTTATCTTATCTCTAGGTGTGGTTTCTTAACTTTTAACGTTTTTTATCTTTTATTTTTATCAGGTAATATAATATTTAAATCATAAATAGATAAAATTGTAATTATTTGTTTTAAATTGTTACTTATCAAAATCTTGATGAAATTTTAACTGTAGGTTACTAGGACTGAAAGTACTTCGGGAATTGCGTAAGGTCGGGATTGGACCATGGGTTCGGAACCTAGAACTTTTTGATCGAATTTAGGCCAAACGAGCATAATTCCGAAACCAATGAAGATAGAACCTCCAAATTTAGTATCAGGGTGTCCCTTCCTATTTCTTAAGTGTCTTGTGAATTTGGGTCCCATTGGAGTAGTGGGTCGGGGACCAGCCACACATTTCCGAAGACCTTAAAGCATATCTTTAAAATTAATAAAGATAACAACCTGAAAAAATGTAGAAGCTTCCAATTTGCCACAAGGGTGTTCTTTACTATCTCTTGCGTGTTCCCCTAATTTGGGATCAATTGGAGTGGTGGTTCTGTACCCCTCTCAGACTCCCAAGTTTTAAAGGCTTATAATCGAAATTACTAAAAATAGTTACTTAAAATTAGGATAGACCGTTCAAATTGTGTACAAGGGTTAACTAGTACTATAAGTACAGCGCGGACTATATAAGGGCGAAATCAGCCCAACGGTTCGGATTCCGGACCTTTTAATCGATGTCAACGCTAAGGAACATATATAAAAAATCACGATAACTCAACAACTAATGAGGCTATCTTCATGAAATTTGTGCTGTAGGTTATTGGCAGCGAAACTACGGCGGTGATTTCGTACGGTGAGGATTGGACAATGGGTTCGGAACTTAGAACTTTTTGATCGAATTTAGGCCAAACGAGCATAATTCCGAAACCAATGAAGATAGAACCTCCAAATTTGGTATCAGGGTGTCCCTTCCTATTTTGTAAGTGTCTTTGAAATTTGGGCCCCATTGGAGTAGTGGATCGGGGACCAGCCACTCAGTTCTTAGGCCCTTAAAGCATATTTTCGAAATTAATAAAGATAGTAACTTGAAACAAATGTAGAAGCTTCCAATTTGCCACAAGGGTGTTCTTTACTATTTCTTGCGTGCCCCCCTAATTTGGGATCAATTGGAGTGGTGGTTCAGAACCTCTCTTAGACCCCCCAATGTGTAAAAGCTTATCATCGAAATTAATAAAACTAGTAACTTAAAATTGAGATAGAGCGTTCCAATTGTGTACAAGGGTTAACTAGTATTGAAAGTATGACGGGACTGCATATGGGCGAAATCGTACCATAATTTCGGGTCCTGGAACCCTTGAAAAGTTCAAGGACTAACAAACATATATCTTACAAACACCATAACTCAAAAAATAATGCCGGTATTTTGATGAAATTTAACAGTAGGTTACTAGTAATGAAAGTACCATGGGAATTGGTTGTGGTCGAGTTGAAGCCAAAGAATATATTTCCTATGTCCTATGTGTCTCTGAAATCTAGACTTAATTGTAGTGGTTCAGCTATGTTCAAAGGTACTTGCTGCATTTACGTAAAATTTATTTTTATATTTAAATGAATTATATGAAAAGGTGTAAATTTTTAATTGTATTTTAGAAATACATTTATTGCATATTGTGCGTTTATAAGCTTTTCTATTAGGTATATAAACTAACCATTTAAAATATGCAATTTTTAAAAATTTGGATTATTAAATATATTATGCTTTGATTATCTTTTTATCACAAAATTTAATAATTAGAATTTTTTCATTTTGTAATTGAATTGGAATAAATATATTTTCATTTATTTCAAGTTTGTTTGTTTTTAAATATTTTTAAATAGATAAATTAGTAAGAATTTGTAGTATTTTTTAATAGATAGGGTAATTAGAAAATGTTTTTAGTATTATACAGTTAATTTGGTTAGCTATGTCTTACGATCAAATTAATAACAGCTTCTATGGTGTTAAAATGATTTATGGATATGTCCTTAAATTTGAACCAAATAGGTGTAGGGTATTTCTAAGTCGGTTGCACCGACTGACTGTTTCTTTACTTGTTTTTGGTTAAGATCGGACCAAAACTTCGGGTAGCTCTCGAACAACTAACTTTTTTAACTCCAATATTTTCATATAAAAATTTGAAATTTTGCTATGCATCTTGTATTTAACATTAAATTATATGAATTTTGTTTTGTTGTTTTTGTTTTTTTTTGTAGATAACGATTTCGAGTTACGATTTCATATTTTAAATGATGCGTAGTTTAAAAAAAATGTTAAATAAGCAAAAAAGAACCCAAAGATTTTTTTTAAGTAAATGGCTTAATAAATAATTTATATATGTATATTCATATAATATGTATATGTGTAATATTTTGAATGAATCATTTTATCAATATGATTATATGATGCTTACTTTGCTTAGGTTAAATATATTCGTGAATTAAAAATTAATTAAAAGAGATAGAATTGAAAAATTAGAGCTAGAGTTTTGAAATTCACACAAAACTTTTTTTGGACATTTTTAAGGTTCCCTATTCTTTTTGGTTAAGACCAGACCAAGGTTTCGGGGAGCTGCCACACAACTTATTTAAACCAATATAAATTTCTTCAAAAGTAATTATACTAGAAAGACGAAAATTACACACGGTTAGTTTTATAATGAATCAAGCACTTACATATATGAAGTTTCAAAATTTTACGGCTTCATTTGCGGGGGGCTGCCATACAACTCTTTGCACCAATATGAATTTCTTGGAAACTGAGTATACTACGAGGATGAAAATTACACACTGTTAGTTATATAATGAATCGAGCACTTATATGGAGTTTCAAAATGTTACGACCCCATTTTCGGGTAGCTGCCATACAAAGTTGTCAATTCGATAACTGTGAATCTAATGAAGCTACGAGGTTAAAATTAAAACTGGGCAGGTAAAGTAATAGGGCAAGTTAGTTGGCAAAGTTGGACATCGCTCGGACCAACTTTTGGCGTGGGCTATTTTTTTTTATGGTTTTTTTGTTTTTAAGCAAAAATTGTGGTATAATGAATTAAAAATTTAATTTTTTTTTTATTTTATTTATTTTTTTTTTAAGCAAAAATTATGGGATAATAAGTTAAATTTTTTTTTAACTATTTTACTTTTTTATATTTGTTTTTATAATAGCATTTATTATATTTATAATAGCATATGGAAAATAAATAACGGTTAGTGGGTATGCACGGGTATATAAAAGTTGACAAGGGCAACTATAATCTTCCTCGTTTATTTAATGGTTAATAATTATTATTATTCTTTTGTTGTACAGTACATTAATGGGGAATATTTTTAGCTTAAGTATGAAAAATTATGTCCCGCAAGTGACCATTTTCGGCTTGTCGTGATAAGACTTATATTTTTTTTTGGTTATTGTGTAAGTTATTAGAGATAGTTGAGTATTTTACAACTTTAGGTTCAAGTAAACTTTCTTTCATCGGAATTTTTGGTCTTAGATTTTGACTCATTAATAGTTGCGCTGGACTGAAGGACAGACTAGTAATGGGTGCGTTCCTATAACATAAAAGACTACTCTCGATGTCTTTACTCTCTTCATGGCATTTTTTAAGTAAGGTTTTTGCAATACCTACTCCTTTTTCAGCTAGTCCATTGCTACGTGGATAATGCGGACTACTTGTTTTTAAATTGATTCCCCATTCATTACAAAATTTTTTAAACTCATATGAAGAAAAAGGCATATTATCTGCAATTATAGTCTCAGGTATTCCATGACAGGCAAATATGGGCCTGAGGGTTTTTATCACTTCATATGTGGTTTAATTTTAATTTCTTTGATTTCTGGCCATTTTGAGTAATAATCAACCAGCAAGAGAAAGGCACATACTTTAAAATCAAAAAGATCAACACCAACTTTATTAAATGGTACCTCAGGTACCTCATGAGGTATTAACGGTGCGTGGCTGTTGGAATTTTGGAATTTCTCACAAATTCTGCAATGCATTATTTTTTTCTCTATGTCATCATTAATTCGAGGCCAATAAACTACATTTTGTGCTAAAGCTTTGGTTTTTGAAATCCCAAAATGGCCCTCATGTAGTTTATTTAATAATTCATCTCTTAAGTTCTTTGGTACAATTATGCGATGTTTAAAAAACAGAATTCCGTTTTCCACATAAACTTCATTGCGTAATGGCCAAAATTTTTTGATAGAGTCATATGCTTTGGATCGTTCCTTTGGCAAACCTTTGAGACAGTATTCTTTAAGCAAACCTTTGAGACAGTATTCTTAAAGCAAACCTTTGAGACAGTATTCATTAAGCAATTTGCATTCCTCATCTGAGGAAGATTCCTGTAAAATTTGTTTCAATCTACCCTCAGCGACGTTCACCGAATGCACCACATAGTCTAACGATTTGTCAATTTCCTCATTATTTTCAATGTCATAGTTACTTGGTAGGGCATCGGCTAAATGCATGTCTTTTCCTTGAATGTAATTTACCTTTATATTATAGTTTAACAGTTTTAATCTCATTCTTTGAAGTCGATTTAAACAAATACCATTTATATTTTTCTTAAAAATTGAAACAAGCGGTTTATGATCTGTATGGACTCCTACTTTTCGACCATATATGTATGTATGAAATTTTTTACATGCAAATAAAATTGCTAGCATCTCTTTTTCTATTTGAGCATAACCTTCCTCTGTTGAGGATAATGCTTTGGATGCGTAGCATACGGGCCTACCTAATTGCAAAAGACAACTACCTAGTCCACTTCGAGAAGCATCAGTTTGAATTAAAATTTTTTCATTTTCCTTAAAGTTACTTAAGATTGGTGCTTTACTTATAAGTTCTTTTAAATTATTGAAAATTTTAGAGTGACCAGATAACCACAAGAATTTAGAATTTTTCTTTAAAAGTTCTCGTAGAGGGGATGTAAGTGATGATAAATTGGGAATAAAACTACGTAGATAATTTATTACTCCCAAAAATTGTTGAAGGGTTTTTTTATCAGATGGTTCTTTCATTGATGAGATGGCTTCAATTCGCTTTGGATCTATTTTTATACCTTCTTCCGAAAAAATATAACCTAAATACTTTACTTCAGTTTGACGGTATTGTAATTTACTAGGATTAAATTTAATATTTATTTCTTTAGCACGATTAATAACTTTTTGTAAATTTTCATCATGATCAGATTCAGACTTTCCAAAAACTAGTATGTCGTCAAAATAAATAAAAACAGGCAAGTCACCAAAATTTTTTTTTTTTTTTTTTTTTTTTTTTTTTTTTCCTTATTACTCCTCTTGGGAGCATAGGATATCTACTAGGCATCTCCACCTGACTCTATTTGGAGCAGTTATCTTTGCATCCTCCCATGTTTTCTCAATTGAAACTAGCTCTTCCGAAATCGTTCGCCTCCAGGTGTTATTAGGGCGGCCTCGTCTTCGGGTTCCTTGTGGGTTCCATTCTAGTGCTTCCCTTGCTATACTATCTTGCGGTTTTCTCAGCGTGTGCCCTATCCATTTCCACTTCTTTCTTTTGATCTCTTGCCCAATTGGTTCTGTTTTGGCAAGTTTCCATAGGTCCTGGTTGCTTATTATGTTCGGCCAGTATATTCTGCATATTATCCTTAGACATTTGTTGATGAAGACCTGTAGTTTCTGTGTGATGTTGTTTGTAACTAACCAGGTTTCACTTCCATATGTTAAGGTGGTCTTTACGCAGGTTCCAAATATCCTTAATTTTGTCCCCCTGGACATTTGTGCGCTTTTCCATACTGGCTGCAGGCGACCGAACATTGCCCTGGCCTTTTTGATCCTGCTTTCGATGTCGGCGTTTATGTTACCGCTGTTATTTATGATGCAGCCTAGGTAGTGGAAATTATCTACATAGTCGATTGGTGTGTTGTTTATCACCGGACGGCGTGGGTTGTTGATGTTAATGGCCATCGCTTTCGTCTTTTCGATATTTATTTCCAGGCCCACACTTCGAGCTAATGTTGCTAGATGGTCTATTTTAGCTTGCATATTATTTATTGTGTGTGATAGCAGGCAGATGTCATCGGCATAGTCCAGATCTTCTAATTGCCTGAAGAGATTCCATGTTAATCCAGTTCTTTTGGTACTAATCTCTTTCATTATGTCATCTAGCACTACTGTGAAGAGGATTGGTGACAGTGGACAACCCTGTTTTACTCCTATGTTGGTGGTGAATGGTTCGCTGGTATTACCATTGTGGAGTACTGAGAGTTGTGTCTCTTCATACATGTTCTGTATTATATCTATTATTTTTTCCGGCACATTTCGGTTTCTAAGTGCTTTCCATATGGCTTTTCTGCTTATACAATCGAACGCTTTCTTGAAATCGATGAAAACCAGGTATAATGGGGCTCGCCATTCTATTGATTGTTCAACGATGATTCTGAGCGTATTAACCTGGTCTATGCAACTTCTATGGGGACGAAAACCTGCTTGTTCATCTCTTACTTGGTTCTCAAGTTTCTCTTGCAGCCTTGTTTGTATTATTGTTGCCATAATTTTGTAGATTGTGTTTAGCACTGTTATGCCTCTCCAGTTGTCGCACTTGGTCAGATCACCTTTCTTTGGAAGTTTGATGATTATTCCATTTTTCCATGTGACCGGTAGTCTGCCCTCATCCCATGCTGTTGTGATGTGAGGTTCTAAAAGCTCGGCTGATGTTTCTGGATCTATTTTTATAATTTCTGCTGGGAGCCCATCTTCGCCTGTTGCTTTGTTTATTTTTAGCTTTCTTATTGCCTCTTTGATCTCTGCTTTGGATGGTTTATTTATTCTGATGTTGTAATTGTTATTTGTGCGATTTTCTGGTCTGGTTTCTTCTAGGTTGGGGTCGTTGTTATTACTGGATTCTGCGAAGTGTTGTCTCCATATTCGGGTTTGTTCTTCGGGACATGTTATTAGTTCACCATTTTGATCCTTGATTGGGTGATTTTTGTTGTTTCTTCTGCCAGTGAGCTGGTTTACGATTTTATGTAGCTCTCTTGTGTTGTTGTGTATGGCAGCCGTTTCCGCCTTATTTGCGAGATCGTTAAAGTATGTTCTTTTATCTCTTCTTGCAGCACTTTTGACTTGTTTAGCTATATTATTGTATTGTTGTCTTATAGCGTTATTGGTATTCAATTGCTGTTTTAGGTTATTTCTTTGTGTTATTAGATTCCAGGTGTTATTGGATATCCATATCTTTCTTTGCGGCTGAATTGTCCCTAGGTGTTCTTCTGCTGTGTTTTTGAGGGTCTCGACAATGTGGTCCCATGTGTGTGGTTGGTTTATTGGGAGGGTTTGGCGTATTGTTTCTACGATGTTATTTCTTATTTCAGTGTTACGGAGTTCTTGGAGGTTTATCTTTCTTCTCATGTTTCTTCTGGATCTTCTTTTGTATTTCTGCCATATTCTTACATCTCCGGTTATTAATTCGTGGTCGCTTCCTATATCTGCACCTCTCTTGTTTCTGACATCTTGCAGTGTGTTTCTCCATTTTCTGCTGATACATATATGGTCAATTTGGTTTTTCGTTTGACCGTTTGGTGAGGTCCATGTATACTTATGTATGTCTTTATGGGGGAATAACGAGCCGCCGATAATTAATTGGAATGTCTGGCATATGTCTATGAGTCTCTCTCCGTTATTGTTTCTAACTCCGCAGCCATGTGTCCCTATTGTATCTTCTATACCTTGATTGTCTGATCCTATTTTAGCATTGAAGTCACCCATTAGTATCGTAATATCTCCTTTCCTTATGCTGTTTAACGCCGTTGTTAGTTGTTCATAGAAGTCGTCTTTAATCTCGTTTTCTGCGTCTTCTGTAGGAGCGTAGCATTGTATTATCGTTACACTTTTACTTTTTGTCGCAAATCGTGCCATGAGTATTCGGTCTGATATTGGCTTCCAACTGCTTAGTGAGTTACGAAAATTCCTTGATATTATGATACCTACTCCGCTTTCACCACCCCTATCTTTTCCACTGTATATTAGTTTGTTCCCATTTGATGTTATTTCTTCTCCACTTTTGTTCCACCTCATTTCGCTAATTCCGAGGATATCTAATTTATATTTGCTCATTTGCTGTTCTACTTGCGCCAGTTTGGATGCTTCACGTAGCGTTCTGACATTCCACTGTCCTATTCTTGTCCTTTTGACTGCATTAAATGTTGTTACCGTGAATTCATTATTGTATCCGAAGCTCTGCCTTGTGTTTCGAATCGTTTTTCCTTTTTTCAATTAAGTAAATGATTAGTCTACTGTAATCTATCTACAAGATGTCGCTTCTTAATTTTTTCCCTAGTGTCATCTATCGGTCAAGTAGAGAAACCGTGTCATGTTTTTAGGTGCGTACTGCCATTGTAATTGCATATGACAATTGCAATTACATTGTTGTTTCTGTCACATATGTCATCTCTGATCATATGCACATATAGGTTATTATTTTATTCAGTATTAGTTATTAGATTATAGAGTAAAGCTGGAAACACGATTATAGGTATATTTTTATATTATTTGTTACTAATTATTTATTATTATATTTTTAGGTATAGAATTATTATATTATAATTTATTATATATTAATTTATTATAATTGATAATTTTATTGAATATGTTATCTCCCACCAGGATTCGAACCCGGGACTGCCACAGTGTTTAGATTGCGAGGTTGCACTCTAACCACCTAGGCTAAGGAGGAGATAGTCACCAAAATATTTCGTGTTTAATTTTTGAAATATTTCTGGAGCGGAGTTGAGGCCAAAGGGCAAACGAATAAATTTGTATACTCCAAAAGGAGTACTAAAAGAGCAAAGGTTCGAGCTTTCTGAATCAAGTTCAACCTGCCAGAATCCGTCTTTTAAGTCTAAAACACTGAAATATTTCATACCTTCTAGTTGTGATGTCAAATCTTCCAAAGTAGGGATTTGAAATCGTTCTCTTACTACACTTAAATTTAATTCTCGTCGATCTAAACATAATCTTACACTATGATCGGGTTTTTCAACCACAACTAGATTATGAGCCCAATCGGGTTGGTTTGTTACCTTTTCTATAATTTTTTCTTTTTCCATATCCTCTAATTTCGCTTTTACTTTACTTTTTACACTCAATGCTATTCTCCGAGGTGGCTTTATGACTGGGCACGAATTGTTTTTTATTTTAATTTTATATCGTTCCGGAAAACAACCTAATCCTACAAAAACTTGTTTATTTTTCTCTATAAATTTATTTTTCTCACTTTCATTGTTTACAATTTGAGTCGAGTATACTCGTTTTAATAATTTTAATTTTAAACATGCACTAAGTCCAAGTAATGGCACGGCATTCGAGCTTACAATAATAAAATTTTCAATATATTTTATATTTTTATAACTTACTTCTAAATCAACAGCTCCAACAGCATTCACAGTCAAACCACCATATGATTCAATTTTTTGTTTTACTTCTTTAATTTCTATTATTTTTTGTTTATTGTTTTTAACCAGTTCCGAAAACACACTATAGGGTAAAGTATTCACCTCCGATCCTGAATCTAATTTAAAATCTACAAAATAATCATATATTTTAATTTTAACAAACCAGAATTTATTATTTCTTTTATTTAAGTTATTTATGCTTAAAGTATCTATTACCAAATCATTTAATTCAAATTCTAAATCTTCTTTGGCTGACTCATTTTCTGTTACCTCTAGATTATGTACAAATTTTTTACATACTGTAGCAAAGTGATTTTTTTCTCCACAGCGATTGCACGTTTTCCCATAAGCCGGACACCTCTAATATGGATGATTGTAGCTGCACTTTGAACACTTAAATTTTTTCTGACTGTTATTATTACTTTCTTGCTGTGATCGATTCCTGTAACTGTTTCTTTTATTGACAGGGTTTTGCTGGTAACAACTTTGTGTTACTTGGTGAATCTCATTACTTTGTCTAAGACTCTGTGCCTGTTTATGAGTAATTTCTGCTACCCTGGACATTTCTATTGCTTTACTCAATGATAGACCTTCCGTTCTTAAAAGCTTTTCTTGTCGATCTCGGCTATTAACGCCAAAAACGATTCTGTACCTAAGCATTTGATCTGCTATTGGTTCGGCTGTATTTGAAAAATCACATTTCTGAACTTATTTTGTGATTTCAGCTAAAAAGTTTTCAAAGGATTCGCCATTTTGTTGCTGACGGGAGTGAAATAAGAAACTTTCATATATTGTATAATTTTTCGGGTTACAGTATGCATCAAATTTAGCTATAACTGTCTCGTATTTTTTTTTTCGGCTTCCGTTAGACGAAACGAATCGAATATTTCAACACCTTGTTCTCCAATCAAGTTGAGTAGAATGGCAATTTTCCTTTCTTGTGATATACTTCCTGTTGAATCACTAGCTATTATGTAGATTTCAAATAATTTTTTGAATTTAGTCCACTCTACACTGATGCTACCTTCAAAATTCATTGGACCTGGTGTTCTTAGACAGTCCATTTTTATTGTTTTTTTTTTTTTTTACAATTAAAAATTTATCAAATTGTTTTAAATAAATTAATTAAATTTATAAAAAACTGTATCACAAAATTTAGATTAAAAATTAACAAAAATTTTAGTCATATTGTTCTATTTTATACCGACTGCGCCATGTTCTATTTTATTAATTCTTTTTATTTTACCATTTTATTATAAAGCATCTGCTTTCTACACTTATATGAATGTGACTGCTTCACAACTAAACTATATAAGTAATTACTATATAAATAATAGAATTATGTATAATATTAACATATGTTCATATACTATATACAAATGCAATACAATTATAAGTATATGATCTAATTTTATAACTGTCTCATAATGATGGTGAGTATTGCAATACCAAACAATTATAAAACAATTGTGAGGTATTGTAAAACTTACAATAATAATTTGACCATTACATAATACATTATATAACATCTCTCTTTATATATATATTTTATTTTTTGTTTATTTATTTATATGTTATTTTTTTTTATACCCTACACCTATAGAATAGGTAAAGGGGTATATTAACTTTGGTATGGTGTTTGTAACCACCTAAAGGAAGCGAGCTAGATATGGAAAAGTATATATATTTGTGATCAGCGTGACCGCCTTAGTCGATATAGCCATGTCCGTCCGTCCGTCCGTCCGTCCGTCCGTCCTTCCGTCCGTCCGTCCGTCCGTCCGTCCGTCCGTCCGTAGGCACGATAATTCAAAAAATAATGGAACTATCTTGATGAAATTTTAACTGTAGGTTACTAGGACTGAAAGTACGGCGGGGATTGCATATGGGCGAAATCGGCCCATGGGTTCGGATTCTGGACCTTTTAATCGATCGAAGGGCTAACGAACATATATAAGAAATCACGACAACTAATGACGCTTTCTTCATCAAATTTGTGCTGTAGGTAACTAGTAATGAAACTACTTCGGGGATTGCGTTAGGTCGGGATTGGACCATGCGTTCGGAACCTAGAACTTTTTGATCGAATTTAGGCCAAACGAGCATAATTCCGAAACCAATGAAGATAGAACCTCCAAATTTGGTATCAGGGTGTCCCCTCCTATCTCCTAAGTCTCTTGAGAATTTGGGTCCCATTGGACTACTGGGTCGGGGACCAGCCACACATTTCCGAAGACCTTAAAACATATCTTTAAAATTAATAAAGATAACAACTTGAAAAAATGTAGAAGCTTCCAATTTGCCACAAGGGTGTTCTTTACTATCTCTTGCATGTTCCCTTAATTAATTAATCAATTGGAGTGGTGGTTCAGTACCCCTCTCCGACCTCCCAAGTTTTAAAAGCTTATAATCGAAATTACTAAAAATAGTTACTTAAAATTAAGATAAATCGTTTAAATTGTGTACAAGTGTTAACTAGTACTATAAGTAAAGCGCGGGCTGTATAAGGGCGAAATCAGCCCATGGGTTCAGATTCTGGACCTTTTAGTCGGTGTCAGGGATAACGAACATATATTAAAAATCACGATAACTCAACAACTAATGAGGCTATCTTCATGAAATTTGTGCTGTAGGTTATTGGTAATGAAACTACGGCGGTGATTACGTACGGTGAGGATTGGACAATGGGTTCGGAACTGAGAACTTTTTTATCGAATTTAGGCCAAACTAGCGTAATTCCGAAACCAATGAAGATATAACCTCCAAATTTGGTATCAGGGTGTCCCTTCCTATTGCGTAAGTGTCTTTGAAATTTGGACCCCATCTGACTAGTGGGTCGGGGACCAGGCACTCAGTTCCGAGGACCTTAAAGCATATTTTCGAAATTAATAAAAATAGTAACTTGAAACAAATGTAGAAGCTTCAAATTTGGCCCAGGGTGTTCTTTACTATTTCTTCCATGCCCCCCTAATTTGGAATCATTTGGAGTGGTGGTTCAGGACCTCTCTTAGACCCCCAAATGTGTAAAAGCTTATCATCGAAATTAAAACTAGTAACTTAAAATTAAGATAGAACGTTCCAATTGTATACAAGGGTTAACTAGTATTGAAAGTATGACGGTACTGCATATGGGCGAAATCGTACCATGGTTTGGGGTTCTGGAACCCTTGAAAAGTTCAAGGACTAACAAACATATATCTTAAAACACCATAACTCAAAAAATAATGCCGGTATTTTGATGAAATTTAAACTCTAGGTTACTAGTAATGAAAGTACCATGGGAATTGGTTCTGGTTGAGTTTAATTTCAAAGCCAAAGAATATATTTCCTATGTCCTATGTGTCTCCGAAATCTAGACTTAATTGTAGTGGTTCAGCTATATTCAAAGGTACTTGCTGCATTTATGTAAAATTTATTTGAATATTTAAATGAATTATATGAAAAGGTCTAAATTTGTAATTGTATTTTAGAAATACATTTATTGCATATTTTGCGTTTGTAAGCTTTTCTATTAGGTATATAAAGTAACCACTTAAAATAATTGCAATTTTTAAAAATTTGGATTATTAAATATATTATGCTTTGATTATCTTTTTATCACAAAATTTAATAATTAGAGTTTTTTCATTTTGTAATTGAGTTGGAATAAATATATTTTCATTTATTTCAAGTTTGCTTGTTTTTGAATATTTTTAAATAGACAAATTAGTAAGAATTTGTAATATTTTTTAATAGATAATATAATTAGAAAATGATTTTAGTATTATAAAGTTAATTTGGTTAGCTATGTCTTACGATCAAATTAATAACAGCTTTTATGGTGTTAAAATGACTTAGTGATATGTCCTTAAATTTGAACCAAATAGGTGTAGGGTATTTCTAAGTCGGTTGCACCGACTGACTGTTTCTTTACTTGTTTTAAATTTATTTATATGTTAACATGTCTGGACTTTGAATAATTCTGCCATAACGGGTTTGTTTTATATGTTTATCAACTAATTCTGGTTCTGGAATCAATTCCGGATTGGAAGGTGAAATGTTACTTTTTTCCTCATTATCCTAATCGAGTGTTTTCAAATCTGGTGTAAAAACTGATTTACGTAAGTGATTCGAATTTCTTCTAAGCAACTGATAATTTTCATTAATTATATTAAACGATATTGGACTTAGTGCAGGACTTACTACTGAAGCTGGTTGCCATTCTTTACCTACTTTATATACAACATTATCTCCTTCATTAAATTTTGTTTCTTTCATTTTTCTTATGTGTTTGTCGTGATAAGACTTTTAGTTCTTTTTGGTTATTATGTAAGTTATTAGAGAGTTGAGTATTTTACAACTTTAGGTTCAAGTAAACTTTCTTTCATTGGAATTTTTGATCTTAGATTTTGACTCATTAATAGTTGCGCTGGACTGAAGGACAGACTAGTAATGGGTGCGTTCCTATAACATAAAAGACCACTCTCGATGTCTTTACCCTCTTCATGGCATTTTTTAACTAAGGTTTTTGCAATACCTACTCTTTTCTCAGCTAGTCCATTGCTACGTGGATAATGCGGACTACTTGTTTTTAAATTGATTCCCCATTCATTACAAAATTTTTTAAACTCATATGAAGAAAAAGGCATATTATCTGCAATTATAGTCTCAGGTATTTCATGACAGGCAAATATGGGCCTGAAGGTTTTTATCACTTCATATGTGGTTTTATTTTTAATTTCTTTGATTTCTGGCCATTTTGAGTAATAATCAACCAGCAAGAGAAAGGCTTTTCCTTTAAAATCATCCTTTAAAATCAAAAAGATCAACACCAACTTTATTAAATGGTACCTCAGGTATCTCATGAGGTATTAACGATGCGTGGCTGTTGGAATTTTGGAATTTCTCACAAATTCTGCAATGCATTATGTTTTTCTCTATGTCATCATTAATTCGAGGCCAATAAACTACATTTTTTGCTAAAGCTTTTTTTGAAATCCCAAAATGGCCCTCATGTAGTTTATTTAATAATTCATCTCTTAAGTTCTTTGGTACAATTATGCGATGTTTAAAAAACAGAATTCCGTTTTCCACATAAACTTCATTGCGTAATGGCCAAAATTTTTTGATAGAGTCATATGCTTTGGATCGTTCCTTTGGCCAACCTTTGAGACAGTATTCTTTAAGCAATTTAAATTCCTCATCTGAGGAAGATTCCTGTAAAATTTGTTTCAATCTACCCTCAGCGACGTTCACCGAATGCACCACATAGTCTAACGATTTGTCAATTTCCTCATTATTTTCAATGTCATAGTTACTTGATAGGGCATCGGCTAAATGCATGTCTTTTCCTTGAATGTAATTTACCTTTATATTATAGTTTAACAGTTTTAATCTCATTCTTTGAAGTCGATTTGAACAAATATCATTTATATTTTTCTTAAAAATTGAAACAAGCGGTTTATGATCTGTATGGACTTCTACTTTTCGACCATATATGTATGTATGAAATTTTTTACATGCAAATAAAATTGCTAGCATCTCTTTTTCTATTTGAGCATAACCTTCCTCTGTTGAGGATAATGCTTTGGATGCGTAGCATACGGGCTTACCTAATTGCAAAAGACCTAGTCCACTTCGAGAAGCATCAGTTTGAATTAAAATTTTTTAATTTTCCTTAAATTTACTTAAGATTGGTGCTTTACTTATAAGTTCTTTTAAATTATTGAAAATTTTAGAGTGACCAGATAACCACAAGAATTTAGAATTTTTCTTTAAAAGTTCTCGTAGAGGGGATGTAAGTGATGATAAATTGGGAATAAAACTACGTAGATAATTTATTACTCCCAAAAATTGTTGAAGGGTTTTTTTATCAGATGGTTCTTTCATTGATGAGATGGCTTCAATTCGCTTTGGATCTATTTTTATACCTTCTTCCGAAAAAATATAACCTAAATACTTTACTTCAGTTTGACGGTATTGTAATTTACTAGGATTAAATTTAATATTTATTTCTTTAGCACGATTAATAACTTTTTGTAAATTTTCATCATGATCAGATTCAGACTTTCCAAAAACTAGTATGTCGTCAAAATAAATAAAAACAGGCAAGTCACCAAAATATTTCGTGTTTAATTTTTGAAATATTTCTGGAGCGGAGTTGAGGACAAAGGGCAAACGAATAAATTTGTATACTCCAAAAGGAGTACTAAAAGAGCAAAGGTTCGAGCTTTCTGAATCAAGTTCAACCTGCCAGAATCCGTCTTTTAAGTCTAAAACACTGAAATATTTCATACCTTCTAGTTGTAATGTCAAATCTTCCAAAGTAGGGATTTGAAATGGTTCTCTTACTACACTTAAATTTAATTCTCGCGGATCTAAACATAATCTTACACTATGATCGGGTTTTTCAACCACAACTAGATTATGAGCCCAATCGGTTTGGTTTGTTACCTTTTCTATAATTTTTTCTTTTTCCATATCCTCTAATTTCGCTTTTACTTTACTTTTTACACTCATTGCTATTCTACGAGGTGGCTTTATGACTGGGCACGAATTGTTTTTTATTTTAATTTTATATCGTTCCGGAAAACAGCCTAATCCTACAAAAACTTGTTTATTTTTCTCTATAAATTTATTTTTCTCACTTTCATTGTTTACAATTTTAGTCGAGTATACTCGTTTTAATAATTTTAATTTTAAACATGCACTAAGTCCAAGTAATGGCACGGCATTCGAGCTTACAATAATAAAATTTTCAATATATTTTATATTTTTATAACTTACTTCTAAATCAACAGCTCCAACAGCATTCACAGTGAAACCACCATATGATTCAATTTTTTGTTTTACTTCTTTAATTTCTATTATTTTTTGTTTATTGTTTTTAACCAGTTCCGAAAACACACTATAGGGTAAAGTATTCACCTCCGATCCTGAATCTAATTTAAAATCTACAAAATAATCATATATTTTAATTTTAACAAACCAGAATTTATTATTTTTTTTTTTTTTTTTTTTTAACAATTAAAAATTTATCAAATTGTTTTAAATAAATCAATTAAATTTATAAAAAACTGTATCACAAAATTTAGATTAAAAATTAACAAAAATTTTAGGCATATTGTTCTATTTTATACCGACTGCGCCATGTTCTATTTTATTAATTCTTTTTATTTTTCTTTATATTTTTTTATTTTACTATTTAAAGCATCTGCTTTCTACACTTATATGAATGTGACTGCTATTTTATTAATTCTTTTTATTTTTTTATTTTATTATAAAGCATCTGCTTTCTACACTTATATGAATGTGACTACTTCACAACTAAACTATATAAGTAATTACTATATAGATAATAGAATTATGTGTAATATTAACATATGTTCATATACTATATACAAATACAATACAATTATAAGTATATGATCTGATTTTATAACTGTCTCATAATGATGGTGAGTATTGCAATACCAAACAATTATAAAACAATTGTGAGGTATTGTAAAACTTACTATAATAATTTGACCATTACATTATACATTATATAACACGTACACCCTTTCTTTCAAATAACCCCAAAGAAAACAGTTTGTCGCTGCTAAATCCGATGAACGCGGGGACCAGTTGAAATTGCTTCTGCGCGAAATAATGCGTTCGCCAAAGAGGTCCCGTAACAGAGCCATTATGTCCCTTGCAGTGTGGGCTGTGGCTCCATCTGGGAACCACAATTTAGGATGGTTCTCTATAGTTGGCCTCAAAAAATTTTCAAGCATCGTTCGATATTCAGCACCAGTAATCGTAAAATAAAACCAATGATCCTTTCAGACAATACACCGCACCAAACATTACACTTAAGTGGGTGTAATTGTCGCTGATGAACTGTTCTCCGTAGTCCATATCCTGCAATTTTGCTTGTTTACGAAACCATTCAATTGGAAATGCGCTTCGTCGCTCATTATCAAATTAAAATTTCAAAATTAAATTCTATATTAGATTTTCAAAATAAAATCCAACAATTGTTGATCGCTGTTCTGTTGTGTACTGTTCTATTTCCAATTCCCCAAGTTTTCTTCATAAAATTCTGAAATAAAAATAACAAATATAAATAAATTTAAAAAGTTATTAAAAATTTAAACGACCGATAGTTTTGCTCCACCCTGTATTAGAAATAAGATCTTAGTCAAATAGAAAAAACCAAATTAAATATATTTGAAAAGACTATGCATGAATTAAAAGAAAAATTTCAAAATGAAATATAAATAATAGAAAGTAAATTTTCATCATTCTTAGAACAACAAAAATAATAATTTGAAAGAAGTATTAGCATATCAAATAAAACAAGTAAGGAAAAAAACCAAGGGTTTTTAAAAAACACATTTTGAAAATTATATACGGTTTCTTACTGGGTATTTTATCATTTATTTTTATAGAAACATATATAAAAATAAATGATAATATTATAATTTAGTTATTCCATTAATTTATTAATTATAAGAAAAATAGTGAAATACTTAGAATATAACCCCAATGCACTCAAAAAAACCTGTTAATAATTGCGAAATATAATGTTGGAGCTTCTATGTTAACGTTTAATTTTTGGAAAAACTTACACTGGTGAATAAGTTACTGTTTTATAAAAACATAAAAGTTTTAATTTTTAAGACCTCTACTTCAATGGGGAAGGTTCCCAAAGGGCTACTTCAATTGGGAGACTCCCAAATTTTTGCTTAGCAAACTTATGATGGATCTGCCCACCTCTCTCATGTCCTAACCCTTCCATTTTTTACAGTTCTAGGACATCAATTCTGTGGAAAATATCCAAAACTTGATAAGCGTAATTTTTCCCTTTTTGAGATAACATTTGAAGTGGACTGTTTAACATCAAATCTTTGCACTGCCAAAAATAAATAAGCGTTTATTTAATTAAAAATCCCTCAAAAGTTTATAAGAGCGAAATCTGATCTTAAACTTAAGATGGGAAGATAATTTTCATAATTTGCCAAAACATGATTATAATCTTCTTGCTCTTCTAGTAAAATAGCTAAATCAACTTAAAACAAAACATTAATTCCAAAAATCTATTATTACAAAACCAACAGCAAGTTATTTTATGGTTATTAATAATGTTTTAAATAAACATTTTGTGTCACAAAATATTTTTAAAAATTTTCAAACACGTTTATTGAAAAACTGTAATTTTGCGCTTATCAAGTTTTGGATATTTTCCACAGAATTGTGAACCCCAAAATTTGGAATTTTACCTAGAATTTTATTATCTATGCAAAAATGGTAAAAACTAAGAGACAATTTCTTCAATTTAAAGAAACTCTTTCAAATTTAAGAAAAACCTTAAAAGTATATTGAAAATGCTGCGGCTGTAAATCTTGTCTATTTGTAAAGAAAAATTTGAACAGGTAATCAAGTTACAGGTGTTAAAAAATAGCGAAATTTCTAATTTCCAACCCTTATAGCCCCTAAACAGGGGGCGTGGAAAAAAATTTTTTTTAACTGACTCCTAATAATTTTTGAAGGTCTAACTTCTCCCAAAATTTTAAGACTCTAGCTTGAACCGTTTAGAAGATATGTGGGGCCAAAAATTTTACAAAAATTGAATTTTGCTTAATGGTAGTACCCTATGGCAACCCTATACATTTTAGCCTTATATTTTTGTGAAGCCTATAAAAGCAGCTCTTTTATAACGTTTTTAGATTGAAAATAAATTTAGCAGAACTCTTGTTATACTAATTTAAATATAGGGCTGTTTTGCAATTTGCGGAGACTGTAGCTTCGGCATCCTTCAAAATTAAGAAAAACCTTTGACACATGTTAAAATATAATTCTCTAAAAAATTAAGATCTTTTAATTTTGTGTATTACTAAAAAAATATTTGAACAGGTATTCAAATTACAGGTGTTTGAAAATAGCAAACTTTCAATTTTCGAGCCCTTATAGCTCTTAAACAGGGGGCGTGACAAAAAAATTTTGTTAACCGACTCCTACTAATTTCGGAAGACCGAATTTCTCGCACTTTTAAGACCATAGCTTGAACTGTTTAGAATCTATGTGTCGTCAAAAATTTTGCAAAAATTGGGTTTTGCAAAATTGTAAATTTTAGTATAGTAGTTTGTATATGCCGTTTCAGCGTCAGTAAAAACTCTTTTGGAGCTTTTTTAATGCCGTTTCAGCGACAGGAGGAGCTTTTTTCGGCAGTTCTCCTGAAGTTATGCAATAAAATTGTGATAAGTAAAAAGTTTTGTGCTTTTGAGTATTTTAAATTAAGCTTAGCGGTTGGAATATCAGTTATGTTTAAATTTCAAATTAAAACAGTAATAAGCGTAAGATATTGTGCTTACTGTTCTTAATTAAATATGAAAAGTTTTTAATGTTTGGGTTAAATACAAAGTTTAAGTTTGATTTAATATTTCCGAGAAAATTGAAAACAGTTCACAGTCTACCTTTGTCCTTCAACAACGAAAGTACTTTAATCAGGATAATAATTAATAATTTTCTAGTATCTGCTTTCTCACTCTATAAGTGATATCAGCAACTCATTGTTTTTTTTTTTTTTTTATTGTTTTTCGATCTGCAACTGCTTGCACAGGAACTTGGGTGAATAAGTACTTGAATAATATGCAGCCCTTGGGGGGCTCCAACAGCTTTCATCCTTTAATGGAGGAAGGCGTAACTAAAAAAAGGAAAAAATCACACACAAAACCAAATATAATGCAATCAAACATAACCTCATTCACGAATGACGATAGCAAAAAATTCCTGAATGTAAAATCTACAAACCCTGATATGCCATTGAGAATGCATAATAAATTCATCATCAATAAAGCATTGGAAGGTATTTATTCTAAATTTAAAGCTTCTTGGGATAGAACCGGTAATATAATTCTCGAAGTTTCAAATAAGTGTATTGCTGAAATTTTCCTAAAACAAACGAAATTGGGCAAGATTGATATACTGGTTGAATTGAATAAAAATTTAAATTACTCAAAAGGTCTGATATTCGATAGAGACTTAATACACGTAGAAGCCAATGAAATACTGGATGATCTAAAAGAAAAAAATCCTATAATAGAAGAAGTTTACAAAATAGCAAAATTACAAAAAGATTACAAAAAACATACACGGGAGCACTTATTGTTACATTTGACTCAATTGAACCACCAGAATATATCAAAAGTGGTTTTACTATTCATCCAGTTAAAAAATGGTATCCAAATCCGATTAGATGCAAAAGATGCCAAATGCTCGGTCACCTACAAAAATATTGCGAAAATTTACCAAAATGTGCTGACTGTGGTGTTGAAAGGCCTGAAGGTGATAGCACCCATATACAAATTTGTAAAACATTTAGCTGTGTTAATTGTAATGGTGCAAATCACAGCGCAGCTTCAAGAAGTTGTCCGTCATACGAAAAAGAAAAAGAAGTTTTAAAAATAAAAACCGATTTACATTGCTCTAAACGAGATGCGTATAAAAAATATGAATTAAGTTATAGTTTGACACTTCACAACACTCAAACTCATTCATTTGCTCAGCTGTTCAAAAAAAACGATAAGCCAATTAACCAAAATTTAAATAATGATTACAACAATATTTCAACAATTGATAATGCAGAAAATAAAAATAACTCAACTTCAAAAATTAACACTCAAACATATCAAGAACAAGCACCACAGTCAAGTAAAATATATTCCACAAAAATAAATAGCGAACAACCACATTCCACCACTCAAACTGATCAGCATGGACAACAACCAAACATCAATACTGAAGTTGTTACCGAAGATAACAATAAAAATCTCAAAGAAACAAGTAATGTAAATATTAATCATAACAAAATAAATACTCTAACTATTTTAAATATTAATCACAACAAAATTAACACTCATACTAATCAAAATATAAATACACAAACTAACAATAATAATAAAAATAATAATAATAAAAATTTTACACTAAATTCAAATATTACAGCTAATAATAGTCATAACAGTTCCTCCAGTAACTCACTAAATAAAAAATTTAACTCAAATCTTCTATACAATTCAAACAGCGGTTCTAATCTAAATTTAACGATAGATTTACCAAATTCTGATATCGAAATATAACAATAAATAAAAACAATTATATAAGTATTATTTCTTTTTCGTGTTTCTCCTAAATTTATGCTAGAAATTTAATTTATTTTTTATAATTCAATAAATCTAGTATACTCTTTTTATTTTAATTTTTACTTTAAATTATTCATTATTATTCAAATTTCAATTAAAATACACCAAATCACCCAATCTTTTAACTCTTACTTCATTTCATTAATTAATTGCATTCATTCTAAATTAAAAAGGAATACAAATGGACAACAATATCAACAATGCAAAAAAGAATTATAGTATACTGCAATGGAACATACAGGGATTTCATAGAAATAAGAGTAATTTGGATATTTTAACTAAACAATATAAACCACTGATCATAGCCTTACAAGAAACTCATCTTAGCAAGACTCTGATGCCCGATTGTTACTCAAATTATCATTGTAAATTTTTGGAAAACCGTTCAAATCCGTCTACAGGTGGTTTGGGTTTTCTAATTAATAAAGGGTTAAACTTCACCGTATTAAACCTAACAACAAACATGCAAGCAAGTGTTATAGAAGTTAACTTTCCCAGTTTTTCCAAACCAATCTGTATCTTGAACATTTGCCTTGAACATGATTCAAATTATCAGAAAGCAGACCTCCAAAACTTACTCAACCAAAATCGTAAGCCCTATATTATAATGGGAGATTTCAATGCACGTAACATTATTTGGAGTGACCAGGTAACTAACAATAGAGGTAAAGTGGTAGAAGAATGGGTAGAAGATAATGATGAGCTAATACTACTTAATGACGGTTCACCAACACTTTTTAGTACAAGGGGCATTTTTACGTGTATCGATTTAACATTGTGTTCAACAGAAATAGCATCAAAATTTCACTGGAGCACAACAGATAATCCTAAGGGTAGTGATCATTTTGCTATCTTTCTGATTTCTGAAAACTTAAAAAGCTGTTTCGAACAGAAAGCTAAATTTTTGGAAAAGGAAGCAAACTGGGAAATATATTTAAATTGTGAAGACAATTTCTTAGTAGTAAGACCACAATCTGCTAACATTAACAAGGAAGTAGCTTTATTGATTAAAAGTATAAGATTCGCGGCAAGCCAAGCTATGAAAACAACAAGTAAAATAAACAACAATCAACCGGCTTGGTTTAACAAAAAAATTCAAAATTATATCAAATTTCGCGACGCGGCATGGAAAATTTTTAAGAGAGACCCTATCAAAGAAAATTTGATACAAGTTCGTAGATTAAATGCAATGCTAAAAAAGGAAATTAAGTCAGCTAGAGCAAAATCCTGGGAAAATTAAATAGTATTGGAGATGGAAAACATGACTATTGGCAAAAAGTAATGTGTATATTCGGTAAAAGAAGTAACGGCATACAAGCAATCAGACAACAACCAGATGGCAGCTTATGCACAAACTCAGAACAAAATGCTAATTTCTTTGTTAACATGTGCTCGGACTTTTCAAAATACTATAACTACGCCCCCGAATTTCAAAGAGAAAAACAAGAGTACAAATTACCAGAATATATAAATAATTATAATAATTTAGATGACCGCATTAGGCTGGAAGAGGTAGAAACTGCACTTAAGAATTTTACTGGTACTACTCCAGGCCTAGATGGAGTTTCGTATGGTATGCTCAAGCATACCACTACAAACTTCAAAAATAGACTAGTAAAGCTTTATAATAGAATTTTTAGCTCAGGTTACTTTCCACAGTTATGGAAAATCGCTGAACTAACTCTTATCCCAAAAGGCTCGAAGAACCCAAATGATCCTAAAAATTATAGATTTATATCACTTCTCTCGACAATGTCAAAATTATTTGAAAAAGTTATAGGTAACAGATTAAGCTGGTTTATGGAAAATAAACTGTCCAGTAAAATACATGGTTTTAGACCTAATAGAAGCACTCAAACCTTACTTCAAACATTAGAATTAGAACTTTCTATGGCCTTACATAACAAAGAACATGTTACACTAATATCTTGTGATATTGAAAAAGCATTTGATAGAATAACAAAGCACAAAATACTTCAGCAATTAGTAAGGTGGAAACTAGGACCAAAGTTTATAAAAACAATCCAAAGCTTCTCAACAAACAGGAAAATTTTAGTAAAGGTAAATGGAAAAATATCAACGGTTAAAAATCTTCTAAATGGCATACCACAGGGCTCCCCATTATCTGTACACCTTTTTAACACATTCATTTCAACATTACCAGGTGTGTGGAAAGATATACCCACTAGGGGATTTAATTACCTTATTTACGCGGACAACATCCTACTATATAGTATAGGAAAAGATACATCAATACATAACAACTTACAAGTAGCACTAAACTCGTTAAAAATATGGTCGGATGAAAATGGTGTGGTTTTTCCTATTGAAAAATGCGAATGTATACACATCTGTAATAAAAGGAACTGTAACGTTACACCGTTAAACTACAATAATATATAAATAAATTTAGTCAACGAGATCAGCATACTAGGGATTAGATTTACCAAAAGGCTTAAATATGAACCGCACATCAAGAACCTTGTAAAAAAAATGAAAAAAACGAACAACCTCTTAAAGCTAATATGTAAAAGCAAATGTGGGCCACCAATTAAAACAGCTCTAGTTATTGCAAAAGCCTTACAAATCGGAAAAATAGATTACGCAATACCAATCTACGGTTTTTGTAATAAAACCCAAATAGCGCAAATCCAACGTCAACTAAACCAAGCGGCACGTATAGCTTTAGGCGCTTTGAGAACAACAAATATCAACAGCTTAATTATAGAAGCAGGCTTTCCAACTTTCGAGGAACGACGTAATCTACTCGCATCAAAATTCGTGCACAGACAATATAGCAACTTGGAGTTCCCTTTGAACAAGTTCATAACTGCGCTGATCAAGGAAGAGATACCAACGCCAAAAAACTCTTCCTTAGTGCGAGCCTTAGAATTTTCAAAATTAAATGGTATTATAACAAGGAGTTCAACCTTTAATCGTCGAGTTTACTTTCCAACAATTAAAGGTAAAGAGATAGCTGAAAAACTGCAAATCGAGAAACAACAAAAATGGAATGGCTCGAACAGCTTTCTAGAAATGCACTGGCCACTAGCAAAAGCCCCAACATACAATATTGGTAAACGTAGTTTAGAAACAAAATTTTGTAGGTTACGTTTAGGACACACGCTAAAAACAAAAAAATATATTTTCGATAATACGAGTCTACCAATTTGCCACCATTGTGGAAACACGTTGTCCATCAAACATGTTTTTTATGAATACCAATTAACTAATACTATATTACATAATAATAATCAAAGTACAAATGAAATTTTAATTCCTGTGGTAGAAAATATTAAAATAATTGAAAAAATATGTAGTGAGTTTAATATAAAGAATTGATGGTTTAAATCGTCTATCTTTCTTTTTCTTTTCGTTTCGTCTCGTTCTCTTTTCTAATTAAAGTTTTTCCTTTTTTTTTTTTTTCTTTTTTTCTACTATTGTCTTTTCATTTAAAATAGAACTTCAAATGACACTGATAAATTAAATTTCAAATAATTCAAATCGTTAATAAATAAAAAACTTAATATATATAATAAAAAATGTTATTAAATAAAAATTTTAATTAAATATAATAAATAAGCTAATAGTATGAATTTAAAGGATGAAATTATATAATTGTAAATAAAAATTGTAAATAAAAACATGATATGTAAATATAAATATAAAATAATTAAAATTGTAATGTAAAATAGACATAAGCTTTTCCCATAATGGCCTATGTAGCCGAGGGAAACACTAATATTGCTCAAGTACCTTTTTTGTAATATTAGAATTTAAATAAATAAATAAATGAAAACAGTTTTATAAATTAAAAAAAATAAGCTTAAGCTATTGAGCTGAATATTTTTAATTAGATATGAAAAGTTTTTTAAATTTGGTTTATAATTAATATTATCAAAGTTTAAGCTTGATTTAATATTTACGTGAAAAATTTTAAAAATTCAAAGCTGACAAAGCTCGTTCGTTACTTTTGAAAATTAAGCTTCCAACTGCCATTTTAAACTTGAAAAGCTTAAAAAATCGATAGAAATTTTTTGTTTGATTATTAACTTAACTGCAAAAGTTTTGAAAAAAAATGAAACAAATAAACGTTTGAAATTATATTGTTAATTTTTTTTGTAACTTAAACTTGATCACGTTTTCAATAAGTTTAAACTTGATTTAATATTTCTGTGAAAATAAAAAAAAAAAATTTTATAGGTTTTGAGTTGAATATTCTTGATTAGATATGAAAAGTTTTTATAGTTTTGGTTTAAATACAAAGTTAATATACAAAACTAATATCAATGTTAAAATTAAAATTGAAAAACACTTTTAATGTATGTATAATATTTTTTATTCTATTTAAACATCTTTAAACTGTGATTTTTTATTAAGCTAACAAAAATTTTTGTTTTGGTTTTTTACAAATATTGCTCAATGGCATAATGCCCCCAAGCATATGTTTTTATATTATCTTCAGTTACATATCTCTTATTATCTAATGGACTTAAATCTACTTTATTTAAATTTTGTATATAAATTGTATGTAAAAATGATCTAAATATTTTCATTTCTTTTAAACAAGTTTCATTTTTTGTGAACAATTTTTATAATTATCTAATGTTAAAGAATTAACAACATATTTCTTTATTCCTTTAGCTTTTTTAATAGTTTTATTTTCATATGTTTGAAGAAAATACATTTTAGAATTTAATCCAATAAATTCAGAAACAATTTTTCTATTAAATTCATCTTTAAAAAGACCTAGAACTTTTTTATACATTAAGGAAAAATTAAATAAATTGTCAGATGGATAATCTGATGTATCAAAACATTTTGGTATTTCATTAAAATATGTCAGCGTAAAAATCATCTGTCTGTATAGTATAAATGAAACTGTCAGTGTTTGTATAATTTAAAAAAAACCTTACTATCATATTTAGGTTTAATATAATCATAATGAAAATCATACATAAGAATTTTAGATTGTTCGAGTACCATCATCATCATATGGCTCTACAGCTCGGGGTGAGCTTTGGCCTGCTTTACAACTGCTCGCCATTGTTCTCTATTTTGTGCTCCATTAACTCGGAGAGTTCAGAATTAGTTCTTCTTTCATATTCTCCACTTTCGAGTCTTTTTGCGCCAAAAATTCTACGCAGTATTTTTCTTTCAAATACTCTTAAGCTATTTTCATCATGCCTCGTCAGACTCCATACTTCACAGCCATATGTTATCACTGGTCGTATGATAGTTTTATAAATAATTAATTTTGATTGTCTGGTTATTAATTTAGATTGTATTAGCTTTTTATGTACGTAGTAGCATTTGTTTCCTGCATTAATTCTATCTTGTACGTTATGATGCATACTGTTGTCATTTCTGACTTATACTCCGAGATATGAGAAACTCTTAATACCTTCGAAATTGTATTCCCTAATGGTAATATTCTGTGGGTATCTTCTACTTTCATTTCGCGACATTTTCATATATTTTGTTTTATTTTCATTGATAGCTAAACCAACTTTTTTGCTTCACTTTCGAGCACAATAAACGCCTCAGTCATATCTCTATAACTTCTTGATACGATTGCTATATCGTCAGCATGAGCAATTATTTGATGAGACTTTATAAATATGTTTCCTCCCTTATCGAGTTTCTCAACTGCATAATTCAATACCATGTTAAACAGCATGGCGAGAGAGCGTCGCCTTGTCTTACACCCGACTTAATATAAAGTTCTGTCGATATTTTTGATTGTATCATTATTTTAGCTTTAGATTCGCTCATTGTCATCATAGCTACGTTGGCAAGTTTTTTGGGTACTCCCTGTCTTAACAAGGAAGCAAGGACTTGATCCCTACTTACACTATCAAACGCTTGTTTAAAATCAACAAACAAGAAGTGTATGTCTTTATTGTACTCATAACATTTTTCCATTGTTTGTTTCAATATAAATACTTGATCAATTGTTGATCTTTCGCTCCGGAATCCACACTAGTACTCTCCTATAATTTCCTCTGCATATGGTTTTAATCTTTCGAAAATTATATTTGATAATACTTTATATGCAGTATTTAATAATGATATTCCCCTATAATTTGTACATTCAGTTTTGTCGCCTTTTTTATGAATGGGACATAACAGCCCTGTTCTCCATTTGTTTGGCATATGTTCTTCATCCCAGATTTTGCATATTAGTTTATGCATTTGACGATGCAGAAATTCACCTCCCTTTTTTAACAGTTCAGCTGTTATACCATCTTCTCCAGGGGCTTTATTATCTTTTAGCTTATGTATTGCAGTTGTTATTTCATCAAATGATATTGAGGGTATCAAGGGCTCTGCAGTATATACATCATAAATTCCTGCTGGACTTTCTAATTGTTGCACGTTCAGTAGCTCATCGAAGTATTGTACCCATCTATTTGTAACGTCGTCTTCGCTCGTGAGCATATTTCCTTGCTTATCTCTACAAACATTTAATCTAGGCTGATATCCATTAATTTCTTTCTTTATATTACAATAGAATTTTCTTATATCATGTTTATTGTGTTCTTGTTGGATTTTTATTATGTTATTTTCCATATACCTTTTTTTCTTTTTATGGCATATTTTATTAGCAATTTTGCTTTTCTGAGTATAGTTTTCCTTATTTAACCTTGTATTTCTTTGCATCATTTTTGATCGAGCAGTGTTTTTTTCTTCAATCGCGTCTCTACATTCCTGATCAAACCATTCAGCATTTCTCTCTCTAGATTTTACACCAATATTAACACTGGCAGCTTTGTTTATCGCTCCTTCCATTTGTTGCCATTCATCATTAATTGTTGATGTATTCTGATTTTCCATCAGTTGATAGATAGTGGATTGAAAATTTTCTACAGTATTTCTGTCCTTAAACTTATCTGTTGCCCATTTCTTTTTTCTTAGTCCTCTTTGGGCAGCTACATTCGATATTCTTTGACGAAACCGTACTTTGACTAGATAATGGTCACTATCACAGTTCGCTCCACGGCAACTTTTTACTCCAATTATTGAAGATGATTTCCTAGCAGATATTAGTACATGATCTATTTGGTTTACTGAATCGGAGCCAGGTACTCTCCATGTTCCTTTGTGTATGTTTATCCGCTCAAATGCAGTGTTTTTTATTTTGAGTGACGCGCCATTCGCGAAGTGCCACAATCTTTGGCCATTCATATTAGTTACTTCGTGGAGAGAATATTTACCCGCAGTATTCTGCACAAAATCCTCTTTGCCTATTTTGGCATTGAGATCACCCATTATAATTACTGTGTCGTATGAGGAGATATTTTCACATGCGTCATCTTAATTCTTCATAAAAATTATCTTTTTCATCGTCTTCAGCTTCTTCTGTTGGAGCGTACACTGATAATATAGTTATATTACAAAATCTACCTTTCAATCTTATGCTGCACAATCTAGCACTAATTGGTTTAAAATCTATAATAGACTTTCTAAGATCTTTACTTATCATAATTCCAGTACCATATAATCCTGATCGATTATTATCCCCACTATAGTATAAAGAGTATTTTTGTTTATTAACTATGCCTCTACCTTTCCATCGTATTTCTTGAAGAGCTAGAAGTTCTAATTTATATTTTATCATTTGATTTGTTCGAGTACCGTAAATCCCAAATATATAGGTTTGTCATAACATATATTTGTATGATTAAGCTGAATGGCTATCAAGTTTTCACTGACAGTTTCATTTATACTATACAGACAGATGATTTTTACGCTGACATATTTAATGAAATACCAAAATGTTTTGATACATCAGATTATCCATCTGACAATTTATTTAATTTTCCCTTAATGAATAAAAAAGTTCTGGGTCTTTTTAAAGATGAATTTAATAGAAAAATTGTTTCTGAATTTATTGGATTAAAATCTAAAATGCATTTCCTTCAAACATATGAAAATAAAACTATTAAAAAAGCTAAAGGAATAAAGAAATATGTTGTTAATTCTTTAACATTAGATAATTATAAAAATTGTTAGTTAAAAAATGAAACTTGTTTAAAAGAAATGAAAATATTTAGATCATATTTACATACAATTTATATACAAAATTTAAATAAAGTAGCTTTAAGTCCATTAGATAATAAAAGATATGTAACTGAAGATAATATAAAAACATATGCTTTGGGGCATTATGCCATTGAGCAATATTTGTAAGAAACCAAAACAAAAATTTTTGTTAGCTTAATAAAAAATCACAGTTTAAAGATGTTTAAATAAAATAAAAAATATTATACACACATTAAAAGTGTTTTTCAATTTTAATTTTAATATTGATATTAGTTTTGTATATTAACTTTGTATTTAAACCAAAACTATAAAAACTTTTCATATCTAATCAAGAATATTCAACTCAAAACCTATTAAACTTTTTTTTTATTTTTTAACAGAAATATTAAATCAAGCTTAAACTTATTGAAAACGCGATCAAGTTCAAGTTACAAAAAAAAAAAAAAAAAAAAAAATTAACAATATAATTTCAAACGTTAATTTGTTTCATTTTTTTCAAAACTTTCGCAGTTAAGTTAATAATCAAACAAAAAATTTCCATCGATTTTTTAAGCTTTTCAAGTTTAAAATGGCAGTTGGAAGCTTAATTTTTAAACGTAACAAACGAGCTTTATCAGCTTTGAATTTTTAAAATTTTTCACGTAAATATTAAATCAAGCTTAAACTTTGATAATATTAAGTATAAACCAAATTTAAAAAACTTTTCATATAATCATATCTAATTAAAAATATTCAGCTCAATAGCTTAAGCTTATTTTTTTTTTTAATTTATAAAACTTTTTTCAATTTTCTCGGAAATATTAAATCAAGCTTAAACTTTGATAATATTAACTTTGTACTTAAACCAAACTTTAAAAACTTTTCATATTTAATTAAGAAAAATAAGCACAATATCTTAAGCTCATTACTGTTTTAATTATAAATTTAAACATAACTGATATTTAAAAAACTTTTCATATCTAATTAAAAATATTTAGCTAATAGCTTAAGGTTTTTTTTTTTTAAAACTTTTTTTAATTTTCGCGGAAATATTAAATCAAGGTTAAACTTTGATAATATTATTTTTGTACTTAAACCAAACTTTAAATACTTTTTATATTTAATTAAGAACAATAAGCACAATATCTTAAGGTTATTACTATTTTTATTTGAAATTTAAACATAACTGATATTTTAACCTCTAAGCTTTATTTAAAATACTCAAAAGCACAAAACTTTTTACTTATCAAAATTTTATTGCATAGCTTAGTAAACACAATATCTTAAGCTTATTACTGTTTTAATTTGAGCTTTTTTTTTTTCTTAATTTATAAAACTTTTTTGAGTTTTCGCGGATATATTAAATCAAGCTTAAACTTTGATAATATTAACTTTGTATTTAATCCAAACTTTAAAAACTTTTCACATGTAATTAAGAACAGTAAGCACAATATCTTAAGCTTATTTTAAACATAACTGATATTTAAAAAACTTTTTATATCTAATTAAGAATATCCAGCTTAATAGCTTAAGCTTTTTTTTAAATTTATAAAACTTTTTAATTTTCGCGCAAATTTTAAATCAAGCTTAAACTTTGGTAATATTGACTTCGTATTTAAACCAAACTTTAAAAACTTTTCATTTTTAATTAAGAACAGTAAGCACAATACCTTAATTTGAAATTTAAACATAACTGATATCCTAACAACCAAGCTTAATTTAAAATACTCAAAGACTCAAACTTTTTTAAGCTTATTATTATTTAAGCTTATTTTAAAATACTCAAAAGCACAAAAATTTAACTTATCACAATTTTATTGCATAAATTTAGGAGAACTGCCGAAAAAAGCTCCTCCCGCCGCTGAAACGTCATTAAAAAAGCTCCAAAAGAGCTTTTACTACTTAGTATCGTATGACAACCCTAAACATTTGTCTCTTATAAAAAAAATTTATAAAGTTTATAAAACCAGCTATCTTTTGCCATTCTCAGATTGAAAATAAACTTAACAGAACTCTTGTTATAACAATTTAAAAATATTGCTTTTTCCAAATTTGGGGAGCTGTAGCTCCGTAACGGGTAGGGTTACAAAAAAAAATTCTTTTACGAAATTATTTTTTTTTGTATCTACCCGTTGTTAAAATTTCTTTACTTTATTTCAAACGGTGTGAAAGTTTTGTAAACATACGGAAGGACGGACAGTGTGAAGCTATTTAGGCACATTTTTACAAAATTTTTTGAAAATAGCTAAAAATGGAAGTACAAGAGATGAAACTAACACTACTAGCACCTTAATTGATCACATAATGTCAAACATGGATAGCAATTATGGAAATAACTGTCTTTTGAACCATCAATTCGCAATAGTAACTATTAAAGCAATTGATATTGAGAAGTCACCAATGAAAAACTACAGCATAAACAAAATCTATTATAATCACATGCAGTAAAATAGAAAATAATAATATTCTAAAAAACGAAACTTTAGTTAAAATTATACAAGAATTAAAACAAATATGTACAAAGACCAATGACAACGAGAAATAATAGCTGGATAACACCTTTTATTCAGACAAGTTGCAAATAAGAAAAGCATTATATAATCGCCATAAAAAATTAAATAAAAAAAAATATTTTTATACCCGTATGACTATATAGTCAAAGGGTATAATAAATTTGCCATTACGTTTGTGACGCAGAGAAGGAGGGGGGGTAGATATAGACTCAAGTGTATGGATCGGATCAGAATCGAAAAATAAATCGATTTAGCTATGTATGTCCGTCCGTCCGTCCGTCTGTCCGTCCGTCTGTCCGTCCGTCTGTCCGTCCGCACGATAACTCAAAAACTAAAGGAGCTAGGATCTTGAAATTTTCGCAAATTCGTTTTTTTGCAATAGCCGTCATCGCTATTTAAATCCAGCCATTTTGGTCTATGGGTTCGGGTAGCTGCCATACAACTTCTTTTTTTATATGAGCACTACTCTGTACCTATTACAGCTGCGTGTCTGAAATTTTGCCAAAAGTAGTTTAGTTTTATGGCTAAAGTTTCTGCAAAATTTGGTTGGTCTAGTAGAGTGGGTTCGAGTAGCTGCCATACAACTTCTTATTTTATATGAGCATTACTCTCCACCTAATGAAGCTGGGTGTCTGAATTTTTGCCAACAATTGTTTAGTGTAATGGCCAAAGTTTCTGCAAAATTTGGTTGGTCTGCTGCAAGAGGGTTCGAGTAGCTGCCATACAACTCCTTATTTTATATGAGCATTACTCTCCACCTAATGAAGCTGGGTGTCTGAATTTTTGCCAAAAATCGTTTAGTGTAATGGCCAAAGTTTCTGCAAAATTTGGTTGGTCTAGTAGAGTGGGTTCGAGTAGCTGCCATACAACTTCTTATTTTATATGAGCATTACTCTCCACCTAATGAAGCTGGGTGTCTGAATTTTTGCCAACAATTGTTTAGTGTAATGGCCAAAGTTTCTGCAAAATTTGGTTGGTCTGCTGCAGAGGGTTCGAGTAGCTGCCATACAACTTCTTATTTTATATGAGCATTACTCTCCACCTAATGAAGCTGGGTGTCTGAATTTTTGCCAAAAATCGTTTAGTGTAATGGCCAAAGTTTCTGCAAAATTTGGTTGGTCTACGACAGAGGGTTCGAGTAGCTGCCATACAACTCTTTATTTTATATAAGTATTCTACTACACTTAATAAAGCCAAAAGTAATTAACCGGATGATATAATGTATATGTTACGGTCATACGGGTATCCCAGAGTTGACACAGTCTACTCTACTACACTCTTCCTCGTTTTTAATATATAATAATATTTAATCGGCTTATTTTTTCCCATACAAATATAAACATCCCTTTTTAGGACAAATTATTTGACTAATTTTAATGAAACAACAACCAAAAGAAAGGTTTGTTTTTATTTTCATATGACAATGATATTTTTTTTAGATTATCGCGTTTTTTCAGGTGAAAACCCGTCCTTAATGTAACATAAATTTGAATTTAACGGTCACGCTGTTAAAAGTTAAGGCTTATGACTCTAATATTCACCTGGCTCTGGCTAATATTCAGCTGACTCTAATATTCACCTGGCTCACCTGGCTAAGATAATTCAGCTGGCTCAGATAATATAGCAGCAAAAGACTTAAAAGCGGTAGCTGAGATAATATCTCCGATAATTAGTAACTTTATTAATGACAGCTTTCGCACAGGAAACTATCCTAGTTTATTAAAATGCAGTACTGTGATTCCAATATACAAGAATTGTTCTCCCTTGGAAACATCTAATTACCGGCCAATACCACTCACTAGCTGCATGAGTAAAATATTTGAAAAAATAATTAATAAAAGAATATGTGAATTCATTAAATGTGCAGGCGGATTTGACATCAATTAGTTTGGCTTCCAAAAGTAGCATGGAACTGATGTAGCAATCAATGATTCTGTGAAATCCATTATTGGACGTCTTGATAAAAAAAACTATGTATGCTCTGTTTTTGTAGATCTGAGTAAGGCATTTGACACAGTGGACCATCAAATATTGTTGGACAGATTATATGAAATAATAAGAGGACTACCGCATGAACTACTAAGAACGTATTTGACAAACAGATTTATCAAAACGAAAGTTAATGGTGTTTGTAGCAATGAACGTGCCATAAATATAGGTGTGCCACAAGGGTCAGTTGTTGGACCTACCTTGTATCTATTGTATGTGCATAATATGCTACTTTCTAACATTAAAGCTGATTATAAAATATTTGCTGATGATACATTGCTTATCTATACAGCAAAAAATGCGGAAACATTAGAAAGATTGGTTAATAATGATTTGAAATTATATATGAGATGGTTAAATGGAAATAAATTAACAATGAACATTGAAAAAACAAAGTACATGATTTTTAAACGTCTAAATAAGCCTGATATCAATCCAAAAATTTGTATTGATAGTAGAGAAATTAAAAGAGAACAAACTTATAAATATCTCGGTATTATAATAGATGACAAATTATCATGGAATCATCATGTTAATTACATTATAAAAAAGATAATGCCATTGCTAGGCTCTATTAGAAGAAGTGGAATAATATTAGATGACAAATCAGCTAAACTATTATTTCATGCACATATCATGTCTCATATAAGATACAATGTGGCGACATGGTCGTGTTGTTCAAATACATTAAAAATGAAAAGAAAATATTAATAAACAAAGCAATCAAGATACTATACAAACTAAATTGGCGTACTCCAACTGATGATCTATACAAAAATACGGGATTCCTTAACTTAGACGAATTAATAATATTGGAAAAGGCTAAAATTGTACATAACATAGAAAATGGTGTTACTAAAAGTAAAATTTTATTACCAAAAAGAAGGAATATTCACAATTATAACACAAGAAACATGGGAAAGCTATGTCATGAAAAAACTCGAACTGAATTGGCTAGAAACAGTAATTTTTGCTCATCAATAAGAATTTACAACTATCTTCCGGAGAATTTAAAGAATTGCAGTAATATAAGTCGCTTCACATTTAAATTTAAAATATTATTAAAAAAAGATCAGGCTTTATTAAAAAAATTGTTGGAATTATAACTAAATTAATATTTTATTGTTAAATATACATTTGGTTATAATAAAAATATGTATTTAATTTTTGTATTTATACTCCATAACTGTATATATATACATATAATTGCTAAGACTCTTATACCAATTTTAAGTTATTAGAAATTACAATATACTAGACTTAGTATATTGTAATTTTATAACTGTAATATCATGAATTTATAATAAATAAATAAATAAATATAAAAAAAAAAAAAAAAATATTATGCGCCGACTTTCTGTGTAAAAGTAATTCATTTTCGGTTGTAACTCGCAGCTCAATCAAACTATTATATTCGCCGACTTATGTTTTTCTTTTTTTTGTTTAGTTCAAATGTTCAATGAACAAGGAGATTGAAACTTTTTTAAAATTTTGTTTTTATTTTTTTTTTCTTCATTTCTCTAAAATTCCAGTGAAAAAAAATGAGTTCTGTTCGAAATGAAAGCAATACATTTGGTGTATACAGTAGATTTCATTTTTAACGAACTCTGTTCAATTTTAATTATGATAAACGTTACACTTCTTACCAAAGAATTAAATTTTACCTAAAAATATATTTAAACTTATTATATCTAATAATGTTGCTTGATGATTAATTTAGTAATTTTATATTTATTTTTGATAAAAAAAGTCATAATAACGCATTAAAAATACAATAAAAATTTCTTTAGAAGAAAAAGCCTATGTATACTGGATTGAGGCTGACACATCAAATAAAATTCTAGCAAATGAGTTTAAAGTGTCCATTCTATAATTAGCACATTCTACAATGTTCAAGTCTTATACTAATTTTTCAAAATTCACTACATTCTTTTAAAATGACATTCTTTTATTACGACGAATATTTTCTGTCTCTTCGTGGTCGTTATAAGCGAGCTCTACTGTATGTATTTTTTTTTTTGCATTAAAAAATCATTTTGCTACTTTGTAAATGTTTGATGCTTTTTGTTAAGTTTTTTATAACAATAAAATAACCGACTTTTGAAATATATTCTGTAGTTGCCATTACGTTTGAGAGCTGTATAACAAAAGTTGTTATAAAATATGTTTGCAAAAAAATTATAAAGAAAAATCTTTCTTAAAAAAATAATTTGTAATTTAAATGATTTGTTTCTTAGGGCCTAACCAAAATCAAAGCTTATGGTGAATTATTGCTAACAAAAAGTTTTAAATTAGTAGTTAAGTACATGGTATTACATGAGAATAACTTACAGTACCTCGAATTTTTAAAATTTAAATATTGGCAAAGCATATAAAAATGTTATTGATTTTTCTTATGTTGTTATTGTTCTAAAAATAAAATATTTTAAAATAATATTGTTCTTAAAAATACCTATATTTATTTAAACAAGTGATGAAAAAAAACAAGGATTTTTAAAAAAGCACATTTTCAAAATAATATAGCGTTTCATACTGAGTATTTTATCGGAATATAATGTTGAAACTTCAATGTTATTGTTCAATTTAAGAAATATATACGTTGGTGAATAAGTTACTACTTGTAGAAACAGTAAATTTTTTAATTTTTAAGTCCTAATAGCTCCTCTATGGGAAGCTTGCCCAATTTATCAAGGATATAATCCTCACTTCTCCCCTTCCCCCAAACTTTTTTAGGTTCAAGGAATTAAATTGTAAATCGTACCAAAATTTGGAATTTTACTTAAAATTTTACTATTTAAGCAAAACTGGTTAAACCTGAGAGACACTTTCTTCAATATAAAGAACCGCTATCAAATTTAAAAAAATCTTTTAACATATGTTAAAGTATAATATTGGACCTTCAAATTTTGTATATTAACGAAAAAAAATTTTAACAGGTATTCAAGTTACAGGTGTTTAAAAATAGCAAAATTTCAATTTTCGAGCCCTTATAGCTGCTAAACAAGGGACGTGACAAAAAAATTTTGTTAACCGACTTCTACTTATTTCTAAGGATCTTACTACTCCCAAAATTTCAATACCCTAACTTAGCCCTTTTAGAATGTATGTGGGGCCAAAAATTTTGCAAAAATTGCGTTTTGCATAATGGTAAATTTTAGTACCATATGGCAACCTTATACATTACAGCGACATATTATAAAGCCTATAAAAGCAGCTCTCTTCTACCGTTTTTCGATTGAAAATGAACCTAACAGAACTCTTATTATACCAATTTAAATATAGGGCTTTTTTGGAATTTGCGGGAGCTGCAGCTTCGTCATCCTTCAAAATTAAGAAAAACCTTTGACACATATTGAAATATAATTAAAGAGCTTTCAATTTTGTAAATCACAAAAAAAAAAATTTGAACAGGTATTCAAGTTACAGGTGTTTAAAAATAGCAAAATTTCAATTTTCGGGCCCTTATAGCTGCAATACAAGGGACGTGACAAAAAAAAATTGTTAAACGACTACTCCCAAAATTTCAAGACCGTAGCTTAACCCGTTTAGAACTAATGTAGGGCCAAAAATTTTGCAAAAATTGAGTTTTGCATAATGGTAAATTTTAGTACCGTATGGCAACCCTAAATATTTATGTTTTAAAAATTTATAAAGTTTATAAAACCAGCTATCTTTTGCCGTTCTCAAATTGAAAATACACTTAATAGAACTCTTGTTATAACAATTTAAATATAGGGCTTTTGCCAACTTTGGGGAGCTGCTGCTCCGTAACAGGTGAGGCTACAGAAAAAAATTCTTCTACGAAATTATTTTTTTTGTAATACCTACTCGCGGTTAAAATTTCTTTTCTCTATTTCAAACGATGTAAAAGTTTTTGTAAACATACGGACAGACAGTCAGACGGACGGACAGAGTGAAACTATATAGGCACATTTTTACAAAATTTTTTGAAAATGTGCTAAAAATACATTACATATATTCAAAATAATTGAAATACCTATAATATGTTTGCAGAAACAAACAAAAAAATTACATTTCTTAAGAAAAATTATGTGTTCTTTAGGGATCAACCAGAATAAATGCGTACGGCGTGCAGTTTCTATCCAAAAAATTTTAAATAAGTAGGTATGTTATGTACTGAACTTCGGAATTTAAAATTTTAAAATTTGACAAAGCGTATAAAAATATTGTAATTGTTTTTTCTAATATTGCTACGATTAAGTTTTCAAAATAAAATATTTTAAAATAATATTTTTTTTTTAAAAAAACACACATTCAAAATAATTGAAAATGCCTATAATATGTTCCCAAAAAAAAACTAAAACATAATCTTCAACTTAAATAAAAGTTGACGTATAATTTCTGTCAGAAAATAGACAAATAAATAGGTACATGAATTTACATAAGAGCAACCAAAATACGCGTAACGCGATGTTCTCTAATCAGATTTTTAAAATTTACAAATTGACAAATGCTTTTTGGTTTTTCTTATGTTTCTAAGATTATGTTTTAAAAAATATTTTATATTGAAAAAAGCTCAAAATATACCTATAATATGAAATTAAAAAAATTTTTTGTACTAAATTAAAACATTCAAATAAATACTTTTGAGTGTACGCGCGTATCAATTTACTGATATATAGATAGACATATTGACGTACTGCTGTATAAAAATTGGACGTCGTATGCTTTAATTTAGATAAAATAAATATTTAATTATCTACTCCTTTCATCTACCCTTTTTCAAGAGGTGGTGTGGTGTAGCTGTAAAAAGAGTAGTTTACTGTTAGACAAATAGGTATAATATAAAGTAAAGTAAAGAATTCAGAACCATTTTTTGTATATGTACATACATTTGTAGTAAAAATTTCAGATTTTATTATTGAAATGTTGTGCTAATTTGCCTATGTAGCTACTAAATTTAAAAATGGAATAAGGTGAGGAAAAATTTATCAATTTTTTAATTGATTAGTTATTATTTTTTAATATCTTTGTAGATATGTTATAAATTTTACAATTGTGATTTTAAAAAAAATCTCGACAATTGTAAGATTTATAACATATTTCTTGTCAACTTAACTATTATTTTGTATTTGGGCAGCTTCAATATAATATAATACTAAGTATTTAACTTATTTACTTATGAATTATGATAGGTATGTTAAATTTTGTTGTACATATTATGCTCTATGTATAAGCTTTTTAATTAGGATACAGAATACATACAACATAGTTCAAATCGTACAAATTGTTTAGAAAAAAGTACAATTTTCTATATGTAGGAAAACATTAACTTGAATTTTGGCTACTTGACTTCAGTAAATATGTATGTTGAATTCAAACAAAAGTAATAATTTTAATAATACAAAAGTAATAATTTTAATAATCCAAAAGTAATAATTTTAATAATACAAAAGTAATAATTTTAATAATCCAAAAGTAATAATTTTAATAATACAAAAGTAATAATCTTGTAATCAGCTTATTTCTTCTTTCTTCTTCCACGGCCACGTTCTTACTAATCAACTTCTTTCTTTTTTTTTATATCATCATTTTGAAAAAAGAACAGTAAATAAAAAGATCATATATCATGTTGTACCCTAAATATTAGGGTCAACGTCCGAATATGCTATAATGTTAGGGTCAACTTCCGAATATGCTATATGTAATTTAGCAAAAATAATTTATGATTTCTGCATTCCCACATTCGGCCATCCTACTTATTCATTTGCCTCAAATGAATTATCACAATCTATTTCAACATTTCCGACTACTGCTTCATCTTCTTCGCTCAGTTCGTTTTCATCTTCCATATACCATGGTTTCATGTTGTCAACGCTAGTTTCTGTTGTTTTTGGTCCTTCAGAGTTTCCCAACTTTTCTACCTTATATCGATCGAATCCCTTCTCTCCTATGATTTTATAGGGTCCCAGAAATTTAGATTTTATCTTCAAGCCGGTGCCAAATTGAGTTCTTTTTATGGCGACCATATCACCAATTTTAAATATTCGTGCCGATTTCCTTTTCCTTCTACATTGGCGACGATTTTCTTCTTGTATTTCCAATATTTCCTTTCTTGCATTTTCTCTTCGTTCGTTCCGCTCTTCTTCAAAATCATATCTGATTTCGTCTTCTATTATTTCGACGATATGTAAATCACGATCGTCTTTCATTTTTACTCCGACTAAAAGCTCCATTGGTGTCGTTTTAATAGCGCGCTGAAACGTCGAGTTCAGTACCCGTTGAAGAGGTTTCGTGAAGTTGTACCACTTCTCTGGATCGTCCAAAGACATTTTGGTAAGAGCTGCAATAATTGTTCGATTCAGCCTTTCTACTTGCCCGTTGGAACGTGGAACCCCAGGTGTTATGTAATATAACTTAATATCTCGATTCTTACAAAAATCTTGGAAGTTGTTAGACGCAAACGCTCCTCCTCTGTCTGATATGATTCGGCTTGGATATCCAAAAGTTTCTGAAATTATTTCTAATTTTTGTATTGCTTCGTCTGAATTTAAAGTTTTTGTGGGGAATAGCCACGAGAACTTCGTAAATCCGTCGATTACAGCAAAAATGTAGCGATAATGTTTCTTTGTGTTTTGCAATGGTCCTAAGTGATCGATGTGAAACGTATCGAGAGGTCGATCTCCTTTTGGAATTGGGTATATCATTCCTTCTGGTTTTCCGGTTTTTCTTTCAGCAAGAATACACCTTATGCATCCTGCAATACAATTATCTATCCTATTTTTCAGATTCGGGATATAAAATTCTTTCTCCAGCAATTCTTTCATTTTTTTATAATGGAAGTGCCCTTTTTCGTGAACTTCTCGGATGATACCTGTTTTCATGCAATCTGGAACGACATACAAAATATTATTATTATGACTTTTACATAATATACCATTATTTATGAGATAGTCCTTATATGATCCGTTTTTCAAAATTTCCATAATAGCTGCAATCCTTTCATCCTTTTGTTGTGACTCTGCAAGTTTTGACAAAAACGTACTTCCAAATGTACTACCATAACTTACGCACATCGCAACTGCATTTCGACTTAATGCATCTACATGTAGCATCTTTGTACCGGGTCGATGCTCAACTTCATAATCAAATTCTTCTAATAATAGTGCCCATCGGGCTACTCTGGTTGTTAAATCCTTTTTCCGTATGGTACATTGAAAAGCTTTACAGTCGGTAACCAGCTTAAACTTTTGACCCAATAAGTATATTCTAAATTTTTTAACGGCTTCTATGACTGCCAATACCTCCAGTTCATAGCTACTATAATTCCTCTCTGCCTCATTGGTTTTCCTACTCATGTAAAATACAGGGTGAAGGGTTGAATCTTCAGCATCTCTTTGTAACAGAACTGCACCATATCCGTCTTTGCTGGCATCGGTATGTAATTCGGTGGGTAACCCATATTGAAATATTTTTAAAACTGGAGTTGTGATCAATGCACTTTTTAAATTTTGTATGGCTTCAAGTTGTATTTCTTTAATCTGAAATTTTGATTTTTTCTTCAGAATATCGCTTAGTGGCTTAGCTATTAATGAAAAATTTCGGATGAATTTTCTAAAATATCCTGCTAGTCCGAGGAAGCTCTGCAATTGTTTAATTGTTCGTGGACAAGGAAAATCTATAACAGCTTTTACTTTCGCTTTAGAAGGTGAAATGGTTCCTTTAAATACCCGGTGTCCCAAATATTCTATTTCTTCTTGTAGAAGTTGGCATTTCTTCCATTTGATCATTAATCCACTCTCAGCCGCAGTCTTCAAAGTTTTCTTTAATCGTTCAATCGCTTCATCTATAGCTTTTGCCAGAATAACTATATCATCCATGTAAATAACTACAATTCCTTCTCGTATCAAGTCTCTAAAAATATAATTAATGTATTTTTGGAATATACCTGGTGAGTTACACAAGCCAAATGGGACGCGGTTAAATTCGAAATGACCACCTTGCGTTACAAAAGCTGTAAACTTTCGACTGCTTTCGTCTATGGAGACGTGAAAGAAACCGTTCTCTAGGTCCAAAGTTGTAAAATAATTTGATCCTTGTAACTTGTCTAGCTGGTCTTCTATCACCGGTAAGGGGTACCGTTCTTTATAAATTTTTTTGTTGACCGCCCTATAATCGATGCACATACGGTATGAATTGTCTTTCTTCTTTACAAGCACAACCTGGCTGGAATAATCTGAGGCGCTCTCCCGAATGATGCCCTTTTCAAGCCATTCTTTTACTTGAATATCTATTATTTGACGTTCCATAGGTGGAAACCTTCGTGGAGATCGGAAAACTGGTTCTTCATTCATAGGCACGATTCTCATTTTAATTGGCGACTCGGGTGGTTCTACAGGTGAACAGTTTTTAATCAAATTATAAATTTTTTCCTTCACTTTCACATCTAATAAATGTGACAAATCCGGTGTGATTTGCTCATCGTACAAATCAGGGTCAATTTGTGCTAAGTAACATCCTGCCTGTTCTGGCTGGGAATTTTTCGATTGAGTTTTGTTTACAATATCGTCATTGCAATTTCTTTCTATAGTAACATTTCTTCCTTGAATTTTCACCACAGCTCTAGACAATAAATCCATTCCAATTACTACATCTGGGGTGATATAATTTTCTTCTACCATGTGCAGTGTAACGTCATTAAATATTATGCCATTAATTGTGATATCAACTATGCAGGCGCCCTTTGTTTCCACTTTAGCTCCTAAACCAGTCACTGAAATACTTTGGTTACTAAAATTATATTTTGGATTTATTAATTTAGTTAAGGATTTTTTAATAATACAAATATTGCTGCCAGTATCAATTAGACCGTTTAGCGTTATGTCATTAATTTTAATTGGGTGCAGCTCCGTTGTTTGTACTACATGAGCTGCCGAGGTAATCTTATTTGGACAATCAGGACGTTTATGACCAAATTCATTGCACCCGAAACATTTAGGGCCTTTATTTCTGTTTGGACATGCGTGTGCTTCGTGAGTACTTACCCCGCAATTAAAACAATATTTCTTTTTTTCTACCGGTTTAGCAATTCTTTCCAATTTCGGAACTGTATTTGGTCTTTGCGTTCGTTCTGTAAAAGTTGGTGTTCTTTCATCTTGTTTAATTTTTTCGTATACAAATAGTTTCTCCTTCAGATCTTCAATATTTTTAGCCGCATACAAAACCATTTTTCCACTTGAAGTATCTCGGATGCCATCGATTATATAACTGACGACCGATTCCTCATCGATTTGCGTTTGCGATGCTAGCCCTACCATAGCGTACAAATATTCCCTAAAAGTTTCATCTGGCTTTTTCTTCCTTTCCCGTAAAAGCTTATGAACCTCTGCACTAGTTATTCTCCCACTAAACTCTTGTATTAGCGCTATCTTCAGATCGCGATAACAAGTTGGTTTAACTTCACAATCCATGTAAAGTTTCGCCGCTCCAACTAAAGACTTGTTACAAAATATAAACCGTTGTAGCTCATTCCACGCAAATGTAGTTGCATAACGTTCGAAATCTTCAATCCAATTTCTCACGCAAGTTTTGTTGTCTCCAGAAAATTTTGCCACTAAATTTTCAAAATCTGAAAAATTTAACCTAACTGTCGAATTAGTTGTTGTCCCCTGAATTCTGGTGGAATTAGCCCATGTCTCTTCATCATCAAAATGCACTGCTGAATCACTGGTTCTTCTGTTTCTACCTTTTCTACCCATATCAAAATAAAATTTAAAATAACCTTACAAAAATTTGCTTTTATTTTTAACTTTTAAGGAAATTTTATTTTTATATTTTTCTTTTTTTTTTTTTTTTTTTTACATAAAATATTTAGCGGCAATAATTAGCGGTATTATAACCATGCGTTCTACCTTCTTATTTATTACCGTAATAACTGACGAATCCAGACGCTTCGTTTCTGCTCCGTTAGCTAAATAAGCACGTGTTGTGTGTATTTTAAGACTTTCTTTTCCTCCGTTTTACCCTTTACTTTAATTTATTCACCTTCTCAATATAAATTTAAACTTATAATCTTCCACGTAAAAGTTTTCTTATTTTTTATTCTTTCACCAAATTTTAATACCGACGAAATTTGTGTACAATAAATAGTCTTAGCACATTCTTTACTTATATGCTTATTTATTACAAAAATTTTAAAATGCTCACACTAGTTTTAAAACGTTCAAAAAAAAAAATTTATTTAGAGCATATTTTATCTGTTTATATTTTGTTTTACAATTACTGTTCATTTGCCATTACTTTTATATTTTCAAATATCCATAAAAATATTATATATTTTTTAGTGAAACACTTAAATTTAATAAAATAGCTTTTTTTTTTTAATCTCAATCCCGGTTGAGCCCCCAAATGTTGAATTCAAACAAAAGTAATAATTTTAATAATACAAAAGTAATAATTTTAATAATCCAAAAGTAATAATTTTAATAATACAAAAGTAATAATTTTAATAATCCAAAAGTAATAATTTTAATAATACAAAAGTAATAATCTTGTAATCAGCTTATTTCTTCTTTCTTCTTCCACGGCCACGTTCTTACTAATCAACTTCTTTCTTTTTTTTTATATCATCATTTTGAAAAAAGAACAGTAAATAAAAAGATCATATATCATGTTGTACCCTAAATATTAGGGTCAACGTCCGAATATGCTATAATGTTAGGGTCAACTTCCGAATATGCTATATGTAATTTAGCAAAAATAATTTATGATTTCTGCATTCCCACATGTATACATATGTATTTGTTTAGAAAAATCATCAAATTTTCAGAACATTATATATTAGAACACTATTTATATTTAGAATGTAAATCTCTTTTTTTGTGTAATAAGTGTACAAAATTATACTTTCTTTATAGCGCGTTAAGCTACAGGAATAAAATTCAAAAATATTTAAAAAACGTTTTTATAATTGAAAAAATTATACAATTTTATTTTTAAGGAAATTTCAAACGCAAGAATTGTTGACAACATTGTTGCCATACATTTTATTATGTATAGGAAAAAAAATTATTTTCGTGTAATATTAGTCTAATATAAATTACACAAAACGGATTTTTTATGTAAATTTAAAAGCACAAAAAGCTCGAATTTCGAGCAAAGGGGGATACTAGTACTTTTATTAAAGTAATACTAGCCCCCTAAAATGTAGAAGATAAAAAATTGAAGGTAGATCTTGGGAATTTGTTACTGTGTTAATATAAAAGTAAATTGCTGGTATAAGAACAGTTCTTTTAATGTTTGAAAACTTTTAAGCTTAAAATGTTTAAAATTTTAATTAACCAAAAATTGATGGTAGATCTTTTGCATTTAAAAGTGTTTTAGTATAAAGTAAATTGCTGAAATGGTGACAGTTCTTCTTTCAGATAGTCTTAATCCAGCAATTTACTTTTATATTAAAACACTTTTAAATGCAAAAGATCTACTATTAATTTTTGGTTAATGAAAATTTTCAACATTTTAAGCTTAAAAGTTTTTAAACATTAAAAGAAAATTTTCTTTAAATGTTTGTGGAGCTGCCATACAACTTCTTTGCACCAATATGAATTTCTTCAAAACTAATTATACTACAAGGATGAAAATTGCACACTGTTAGTTATATAATGAATCGAGCACTTTTATGAAGTTTCAAAATTTTAGGGTCCCATTTTCGGGGGGCTGCCATACAACTTATTTGCACCAATATGAATTTCTTCAAAACTAATTATACTACGAGGATGAAAATTACACACGGTTAGTTATATAATGAATCGAGCACTTATATGAAGTTTCAAAATGTTACGGCCCCATTTTCAGGGGTGCCTTACAAAGTTTTCGATTCAATAACTGTGAATCTAATGAAGCTACGAGAATAAAATTAAAATCGGGCAGGTAAAGTGATCCAAAGTTGGACATCACTCGGACCACCGGAGTTTTAAAGTGGGCCAATTTTTTTTTTTTTTGCGTTTGATTTTTTTTTTTTTTTTTTGTTTAAGCAAAACTTATGGGATAGTTAATAAATAAAAATATTATTTTTTTTTTTTTTGTTGCTGTTTTTGTTGTTTTTTTTTTTTTTTAAGCTAAAATTATGGGACACTGAATTAAAAATTTTTTTTTTGTTTTGTTTTTTTTTTCTTTTAAGCCAAATTTTTGGGATAATGAGTTAAATGTATAAGGGAAGTAAATTACGGCTTATTTTATACACCATAGTGGGTATGCATGGGTATCTAAAAGTTGACAAGGGCAACTATAATCTTCCTCGTTTTTGTTTACATTTGCATATACTCTATACACCAAAAACAAAATACGCACACTCTTTTTCATGCAAGATTATATCTCAGATATTATTTTACTTATTATCTACAATTTATACATATATACATACGAGTATATTGCATATTATTACAAATTAATAAAATCATAATTCGTAATGAACCATTACATTTTGTATTACGCAGATTATGCTTTGATTCTAATATACACATACAGAAAAGTAAACAAAAACAAATGACTGATAAATTTTTATTGCATTTTAAAATTTTGAAGATGAATAAGTTACGTATTTTACCTTTTGCATGTTTCGTATTTTATAAAATGTTGAGATCGTGGGTTCAAATTCGCTTCTTGATGAAATTTGTTTTTAATTTATAATGAACCATAAATGTACGGACTTTAAAAAACCCTAAAAATTTTTTATATGAAGCTGATCGTCTATATAATTATTTGGTCTATGTTTTTATATTATCAAAGTGAAGTATTTTAGTTCTTAAAGTTACAAATTTTTAAAGAAACTATACAAATAAATTAATTTTATTTTTAATTTTTTTTATTATTTCTGTTGAATTTAAAAAAAAAAAATTTTATCTTTGAAGGAGGATCGAACTCAGATCTATTTACACCCTAAGCCACTTTGCTAAACACTGAACCATACAATTCTTATAAAATGGTGGTGAGATTTGTATCACTAACAGACAGAATGAAAAATAAAGCCATAGACACAGGCAAGTTCATATAAAAGTATATAATTATCCGAAACATAGTATAAAAAGTCAAAATTTATTAAAATGAGGAGAAAGGTGGAACAATTAAATAAATAAGAAAAAAATCTTATATTCATAGAAATATTGAAAAAGCTGGGAGTGAATATAGGCAATTATGGAAAATACCAGCTGTTGGCCCGTCACAGAATGACGGAAGGTCAATTGAAAGAATAAATTTTTCTAATTAAGAACTATTTCTAATTTCATTATATACATATACATATATTGTATATCAATATCATATTCTTAAATAATATCTCAACCATTACTTTTTGTATAACGCAGATTATGCTTCGATTCTAGTAATAGATACACAAAAAAAAACAATTGATTCACATAATTTCTTGTTGTATCTTAAAAAATGAAGATGAATAAGTTACGTGGTTTACCTTTTGTATATTTTGAATTTAATAAAATGTTAGGGTTTTTAAGTCAAGTTCCTTCTTGGTCAATTTTTTTTTTAAATTTCAATTATTATTTCTTTTTTAATTAAATGCGAACTTGCTTAAATTAAATAAATTAATAAAAGAGTAGTATCGCCCTGTGCTCGAAATTCGAGCTATTTTTGCTTTTAAGTTAACATATAAAATTCGTTTTGTGTAAATTATATTAAACTAATATTACACGACAAATTATTTCTTTTTTCCTATACGTAATAAAAAGTATGCCAACAATGTTGTCAACCATTCTTGCGCTTGAAATTTCCTTAAAAAAATTTATAATTTTCTAAATTATAAAAACGTTGTTAAGTATCTTTTTTTGAGTTTTACTCCTATAGCTTAAGCCGCTTTAAAGAAACGATAAATTGGGACAGTTAAATTAAATTTAAATTCTAAATATATGATTTTACATATTTCCAAACATATACATATATTTATTGAAGGTAAGGACCCAAAATTCGAGTTAATGCTGTCCTTCATATAGCAAACTGTACTTTTTTCTAAACATTTTAGTACGATTTGAACTATGTTGTATGTATTCTATATCTTAATTAAAAATCTCTATCAATACATTATATGTACAACAAAATTTAACATACCATAATTCTTAAGTTTAGTATTTAGTATTATATTATATTGAAGCTGCCAGAAGTACAAAATAATAGTCAAGTTGACCGAAGCCTTTTTTTAAATCCCAATCTTAAGATTTATAGCATAAAAAAAAAAGTTTTTCAACAAATCATTGAATAAAATTTTTCTTACCTTTATTCCATTTGTAAATTTAATTATTTACATTGGTAAATTTTTACTACAAATGTATGCCTATCTAAAGTTCTGAAAAGCATGTGAAAAATGATTCTGAATTCCTTAGTTTACTTTTACTTTTTACCTTTTTGTCTAGTTTATTTATTTAATTTTTCCTAAGTTTTTTATTGAATAAATATTATTGCTTTAATTCCTATATGAGGAGTAAACTCTTTTCCAATGTAAAACAATTGTCAGCTACACCAGATCTTGTAAAAGAGTATATTACAGAGTAGATAAATAATTTCCGGTAGATGGCTTTAATTAAAATTCATTTTGAATTGAATAGGTTATGTTAAATCAAATTTTTTATTTGATAACCAATAAGCACTTACCCCCTTCCATTTTAAAATATATTCTTTATGTTTATATTTATATTATTAACCTTAATTTTTTCACTTAATTTTTATTATTTAAATATATTAAATATAATTAACTTTTCAAATGACAGGTAGTTTTAAAATGTGAAATATATAATATGACAATTAATCTGACAATTATGTACTTCTGAAACAAAAATTAGCGTTCCATTTACAAAATACGACTACCTAATCTTCATGTACACTTTTTGATATATAAAACTCGTTCGGTTTGTAAAAGTAAACTAAAAATAGTTTGTTTTATTATAAAAAATGTTATTCGGTGTTGAAAATGTAAAATAAACTTTTCAATTATTAGTTTGTAACCAAAACATACGACGTACAATTTTTACACGGTAGTACGTCAATACGTCTGTCTACATATCCTTAAATCGACACGCGCGTACATTATTTAATTTATCGAAAAATATTTATTTAAATTGTTTAATTTTAAAAAATATATAAATTTTTTTACTTATTTCAAAATTTTTTGACAGAAACTGAATGCCATACATGATGATTTTGGTTGATCCATAAGAAACAAATCATTTTTTTTAAGAAAAAAATTTAATTTTTTTTTTATGTTTCTGCAAATATATTCTAGGTATTTTTTAATAAACAAATATTTTACAAGAATATTATTTTAAATTTTCTATTTTTATTTTTCGCTTTGTCAATTTATAAATCCGAGCTACCAGTACGTCGCGTATTTCGATTGCTCACATGTAGATTCATGTACCTAACTTTTTATTTTAAAATTTTCTAGAAATTTCCAGAAATTATACACCGTAAGCGTTGATTTTTGTTAGGCCCTAAGTAAAGACTCAAGAAATAGTAGACAAAATGAAAATAAGAGATTCGCTATTTAAATTTAAAAAGAATTACCCAAATGATATCCATACTGAAACTCTATACAATAAATACAAACTTATAGTGAGGACTTTAATAATCAAAGCAAAAAAAAATTATTTTTCTAACTTAGTGATTGATAACTCTAAAAATTGTAAAAAGCTATGGGATTGTTACAAACATATTATGTTCAATTCTAGTATGGTAAATTCAAACCAATCTATTAAGGTAATACATCATAACTCAAAAGTAATTGAACATGAAAACGAAATTGCTTCTGCTTTTAACGAGTATTTCGCTAATATTACAAAAGAAATAAATATTCCTATTAATAACATTGACCTTGATTACATTGACAAGTTTAGAAGAAATATTTATAGTAATTTTGACCTCTCTCCAACTAATGTAGATGAAGAATCCAAAATCATTCAAACTCTCAATTCAGCTGCTGCTATGGGGTACGATAATATTTCAACTAAACTAATAAAAAAATTTTCAGATCATCTAGCTCCTGCCTTAGTCAGGCATATTAATAATGCATTCACATCGAACACATACCCAAGTTCGCTAAAAACAGCCATTATAACACCAGATTGCTCTAATTATCGTCCCATATCTGTTTTATCTAGTTTCTCAAAAATCTTCGAAAAAGTCATTCAAAATTGTTTTATTAAAAATAATCCTATACTAAGTGAGAAACAATTTGGTTTCGAAGAAAAATCTAACACAACAGCTGCCTGTCTCTTTTTAAATGACTTCATCTCCAAAAATATTGATAACGGTAAATTCGTTAACTGGGTATTTCTTGACATAAAAAAGGCCTTCGATTGCGTCGACCATGACATTCTTCTATTAAAACTTAAGAAATTAAATTTCACATTAGGTCAGTTAAAATTCTTCCAGACATATCTACAAGGTCGCACACAAAAGGTTCGTATAAACAATAACTTTAGCGATGAAAAAATAATATCAAAAGGGGTTCCGCAAGGTTCCATTTTGGGCCCACTTCTTTTTAAATTATATATCGACGACATCTCTCATTTAAAATTAAAGGGTTGTATTCAGTTATTCGCAGATGATGCGGTAATAAAATATGCAGATGATTCTGAGGGAAATATTCATCTATCTATACAACACGATTTACTGCTAAATAATGTAAATGTAGAAATAGTCAATAACTTCAATTATTTAGGTCTGTTACTTGACAGTAAATCAAGTTGGAATAAACATATTGAAAAAGTAATCAAAAATATAACTCCATACATATTCCTGATGAGAAGATTACGTAAGTTCCTCTCGGATCAATCGATATACACATTATATTCCTCGTATATAAAATCACATATTACTTATCTTTTACCTATTTGGAGTAGAGTTCCACAAATTCATCTAAATAAACTAGACAAAATGCATAAAAAATGTGTTAAGCTTGCACAAGGCTTGCCCTTGTTACACCCAACAGATTCTATATACACTATAAAATATCTAAGCTTAAGAAACATAATATTAATGGAACTCTATAAAACTGCGTACAAAATCATTAATAATCAATTAAAACATAACTTCATTCTAAATAGGAATTTTGACATACACAACCATAATACTAGGAACAAATCGAACTTCTACCTTTCCCTTTTTAGAACATCACATCAAAAGAATAACTGCTTATATAATTGCCTTAAGGTTTATAATGAACTTCCAGAACAAATAAAATTAATTAATAACCTTAATCTATTTACACAAAAGATTAAATCCACTATAAAAATCCACTATAATAACTAACAAACTAATAATTAAATCCTACATTAACTAACTAACATTCATAAATAAATCAAATAAGTTAAAATTTTTTTTTTTATTTTCTTTGTTGTGCTGTTTTAAAAATATAAAAAAATTAATAAATTAAAATATGAAGAATTATACAAAAAAAGAGTAAATTTTTATGATGAATCCTATGAAAAATTTGTAAATGAATATCATTAAATTTTTTTTTTTTTGCTTTGTTTTACTTTTTCTTATTCTATTGTTAAATAATTCTTACAAAAAATTATATGACCGCACTGCCTTAGGCATAGGTCTCAATCTATTTACTATGTACTGAAAAGCTAAATTATGTATGTATATTTAAATTTATATTATAAATAAAGAAAATAAAAAAAAAACAAATTACCAATTATTTTTTTAAGAAAGATTATTTGTTTTTTTTTTAAATTTTTTGCAAATACATATATTTTTTAATATCATGACTCTCTAACGTAATGGCAACTACAGAATATATTTCAGAAGTCGGTTTTTTATTTTACAAAAAACTTAACAAAAAGCAACAAAAAATTACGATTTACAAAAAAAATTTTTTTAGCAAACAAAAACACAATACAGTACTTTTTGCTTATAACGACCAGGAAGAGACAGAAAATATTCGTCGTAATAAACGAATGTTTTTTTAGAATGTGCTAATTCTAGAATGGACTCTTCGAACTCATTTGCTAGAATTTTATTTGATGTGTCAGCCTCAAGCCTAAGAATAGTGCTTTTTCTTCTATTGAAATATTTTTTTGTATTTTTGATGCGTTATTGATTTTTTTTATATTCGAAACTAAATAAAAACACTTAATTAATCGCCAAGCAACATAATTAGATATAATAAGTTTAAATAAAAGAAATATTAATGTAATAAAAAACTTACATTTTTAGGTAAAATTTAATTCTTTAGCAAAAAGTATAAAGTTTATTATAATTAAAATTGAACCAAGTTCGTTATAAATGAAAACTACTGTATAAACCAAAAAAAATGTATTGCGTTCATATCGAACAGAACTCATTTTTTTCGTTCACTTTTTAAGATAAAGAACAACCAAAAACAAAAATTTAAAAAAAATTTAAATCTCCTTGTTCATTGAACATTTGGATTAAACAAAAAAAAAGAAAGATATAAGTCGGCGCCTATAATAGTTTGATTGAGCTGCGAGTTACAACCGAAAATGAATTAAATCTACACAGAAAGTCGGTGCATAATACTAGAGTCATAAGCCTCAACTTTTAACGGCGTAACCGTTAAATTCAAATTTATGTTAAATAAAAGACGGGTTTTCACCTGGAAAAACGCAATATTCTGAAAAAAAATATCACCAAAGCCTTTCTTTTGGTTGTTTTTTCATTAAAATTGATCAAATAGTTTGTCCTAAAAAGGGATGCTTATATTTGTATGGGAAAAAATAAGCCGATTAAATATTATGATTGGGGCCTCGGTGGTGCAGTGGGTAAGCATTTGGCTTATTTACTTTTGACAATATTTAATTAAAAAAAAATTATTGAAAAATCATTTTTCTTTACGAATCCCCATGGTGACCAAATATAATATAAATATACAAATATATAATATAAACAAAATAAATAATATAGTAGTTACAAATAAATAGAAAGTATTTAATGAGGGGTGCACAACGGGCCGCAAGGCCAAGGTGTAAGGGAGACTTGCTTTCCCCCCCGTCTAAACAACAACAACAACAAATATTATGATTTTAAATTTTTTTATAGGTCTATTTTTTTTCATTAATGATCTATTTCTCCATCTATTCATGTTTTGTATACATATTTAAAAAAAATATTGCTATACATAGTTTTCACAACTTTTGTTTAGATTCCAAATCGAAATATGTATTTGTTTGTTGCTAACATTTTATAATCTCCCCACTCAGATGCTAAAAAGAACCTATTTATATATGTACGTAAAATTGTATTAAATGTTGATTTTTAAATTGCGTTTTGCTTTATTTATAAATTGTGAATTATAAACTTTATTTGGATTTTTTTTAATATACCGAATTAATTTAAAAAAAATATATTTGTTTGGCTTCTATGGTGCTGGGTGCATCTAACTCAAGTTATTGTACACCCAAAGCCATTTTGCCCACCTCTTCACAATTTTTTTTCCATTTTTACCTTTTTTGTAAATAGAAAAAATAATTAAAGGGAATTATGAGGGAAAGATGCAGGAATGAGAGAGAGATGAGGGAACTTTGAGGGCACCTTGAGGGAACTTTTAAATTACTTTGATTGCATTGCTTGGTTTATTTGCTATTCAAAACAAAGCAAATCAAGCAATGCAACAAAGCGTATATTGATTTCAGATTTTTACTGAAAATAAATAAGACTTACTACACAATGTTCCTGTGAGGCATAGTATTTTCAATTTTTATGTACAAACTGTTTTACTATTTATATAAAATTTCTGTGTGAAAATGTTCTGTGAGTTTTAAAAATGTAAATGAACAAATTCATGAACATTTAAAATTATTTAAATTCATAAAAAAATTTTATTTATTTTTGGTTTTTTTTTTATTAAAAATAAATAAAATATGTTTTGGCCTGCTTATGATAATTTATGATATTTCATTTTCCTAATTAAAACACATTCAACAAAACATTAATATTTTATTTTTTTATAATTGAACACATCTAACAAAACACATTTAATTGAATGCGTTTGTTTTTTATATTATTATTAATATATTTGTCAAAGATGAGGTGTAACAAACGCATTCAATTAAATGTGTTTTGTTGGATGTGTTCAATTATAAATTCTCCTAAAAATATGCAAAAAAATTTGTCAAGAATGAGGTGTAACAAACGCATTCAATTAAATGTGTTTTGTTGGATGTGTTCAATTATAAAGTCTCCTAAAAATATGCAAAAAAATTATCAAATTTATTTTTAATAAAAAAAAAAAAATTTTTTTTTGAAATAAAATTTACTTATTAGTTTATGAAAAATTTCATTTCAGTTTTAAAAATCACAGAAGATTTTCTGGAAATTTTAAATATATAGTAAGACATTTTGTCAATAAAAATTAAGAAGACAATGCTCACAAGAACATTTGTGTAGTTGGTCTTAATAATTTTCAGTAAATATCTGAAATAAGGGCGAAAGCCCAATGTATGCTTTGATGCATTGCTTGATTTGCTTAAGCAAATAAACCAAGAAATGTATTAAAGTAATTTCAAAGTTTCCCCTCATCTCGCTCTCAACTCTACCTCATCTATCTCTCATCCCTTCCTTCATAACTTTTTAATTATTTATCTATTTAAAAGTTAAAATGGAAAAAAATTATGTAACAACTGACGGTTGGGAAAGTGGGTTCAGGTATACAATACCTCTGAGTTCAATGCACCATAAAAACCAGACAAAATAGATTTTAAACTTAGTTAGGGTTAGGTATATTAAAAAAATTTCAAATAAAATTTATAATTTGCATTTGATAATGCAAAACTCAATTCAAAAATCAACATTTATTTAATACAATTTCACGTACATATAAATAGATACATTATTTAGCATGTTGAATAAGTACATTATAGAACGGTTAGCCTTCAAACAAGTATTTTGATTTGAATCTAAACAAAGGAAACAATATAGAATGTATAACAACATTTTTTAAAAATGTATATACAAAACATTAATAGTTGGAGAAATAAATCATTATTGAAACAAAATAAATCTATTTCACATCTCTTATTAACACAAATTTATCGAACTTAATTTTAAAAAGTACGTAATTGAATAAAAAAAAAAATATTAATTGAAATTAAAAAAACATTTCACCAAGAAGGGATTTGAACTAACAGCCCCAAAATTTTATCAAATTCAAAACATAAAAAAGGTAGACTAAATAAATTATTCATCTTCAAATTTTTAGATACAACAACATATAAGTTTTTGTTTTTTTTGTACATAACTAGAATTGAAGCATAGTCTGTATTACGTAGAATGCAACGGTTACCATTTTATTTAAGAAAATGGTATTGATATATAATATATGTTTATGTAATATATGTAATTAAATTAGAAATAGTTCTTAATTAGAAAAAGTTCTTCTTTCAACTGACCTTCCGTCATTCTGTGACGGGCCAACAGCTAGTTAATAATAATTATAAACAGGTTAGATAATTCTCATACGAAAACTTTTAATGGAATATCTAAAAGAATATCTTTTCAAATAGTTGATATACTTTCGTTTATTTTCAATAAAAGTATAATGGGCGGTATATTTCCAAATAAAAAAGTTGCTGAGGTTCTTTCGCTTTTTAAAACAGGCAATATACTACAAATGTGAACAATTATAGGCCTATTTCAATTTTGTCCATATTTCCAAAAATATTTGAAAAAGCTATGAAACAGGGAATGCAAGGTTATTTAAATAGAAAACAATTCTTTAGTATTAACCAATTTCGCTTATTAAAGGGCACATTAACTGAATAGGCTCTTTAGAAATTTTGTACTGAAATTTATGATGAATTAAAAAAGAATTAAGAATGTTCTGCTCTATTTATTGACATATGTTTTAAGGCCAAACGAACATAAAAAAAAATCAGCATAGCTCAACAACTAATAGCGCTACCTTCATGAAATTTGTGCCGTAGGTTACTAGTAATGAAATGACGACGAGGATTGCATACGGTCGAGATCGGACTATGGGTTCTGATTCTAGACCTTTTTGATAAAATTTAGACCAAAAAAGTATAACTCCGAAACCAATGAAGATAGAACCTCCACATTTACCAGATTACCTCTTCCTATGTCCTTAGAGTCCTTGAAAGTTAGGACCAATTATAGTGGTTGATTGTCGATTATCCACACAGTTCCAAAGATCTTAAAGCATATCATTGAAATTAATAAAAGAAATAGCTTAAAATTAAAATAAAACTTCTAATTGTGTACAAGGGTTAACTTGTAATGAAAGAACAGCGAGGCCTGCATATAGGCGAAAGCCGACCATGGATTCCAGTTCTGATACTTTTTATTTTTTTTTTCTTTATTCTGGTATTTATAAATTACAATAAATGAATTAACATTTGAAATAAATAACATCAGAATTAAGTTACTACTTTGACCGTAGGAAAAGCTTTGAAAGGCTATATGGTCTGTTAAATTCAAAATTTAAATCAAAAGTATAAAGCTGTCTTTTTATATCTAATAAAAAAAAGAATAAGAAATAAAAACGTTACAAAAACGTGTCAAAAGAGAAAAATATAAAAAATAACATAACCTTTAACAACTGCATTAAAAATAAAGTATTTAATTGTATTTAACATAAGTAATTAATATAGTAAACAAATCATTCATCAAGTTTTTAAATTAAATCATAATATTTAATCGGCTTATTTTTTCCCATACAAATATAAACATCCTTTTTCTGGGTAAACTATTTGACCAAATTTAATGAAAAAACAACCAAAATAGGTTTTTTTTGCTTTCATAGGACAATGATATTTTTTATACCCGTATGACTATATAGTCAAAGGGTATAAGAAATTTGCCATTACGTTTGTAACGCAGAGAAGGAGGGGGGGTAGATATATACTCAAGTGTATGGATCGGATCAGAATCGAAAAATAAATCGATTTAGCGATGTATGTCCGTCCGTCTGTCCGTCCGTCCGCACGATAACTCAAAAACTAAAGGAGCTAGGATCTTGAAATTTTCGCAAATTCGTTTTTTTGCAATAGCCGTCATCGCTATTTAAATCCAGTCATTTTGGTCCATGGGTTCGGGTAGCTGCCATACAACTTCTTTTTTTATATGAGCATTACTCTGTACCTATTACAGCTGCGTGTCTGAAATTTTGCCAAAAGTAGTTTAGTTTATGGCCAAAGTTTCTGCAAAATTTGGTTGGTCTACTGTACTGGGTTCGAGTAGCTGCCATACAACTTCTTATTTTATATGAGCATTACTCTCCACCTAATTAAGCTGGGTGTCTGAAATTTTGCTAAAATTAGTTTAGTATAATGGCCAAAGTTTCTGCAAAATTTTGTTGGTCTACTGTAGAGGGTTCGAGTAGCTGCCATACAACTCCTTCTTTTATATGAGCATTACACTACACCTAAAGAAGCTGCGTGTCTGAAATTTTGCCAAAAATAGTTTAGTGTAATGGCCAAAGTTACAGAAAATTTTGGTTGGTCTACTGCAGAGGGTTCGAGTAGCTGCCACACAACTTCTTCTTTTATATGAGTATTCCACTACACTTAATAAAGCTGTATGTTTGAAATTTTGCCAAAAGTAATTAGCCGGATGATATAATGTATATGTTACGGTCATACGGGTATCCCAGAGTTGACATAGTCTACTCTACTACACTCTTCCTCGTTTTTAAGAATATTGCTTTTTTTCAAGTGAAAACCTGTCTTTAATTTAACGTAATTTTGAATTTAACGGTCACGCGGTTAAAAGTTGAGGCTTATGATTCTAATTTTATGAGCCGACTTTCTGTGTAAATGTAATTCATTTTCGGTTGTAACTCGCAGCTCAATCAAACTATTTATTATAGGCGCCGACTTATGTCTTTCTTTTTTTTTGTTTAGTTCAAATGTTCAATGAACAAGGAGATTCAATATTTTTAAAAATTTTTTATTTTTTTGTTTTTTCTTTATCTTAAAAAGTGAAAAAAAAATGAGTTCTGTTCGAAATGAAAGCAATACATTTTTTTTAGTTTATACAGTAGTTTTCATTTATAACGAACTCAGTTCAACTTTAATTATAATAAACTTTACACTTTTTGTCACAGAATTAAATTTTACCTAAAAATGGAAGTTTTTTATTACATTGATATTTCTTTTATTTAAAATTATTATATCTAGTTATGTTGCTTGGCGATAAATTAAGTGTTTTTTATTTACTTTAGAATATAAAAAAAAATCACAATAACGCATCAAAAATACAAAAAAAAATTTCAATAGAAAAAAAAGGACTATTCATAGGCAAATATAATTCTAGCAAATGAGTTCGAAGTGTCCATTCTAGAATCAGCACATTCTATAATGTTTAAGTCTTATATTAATTTTTCAAAATTCACAGCATTCTTTTAAAACGACATTCGTTTATTACGACGAATATTTTCCGTCCCATCATGGTCCTTATAACCGAAAAGTACTGCATTTAGTTTTTGTTTGCAATTTATTATAATACAGTTTTAAAAAAAATAATTTTTGTAAATCGTAAATTGTTGTTGCTTTTTGTTGTTTTTTGTAAAATAAAAAACAGACTTCTGAAGTTGCCATTACGTTTGAGAGTAATGAAATTTAAAAAATATATGTATTTGCAAAAAAATTGAAAAAAACTAACAAATAATCTTTCTTAAAAAATTAATTTGTAATTTAAATGATGTTTTACTTAGGACCTAACCAAAGTCAACGCGTAAGGTGCATAATTTCTGGAAATTTCCTGAAAATTTTGAAATACATAGGTAGGTACATGAATTTACATATCAACCGAAATACGCGACGTACTGGTACCTCCTAATTAGAAAGTGACAAAGCGGAAAATAAAAATAGAAAATTTAAAATAATATTTTTGTAAAAAATTTGTTTATTAAAAAATACCTATAATATGTTTGCAGAAACATAAAAAAGAAATAATATTTCTTAAGAAAAATGATTTGTTCCTTATGGATCAACAAAATTCAGCATGTACGGCGTTCAGTTTCTGCCAAAAAATTTTGAAATAAGTAGTTATGTAAACAAATTTACATGAAAGCATACGCGACGTACTGTACATCGGAATTTCAAAATTTAAAAATTGATAAAGCGTATAAAAATATTGTATTGTTTTTTCTTAAATTTAAAAAAAAAAATATTTTAAAATAATATTTTTTTAAAATAATTTTTTTTTAAAACATATATTCAAAATAATTGAAAATACCAACAATATGTTTGCAAAACTAAAAAAATTATCTTTCTTAAAAAAAAATTAATTGTTCCTTACGTCCCAACCTAAATAAAAGCGTACGGGATATAATTGCTGTCAAAAAATTTAGAAATAAGTAGGTACATAAATTTACACGGGAGCAGCCTAAATACGCGTAACGCGATGTACTGTATCTCGGATTTTTAAAATTTACAAATATTGACAAAATGTATAAAAATATTATTATTAGTTTTTCTTATATTTCTAATATTATGTTTTAAAAAATAATAATTTTTTAAAATAATTTTTATTAAAAAATATCTTAAATTCAAAATACCTATATTATGAAATTAAAAATATTTTTTGTAGGTACTAAATTAAAACATTCAAATAAATATTTTTTGATATATCAAATACTGTACGCGCGTATCGATTTACCGATAATGGATATGTAGACAGACGTATTGAAGTACTGCCGTATAAAAAATGTACGTCGAATGTTTTGATTTCATTCTAATAATTGAAAAGTTTATTTCATATTTTCAACATCGAATAATGTTTTTATACTCGTATGACTATATAGTCCAAGGGTATAATAAATTTGCCACTACGTTTTTGACACAGAGACACCGTCCCTCCGTTATCACGATAACTCAAAAAGTAAAGGAGCTAGGGTTATAAAATTTTCACAGATTCGTTTTTATGCAAAAACCGGAATCGCTATTTAAAACCAGCCATTTTGGTCCACGGGTTCAAGTACCTTCCATACAACTTCTAATTTTTTATGAGCATTACTCTATACCTATTGAAGCTGCGTGTCTGAAATTTTGCCAAAAATAGTATAGTATAATGGCCAAAGTTACTGCAAAATTTGGTTGGTCTACTGCAAAGAGTTCGAGTAACTGCCATACAACTCCTTCTTTTATATAAGCATTACTCCACACCTAATAAAGCTGAATGTTTGAAATTTTGCCAAAAGTAATCAACCGGATGATATAATGTATATGTTACGGTCATACGGGTATCCCAGAGCTGACGCAGTCTACACTACTACACTCTTCCTCGTTCATTTAATTATCCTTAACAACAAGAGCTATTTTGTTGTTTTTTTTATTTTTTTTTTGCATCTTTTCTCTTAACCTTCCAACACAAATGTTCTAATCATTGATTTAAACTTAGGTAGATTTTCAATCCGATTAACATTTTCTGGAAGCTCATTATACGCTTTTAGACAATTATATACGACATTATTTGTTTGGTTATTCGTACGGAATAATGTAAGGTAGTAATTTGCTTTGTTTCGAGTGTTACGGTTATGAATATCAATCATTCTGTTTAGTATGATATTATGCTTAATATCATTATTAATAATCTTAAACGATAAAGCATGGTTGTACATATTATTTACTTATGTTTGCCAAACTAATATATTGTTTACCGTATAATAAGCTTGTGGGATGTCGAATGGGTTATGATTAATTATTTTTATACTTTTTTATGTACGATATCTAGCTTGTTGCTCAACCTCAAATTTGGTTGAGATTACAGATGTGTTCTTTAATATAAGATGTATAGATCGTATGAAAGCTTCCTTTGAAAGAAAATTTTTTAATCTATGTAAGATGAATATGTATGGCCCTATTCTTTTTATTACATTATCAATGTGATTGCATCAGTTTGATTTGTAGTCTATATTTAATCCTAAGTAATTAACATTTGTGACAATTTCAATATTCTCACATTCAAAAGGTATATTTGTTCCTAAGTTACACGATTTATTTTGGAAAATAATTATTTTTGTTTTCTTTACATTTAAACTAATCCTATGTTTGTTTAACAATTCTTGAATTATTTCAAAATCATTTTGAATTGAAAGTTTTGTACTTTCTTCTCTTCAAAAATCTTAGAAATAGCAGATAAAATAGAAATGCGCCTTTAGTTTGAGAAATCTGTATTACTTAATAATCTCTGTATCTGTAATAGGAATTATAAAAAAATAACGTTACGAAATGATTTATTAATTAACTTAATGAAAATTGGAACCAAACGATCCGCAAAGCGTTTGATAAATCTCGAAGAAATATTATCAATTCCAGTACCTGCTGCCGTATTTAATGTGCTGATAGCTGTGCAAGTTTAATTATTTTATAAGATGGAATTTTATAAAATAATATTTTTTTAATAAAATAGTTTTTATTTATTTAATCAAAACGCAAAAATATTTTATTTTTATTTAAATTTTTATTTAGTGTTAAACGTTACTAATCTAGACTTAAACTAACTTTTTAGTTTTACAAATTTTATAATTAACATTCAATTTTAAATATTGATTATTATTAATATTTTACAAAGAAAAACAAGAAAAAGAAATTTATTACATTTTCAATTTCTTTCCATTTTATTGCACTTGAAAAGGAAATTGTGTACGAATTTAATTTTCAATAAAAAATTGTCTTGTGTTGTAATTTGATCTCTTATATTTAATTTAATGACTTAATTTTGGTTTATTATACTTGAAGTAGAAATTTCGTAAGAATTTAATTTTAAATGAAAATTGTTTTTGGTTTGTTTGTAATTTGATCCTTTTTTATTTAATGACCTAATTTTAGTTTATTGTACTTTGAAACCAAATGTTGCATATTGTTTAATAGCGGTTAACAGAATAAGGCAAAAGAAAAACAAGTAAAGAAAAAGTCAGTCGGTGCAACCGACTTAGAAATACCCTACACCTGTTTGGTTCAAATTTAAGGACATATCCATAAGTCGTTTTAACACCATAAGAGCTGTTGATAATTTGATCGTAAGACATAGCTAACCAAATTAACTTTACAATACTAAAACATTTTCTAATTACATTATCTACAAAAAAATATTACAAATTCTTACTAATTTATCTATTTAAAAATATTAAAACAAAAAAACTTGAAACAAATGAAAATGTATTTATTCCAATTCAATTACTAAATGAAAAAATTTCCATTATTAAATTTTGTGATAAAAAGCTAATATATTTAATAATTAAAATTTTTCAAAATTGCAATTATTTTAAATGGCTTGTTTATGTACCTATTAGAAAAGCTTATAAACGCAAAATATGCAATAAATGTATTTCTAAAATACATATACAAATTTAGACCTTTTCATATAATTCATTTAAATATAAAAATAAATTTTACATAAATGCAGCAAGTACCTTTGAACATAGCTGAACCACTACAATTAAGTCAAAATTTCGGGGACACATAGGAAATATATTCATAATATATATGTTTGTTAGCCCTTGATCTTTTCAAGGGTTTCAGAACTCGAAACCATGGTACGATTTCGCCCATATGCAGTCCCCGTCATACTTTCAATACTAGTTAACTCTTGTACACAATTGGAACATGTTATCTTAATTTTAAGTTACTAGTTTTATTAATTTCGATGATAAGCTTTTACACATTAGCGGTATAAGAGAGGTACTGAACCACCACTCCAATTGATCCAAAATTAGAGGGACAAGCAGGAAATAGTAAAGAACACCCATGTGCCAAATTTGAAGCTTCTCCTTTTGTTTCTTTTATCTTTATTAATTTCGAAAATATGCTTTAAGGTCCTCGGAACTGAGTGCCTGGTCCCCACCCACTACTCCAATTGGGCTCAAACTTCAAGGAGACTTAGTTAATCGAAAGCGACACTCTGATACCAAATTTGGAGGTTCTATCTTCATTGGTTACGGAATTATGCTAGTTTGGCCTAAATTCGATCAAAAAGTTCTAAGTTCCGAACCCATTGTCCAAACCTCACCGTGCGCAGTTGCCGCCGTAGTTTCATTACCAATAACCTACAGCAAAAATTTCATAAAGATAGCGTCATTAGTTGTTGAGTTATCGTGATTTTTTACATATTTTCGTTAGCCCTGACACGGATTAAAAGGTCCAGAATCCGAACCCTTGGGCTGATTTCGGTTTTATACAGTCCGCGCTTTACTTTAAGTACTAGTTAACCTTTGTACAAAATTTTAACGTTCTATCTTAATTTTAAGTTACTATTTTTAGTAATTTCGATTATAAGCTTTTTAACTTTTGGAAGTCTAAAAGGGGTACTGAACCACCACTCCAATTGATCGCAAATTAGGGGGGCACGCAAGAGATAGTGAAGAACACCAAATTTGAAGCTTCTAAATTTTTTCAAATTGCTATCTTTATTAATTTTAAAGATATGATTTAAGGTTTTCGGAAATGTGTGGCTGGTCCCCGACCCACTACTCCAATGGGGCCCAAATTTCAAGGACACTAAGGAAATAGGAAGGGAGACCCTGGTACCAAATTTGGAGGTTCTATCTTCATTGGTTTCAGAATTATGCTCGTTTGGCCTAAATTCGATCAAAAGCTCTAGGTTCCGAACCCATGGCCCAATCCCGAACTTACGCAGTCCTCGAAGTAGTTTCATTACTAGTAACCTACGGCACAAATTTGATAAAGATAGCGTCATTAGTTGTTGAGTTATTGTGGTTTTTTATATATGTTCGTTAGCCCTTCGATCGATTAAAAGGTCCAGAATCCGAACCCATGGGCCGATTTCGCCCATATGCAATCCCCGCCGTACTTTCAGTTCTAGTAACCTACAGTTAAAATTTCATCAAGATAGCTCCATTATTTTTTGAGTTATCGTGCCTACGGACGGACGGACGGACGGACGGACATGGCTATATCGACTAAGGCGGTCACGCTGATCACAAATATATATACTTTTCCATATCTAGCTCGCTTCGTTTAGGTGGTTACAAACACCATACCAAAGTTAATATACCCCTTTACCTATTCTATAGGTGTAGGGTATAACAACAAAAATTATAATATCAAGTATGTTGGAATACTTGATATTCAATGTTATTGATTAATATGAAATTAAGAGAAATAATTATAGAAATTAATTTATTGATTAGACCTCCTAGAAATTACATCTTCTAAGAATAGGTTTGTTAGATATATGACTCCCCATCTTTAGGATTTTTGTACTCCTGGACAATATCTTCAGTTTTAGTATTGGTTATATTATTGATTATTTTTCCTTTTCTTCTTTTACTTTGTAGAATTACAAAAATTAATAAAATTACAACTATAATTACTATAACGATTGTATTAGTATGAGTTAAATTATCATAAATTTTTCTTTTATAATTAATTCAACAATTTTCTTATTATTTTCTGATTGTTTTAAATTTAAAATTTCAAGTTTAACAGTATTATTTATATTTTTAATCGTTATATAATTAGGTATTACAATATTGTGTTTGAATTCTTTGTTTTTATTAGAAAATTTAATGTTATCGATTTCGATATTACAATTATTAAAATAAATAATATAGTTTTTGTTTAAAAGATAATTCATATTGTTACAATTGTTTGTTAAATTCTTATTTTGAGCATTTTTTATTAATATTACACCTTGATCCAATTCCATTATTTTAAAATTTTCTTCGATAGTTTTAGAACCATTTGTATATGATTTAATAAAAAAATTTGATATACAGTTTGAGGTTGGTTTTAGTTTGTTTTTATATTTTTCTTGAGTAATATAATATGTTTTATTTTCAAATAAGATAATATCAGAATTTGGTATATCAATTTGTTCAAATTTTGAATTTGGCAATGCAAATATTTTATACTTGGTAGCATTTTCTCTACTAAGTACTGGTATTTCTAATATAAATATTAATTTATTACTATTTGTTGTTGCAACTGAACTCTTAAGTTCTTGAATTTTGAAAATATCTATGTTATAAAAACCTTTTTCTTCTGGTGTTAGAATGAACCTACTCATTATTTGATGTTTAGCAAATATGACATTTTCTTGAATTTTTTCGACTTCTTCGTTTAGAAGATTAATGTTAGTAATTATTTGCAAGTATTGTAGCTGTTTAGTAATATTTTTATTTTCCATTGAAAAACTATTTAGAAGTTTTTCAATTTTTATGTGGTTGTTATAAATGGTTTTTTTCAGGATTTCAATATTATCTTGAAAATTATCGTTTAATTTTATTTGTTGGTTATGATTAATTACTAGATTATGGGTATTTTCTTCAAGGGTTTTTAGATATTCTTCTATTTCAACTTTATCATCTTCATCCATTGTACCAAATATCCATTTTAAAAATGAGCCACCAATATTAGCTAATGCTCTTTTATGTCTATAGGGAATTAATGTCTTGAAAGAATGTTCTAATTTGTTAATTTTGTCTTTTAACGTTTTCAAAGCAATTTCGTCTTCTGGAGTTTTAAATGAATTTCTTATATTATCTTTTATCATATTTATTGTATAATCGATTGCATTTAATTCAATAACGTGAAGGATTTTAGTATAGCTATCAATAATTGGGATTTTCTCCTTTTGGATTAAGGAATACCCGGATTCAGTTTCTAATTTTTCTATATTAATTGTTGCTTCAGCTTTATTTAGAATTATAATAAGTATAAGAATCTGAATAATGACTTTAACGGCAATTGTTATTTGTTGAGTTACCTGAAACGAATTTATATTTTCTTTTAACTCTTGTTGGATGTATGTTTTTATTTTGATAATCAGTAATTTTATTGTTTATTTTCTTAATTTTAATTTTCTTATATCTAGGCTGTTCTTTATACCGTACTATTGCAGGGTTTTGTATTAGAATCTCGTTGTCATTAGGTAGTTCAAAAGTTTTTCTGTTTTTGTTTAATTTGGAAATAATTTTCTGTTTTTTATTTAATAATCTGTCCTTGATTTCTTGTAAACTTCGAATTTTATTATTGGTAAAGTCAATGGGCCTTACTTCAGTTACAGAATGTAGTGTATTATTATAAGCTTCAACAGCTTTTAATATACAATTTTCAGTATTAAGGTAGGGATCAGTTAATGTTAAAATCCTAATATGTTCTGTAATTGTTCCGTGAGCTCTTTCTATATCAGAATTACCTGTAGGACTTCTGGGAGAGGTAAAGTGTATTTCTATATTTTCTACTCTACAAAAGTCTTTCAAATTTAAACTATTGAATTCATTGTCAAATACAAATGTTTTTGGTTTACCGAACAGAGAATTTCTTAATCTTAAAGCTTGAATAATGGTAACGCTATTTCTATCATTTAGTTTAATTATTGATAAGTGTTTCGTAAATTTATCTATAGTTGTCAAAAATACTTCTTTTTTTAAGTAGTAAGTATCGCCATTAACTATTTCATTTGGTTCAGAAGGTGTTGCAGATATATTCAAATTATATTGATTAGGTTTCCGATCATGCTTTGCTAGATTACAAATATCACAGTTATTTATATATTTGTAAATAAGGTCTTTCATTTTTAGAAAATAGTACTTGTCTTTCATTTCATTAAAATTTTCTAAGATACCTCTATGATTTGTTTTTTCATGAGTTTCTTTTATTATTTTTAGTAAGTCGGTTTCGCTTTCAATTTCTTGAGCTAATTTAGTACATTTAATAAATTTTACCTTACTATCGTTACTAAATAATTCTATTAATTTTGTTTGTAATATTGCAAATTTATTATCGTTTAATTCCGAATAAATTGCAGTAATATCTTTTTTTATGAACTTTCGTAGTAAATCATTTGAATAAATTTGATTTTTTAAATCGTCTTCGGATATAAAAATTTTTTTATATTTGTTATATTTAATAATCAATTCACCTGGTTTATTTGCTACTAGGTGGATTTGATTAAAATATTTGTTTACTATATTTTCTACAATTGGGATGTGGTCATCCAAATTTTCGATGCCACTATGAATTGTAGCTAAATCACTTTCAATGTTAGAAGACCATTTAATTGAAAAATGTTATTTATTTCATTTTTTTCGACATTGATTCTGCTAAGGAAATCAGCCACTTTATTGTTTTTTCCTTTAATATATGCTATTTCGAAATTAAATTCATTTAATTTAATTCTCTTTGGAGTTTTGAATTTGGTTCTTTTAATGAATTTAGCCAAACTAAAGGTTTATGATCCGTTTCTGTTGTAAACCTAACACCAAAAAGATATGGTCTAAAATACTTAGTTGCCCAAACAATTACATTAGTTGCCCAAAACATTACTAATGATTTCTTTAAGTTTCTTGAATGCTTGAATATATTTAGGATTGTCAATGTCAATTTTATTATCTTTCTTTAGGCAATAAGTTAGTGGTTGAGCAATTTTAGCGTAGTCTTTATTAACTTACGATAATATCCGGTAATACCTAAAAAGCTTTTAATAGATTTCGAGAGTTTGGTAGTTTTAGTTTTTTTATCATATCAATTTTTTTTGGATTTGGTTTAATTCCTTTATCTGTAAGTAAATGTCCTAAATATTCCGATTCTTTAAAAAAAAACAGACATTTATCTAATTGTATTTTTAAATTAAATTTTCTTAACCTCTCAAATATTTTCCTATTGCATTTTCATGTTCTTGTAGTGACGTACTGAAAATTAGTATATCGCCTAAATATACAACACAGATATGATTTATAAAGTCACGTAAAACATAATTTATCGTTCGTTGGAATGTTGCAGGAGCATTCTTTAATCCGAACGGCTTCCTGACAAACTCGTAATAACCTTGTGGGGTCGAAAAAGCTGTTTTCGGTTGATCTTTTTCGTCTACAAGAATTTGATGAAATCCTTTAGCGAGATCAATAGTAGAAAAATATTGGGCTTTACCTAATTTATCAAAAAGAGATTCAATATTAGGAATAGGAAATTTATCGTCAATAGTAATCTCATTTAATTTCCTATAATCTACGACTATTCTTCATTTTTGTTTTCCTGATTGATCTAATTTCTTGGGAACTACCCAGATAGGCGAATTATAAGGAGAATTACTATGTTTTACTATTCCTTGAGATAGCATTTCGGAAATTTGTTTTTCCACCTCATGTTCATGAATCTTAGGAAATCTGTAAATTTTTGAATAGATAGGGTAGCTAGTTTTTGTGATAATTTGATGCTTAATGCAATTAATATTGGTTAAGGTCTGACCCTCTTGATAAAAAAGATCTTTATTTTCTGTTATAATTTTTTTTAATATTTTATGTTCTTCATTATTAAGATGGTTTGTTTTTATAAAATCAAATATATTTGTTTTTAAATCGAACGAATATAATTCATAAGTGTCATTATAAGGACAAACATTTTTAAATTTTGTTGTTTTTCCCATTATTTCGATCGTGTCGTTTTCAAAGTCTATTTTTGCTCCTACGGCTTTCAATACGTTTTGTCCTATAATCTCGTCAAATTGTTTATTATTAAGTTTTAATACTTTCCAAAGGATTTGTGCTGAGTGATTTAATTCTATTGGAACGTCAGTAATTAATGTATGGAATATTTTACTAGCAGCGAATAATGTGAGAATTTTTATGGGATTTTTCAGTTTTTCTTTTTTTATTTCAGGGAATAAGGTTTCATTGAACTGATGTTGTAGCACCTGTATCAATTAAACAATTTATTTTTTTATTATTAATGGTAAATTGGACTATTGGTAAGTTGGTTTCCGAGGCATTGAACGAAAATTTTCTTCGGAATGTTCATTTTCGTTATCTAAAACAACATTATTAAGATTAGCATCATAAGTATCCATTGGCTCAGTAGGTTGATTATTTGTAAAATTTCCGCTATTATTACGACGGAATCTACTTTGCCCTGAATTGTTATGATTAATTTGACTGTTAGAATTAGAATTATTTCTGTTAAAATTATTATTGGGATTATTATTATAATTATTATTATTATGACGTGGAAAATTATTAGAGCGATTAGAATTATTATTATAATTATTATTTGTAAAATTTCTATTTGAATTGTTATTATAATTATTGTTTGAATTAGAGAATTAGGACGATTATTATTGTTTTTATTTCTATCATTACGCGGAAAGTTTTGATTTCTATTAAAATTATAATTATTACTATTGGTGGAAATACCAGTTTGCAGAAGCTCATAATAGGCTTCTTCTAAATTATCAATGTTTTTAAGCCTTAAATACATGCTATCGGATCTAGGAAGTTTATTAAGAAATTTTTCTAATATGCTTTTTTCGTTATTTGATGGTTTAAAATCAATAGGGGAATTTGGATCAAGTTTATATTTTAAATTTAATTTATCTAATATTTTTGTTAATTGGTTATAAAATTGACTTACATTTAAAAATTTTATTTCGCCTGCTTGTTCTTTCAGCTTAAGGTAATCTTCTTGTACCCCGAACGATCTCTTTAGTTGATTTTTAATTTCATTCCATGTCGCGTTTTTAAATCTTCGTATACTAACGGCTGCTGCACCTTGTATTTTGGATAATATTATACTGCCAAGATAAGCTTTTAAACCTGGACTTGGTGTTAAACCCATGATATTATCATGTTCTTTAAAAAATGATACTAGCTCAAACGTTCTATCTCCTGTAAACACTGGAATTGATCTAGTTTCGGATATTAGATCATTTGTTGATATTGAGTTAATTGTCAAGGACATTTCTGATGTTTCACTTGTTAGCTTTATGTTGTTCAAAATACTATTATATTCACTAATAGTTTCGAGTTTAAGTTTTTGGTTATTTTTGAATAAGATTCAATATGGTTTCATTCACTCACACAATTAAAAAAATATTTTTTTTCTTTTATGTGTTCTTTTATCGCTATAAATTTTGAAAAAAAAACCTGACGTCACCTTTGTCACTTTAGTTTTTTTGTTTTTTTTATAAAGTTCTTCAATACAAATTTAAACGTTAATTGAAGTTATCTTGCTTTAACTTTAATATTAATATTGAAAAAGTTAGTAAAGTTGTATTATTCAATTTATTAGTTTTTCTCAATGAAAAATTTTTATACTAAAGTCACTGGTAAAATCTTGTTAGATAACATTCACTTTTGTTTATAATATATTATCTACCGTTATCAGACGTCAGTTAGCGATCCTACCGACTGTGCCAGTTTAATTATTTTATAAGATGGAGTTTTATAAAATAATATTTTTTTAATAAAATAGTTTTTATTTATTTAATCAAACACAAAAATATTTTATTTTTATTTAAATTTTTATTTAGTGTTAAACGTTACGAATCTAGACTTAAACTAACTTTTTAGTTTTACAAATTTTATAATTAACATTCAATTTTAAATATTGATTATTATTAATATTTTACAAAGAAAAACAAAAAAAAGAAATTTATTACATTTTCAAGTGCTTTTCATTTTATTGCACTTGAAAAGGAAATTGTGTAAGAATTTAATTTTCAATAAGAAATTGTCTTGTGTTGTAATTTGATCTCTTATATTTAATTTAATGACTTAATTTTGGTTTATTATACTTGAAGTAGAAATTTCGTAAGAATTTAATTTTAAATGAAAATTGTTTTTGGTTTGTTTGTAATTTGATCCGTTTTTATTTAATGACCTAATTTTAGTTTATTGTACTTTGAAACCAAATGTTGAAAAGCACTTGAATTTCGTTATCTAAAACAACATTATTAAGATTAGCATCATAAGTATCCATTGGCTCAGTAGGTTGATTATTTGTAATATTTCCGCTATTATTACGACGGAATCTACTTTGCCCTGAATTGTTATGATTAATTTGACTGTTAGAATTAGAATTATTTCTGTTAAAATTATTATTGGGATTATTATTATAATTATTATTATTATGACGTGGAAAATTATTAGAGCGATTAGAATTATTATTATAATTATTATTTGTAAAATTTCTATTTGAATTGTTATTATAATTATTGTTTGAATTGGAGAATTAGGACGATTATTATTGTTTTTATTTCTATCATTACGCGGAAAGTTTTGATTTCTATTAAAATTATAATTATTACTATTGGTGGAAATACCAGTTTGCAGAAGCTCATAATAGGCTTCTTCTAAATTATCAATGTTTTTAAGCCTTAAATACATGCTATCGGATCTAGGAAGTTTATTAAGAAATTTTTCTAATATGCTTTTTTCGTATTTGATGGTTTAAAATCAATAGGGGAATTTGGATCAAGTTTATATTTTAAATTTAATTTATCTAATATTTTTGTTAATTGGTTATAAAATTGACTTACATTTAAAAATTTTATTTCGCCTGCTTGTTCTTTCAGCTTAAGGTAATCTTCTTGTACCCCGAACGATCTCTTTAGTTGATTTTTAATTTCATTCCATGTCGCGTTTTTAAATCTTCGTATACTAACGGCTGCTGCACCTTGTATTTTGGATAATATTATACTGCCAAGATAAGCTTTTAAACCTGGACTTGGTGTTAAACCCATGATATTATCATGTTCTTTAAAAAATGATACTAGCTCAAACGTTCTATCTCCTGTAAACACTGGAATTGATCTAGTTTCGGATATTAGATCATTTGTTGATATTGAGTTAATTGTCAAGGCCATTTCTGATGTTTCACTTGTTAGCTTTATGTTGTTCAAAATACTATTATATTCACTAATAGTTTCGAGTTTAAGTTTTTGGTTATTTTTGAATAAGATTCAATATGGTTTCATTCACTCACACAATTAAAAAAATATTTTTTTTCTTTTATGTGTTCTTTTATCGCTATAAATTTTGAAAAAAAAACCTGACGTCACCTTTGTCACTTTAGTTTTTTTGTTTTTTTTATAAAGTTCTTCAATACAAATTTAAACGTTAATTGAAGTTATCTTGCTTTAACTTTAATATTAATATTGAAAAAGTTAGTAAAGTTGTATTATTCAATTTATTAGTTTTTCTCAATGAAAAATTTTTATACTAAAGTCACTGGTAAAATCTTGTTAGATAACATTCACTTTTGTTTATAATATATTATCTACCGTTATCAGACGTCAGTTAGCGATCCTACCGACTGTGCCAGTTTAATTATTTTATAAGATGGAGTTTTATAAAATAATATTTTTTTAATAAAATAGTTTTTATTTATTTAATCAAACACAAAAATATTTTATTTTTATTTAAATTTTTATTTAGTGTTAAACGTTACGAATCTAGACTTAAACTAACTTTTTAGTTTTACAAATTTTATAATTAACATTCAATTTTAAATATTGATTATTATTAATATTTTACAAAGAAAAACAAAAAAAAGAAATTTATTACATTTTCAAGTGCTTTTCATTTTATTGCACTTGAAAAGGAAATTGTGTAAGAATTTAATTTTCAATAAGAAATTGTCTTGTGTTGTAATTTGATCTCTTATATTTAATTTAATGACTTAATTTTGGTTTATTATACTTGAAGTAGAAATTTCGTAAGAATTTAATTTTAAATGAAAATTGTTTTTGGTTTGTTTGTAATTTGATCCGTTTTTATTTAATGACCTAATTTTAGTTTATTGTACTTTGAAACCAAATGTTGAAAAGCACTTGAATTTCGTTATCTAAAACAACATTATTAAGATTAGCATCATAAGTATCCATTGGCTCAGTAGGTTGATTATTTGTAATATTTCCGCTATTATTACGACGGAATCTACTTTGCCCTGAATTGTTATGATTAATTTGACTGTTAGAATTAGAATTATTTCTGTTAAAATTATTATTGGGATTATTATTATAATTATTATTATTATGACGTGGAAAATTATTAGAGCGATTAGAATTATTATTATAATTATTATTTGTAAAATTTCTATTTGAATTGTTATTATAATTATTGTTTGAATTGGAGAATTAGGACGATTATTATTGTTTTTATTTCTATCATTACGCGGAAAGTTTTGATTTCTATTAAAATTATAATTATTACTATTGGTGGAAATACCAGTTTGCAGAAGCTCATAATAGGCTTCTTCTAAATTATCAATGTTTTTAAGCCTTAAATACATGCTATCGGATCTAGGAAGTTTATTAAGAAATTTTTCTAATATGCTTTTTTCGTATTTGATGGTTTAAAATCAATAGGGGAATTTGGATCAAGTTTATATTTTAAATTTAATTTATCTAATATTTTTGTTAATTGGTTATAAAATTGACTTACATTTAAAAATTTTATTTCGCCTGCTTGTTCTTTCAGCTTAAGGTAATCTTCTTGTACCCCGAACGATCTCTTTAGTTGATTTTTAATTTCATTCCATGTCGCGTTTTTAAATCTGCGTATACTAACGGCTGCTGCACCTTGTATTTTGGATAATATTATACTGCCAAGATAAGCTTTTAAACCTGGACTTGGTGTTAAACCCATGATATTATCATGTTCTTTAAAAAATGATACTAGCTCAAACGTTCTATCTCCTGTAAACACTGGAATTGATCTAGTTTCGGATATTAGATCATTTGTTGATATTGAGTTAATTGTCAAGGCCATTTCTGATGTTTCACTTGTTAGATTTATGTTGTTCAAAATACTATTATATTCACTAATAGTTTCGAGTTTAAGTTTTTGGTTATTTTTGAATAAGATTCAATATGGTTTCATTCACTCACACAATTAAAAAAATATTTTTTTTCTTTTATGTGTTCTTTTATCGCTATAAATTTTGAAAAAAAAACCTGACGTCACCTTTGTCACTTTAGTTTTTTTGTTTTTTTTATAAAGTTCTTCAATACAAATTTAAACGTTAATTGAAGTTATCTTGCTTTAACTTTAATATTAATATTGAAAAAGTTAGTAAAGTTTTATTATTCAATTTATTAGTTTTTCTCAATGAAAAATTTTTATACTAAAGTCACTGGTAAAATCTTGTTAGATAACATTCACTTTTGTTTATAATATATTATCTACCGTTATCAGACGTCAGTTAGCGATCCTACCGACTGTGCCAGTTTAATTATTTTATAAGATGGAGTTTTATAAAATAATATTTTTTTAATAAAATAGTTTTTATTTATTTAATCAAACACAAAAATATTTTATTTTTATTTAAATTTTTATTTAGTGTTAAACGTTACGAATCTAGACTTAAACTAACTTTTTAGTTTTACAAATTTTATAATTAACATTCAATTTTAAATATTGATTATTATTAATATTTTACAAAGAAAAACAAAAAAAAGAAATTTATTACATTTTCAAGTGCTTTTCATTTTATTGCACTTGAAAAGGAAATTGTGTAAGAATTTAATTTTCAATAAGAAATTGTCTTGTGTTGTAATTTGATCTCTTATATTTAATTTAATGACTTAATTTTGGTTTATTATACTTGAAGTAGAAATTTCGTAAGAATTTAATTTTAAATGAAAATTGTTTTTGGTTTGTTTGTAATTTGATCCGTTTTTATTTAATGACCTAATTTTAGTTTATTGTACTTTGAAACCAAATGTTGCATATTGTTTAATAGCGGTTAACAGAATAAAGCAAAAGAAAAACAACAAAAATTATAATGTCAAGTATGTTGGAATACTTGATATTCAATGTAATTGATTAATATGAAATTAAGAGAAATAATTATAGAAATTAATTTATTGATTAGACCTCCTAGAAATTACATCTTCTAAGAATAGGTTTGTTGGATATATGATTGGAGACCTCTTCGGAATTTGCTTCAGTCAATTGAAAGTTTGAGATGATAGTACGCCTGAATTGGTTCATATAAACATGATCAAAGGTAGTATTACGTACGTTAATTTTTATACCCAATTTTTTTACTAAATTTGCACATTACGTTTGTGACGCAGAGAAGGAGGGGTGGTAGATATATACTCAAGTGTATGGATCGGATCAGAATCGAAAAATAAATCGATTTAGCTAAGTATGTCCGTCCGTCCCGCGATAACTCTAAAACTAAAGGAGCTAGGACCTTGAAATTTTCGCAAATACGTTTTTTTGCAATAGCCGTCATCACTATTTAAATCCAGCCATTTTGGTCCATGGGTTCGGATAGCTGTCATACAACTTTTTTTTTTAAATGAGTGTTACTCAGTACCTATTGCAGCTGCGTGTCTGAAATTTTGCCAAAAGTAGTTTAGTTTTATGGTCAAAGTTTTTGCAAAATTTGGTTGGTCTGCTGCAGTGGGTTCGAGTTGCTCCCATACAACTTCTTTTTTTATATGAGCACTACACTACACCTAATGAAGCTGGGTGTCTGAAATTTTGACAAAAATAGTTTAGTGTAATGGCCAAAGGTACAGCAAAATTTGTTTAGTCTATTGCAGAGGGTTCGAGTAGCTGCCATATGAGCATTACACTACACCTAATGAAGCTGGGTGTCTGAAATTTTGACAAAAACAGTTTAGTGTAATGGCTAAAGTTACAGCAAAATTTGGTTGGTCTACTGCTGAGGGCCCGAGTAGCTGCCATACAACTCCTTCTTTTACTTGCTAAGTGTTAATTTTGACAAAAACGGCACATAAATTAGCAGCAGTTTCTAGCCTTTTATTTTAATATTAGATTAGAAGGAAAAGAAATTTGTTATAATTTAACATTTAAGTTTACATTTTAATTTTGTTTTTTTTTTTTTGTTTCAAGTTTATGTCTGTAAATATGTTAGAATAACATTAATGTGAGAAATCGTTTTTAAAATTTTGATTTCTTTTTTTTTCCTATTTTTTCAAACATTAAAAAATTAACGAAAATAAATTTGTTATAATTCAACATTTAAGTTAACATTTTAATATTGTTTTTCTTTGTTTGAAGTTTATGTCTGTAAATATGTTAGAATAACATTAATGTTAGAAATCATTTTTATAATTTTTCAAACATTAAAAAACTAACGAAAAGAAATTTGTTATTTTATAACTCAACATTTAAGTTAAAATTTTAATATGGTTTTTTTTTGTGCCTGAAATATATTAGAATAACATTAATGTTAGAAATAATTTTTAAACATTTTGATTTCTTATTTTTCCTATTTTTTTAAAGACTAAAAAATTGACGAAAGAAATAGTATGTAACGGGTATAAATAACACTCAACCTAACATAGGGTACGCTATTCAGCAGCAGAAATTTGTCTTTTATTATATTTAGATTAGATTAGAAGGAAAAGAAATTTGTTATAACCTAACATTTAAGTTAACATTTTAATATGTTTTTTTTTGTTTGAAGTTTATGCCTGTAAATATATTATTAGAATAACATTTATGTTAGAAACCTTTTTCAAACCTTTTGATTTCTTTTTTTTTTTCCTATTTTTTCAAACATTAAAAAATTAACGAATAGAAATTTGTTATAACTCAACATTTAAGTTAACATTTTAATGGTGCCGTGAAATAACGCCATACGAAATAAAGCCATAATGGCTTTATTTCGCTATTAAATGAGAAGTAAAGCCATATCGTCAATTTTTTCTCGTATGGTTTTTTTCGCATATGATAGCGAAATAAAGTCATATGGCTTTATTTCCTTTTTAAAAATGTAATTTTATTTATGAAATAAACAGAAAATAATTTAATTTTCCAAACAAAAATAATTATAAATAAAAATTCTAAAAAAAACCTCTTTTAAAATTTAATATATAGGTATAAATATTCTGGAAAAAGCGGCAATCCTGATTTTTAGTCCAACTCTAAAAACCCTCCTAATTGAAAATATGACATATACAGAATCTCATATATAACGTATATATAAATATTCTGTAAAAAGGCGTATTTCCCTGCTTTTGAAATCAACTCTAAAATCCCTTCTAATTATTATTCTTATATAAATGTTTTTGCTGTAAAGTTTTTAATATAGCGGGGGTTTTTATTAACTAGGTTATCTAAATGTCAGATGTAATTCTACATAAAACCAAAAATGATACATATATAGATAATTGCCCCATATGCTATCTCTTTCTCACTAATGCTTTCTTCCACTAATCATAGAGTTTGCCTTCTAGGTATCAAAAAATGAATCAAATTTAAAAATAATACGATTATTGAACTTTAATGACAAAATACAAGCTTATAAAGAAAATTTTAAAAATAACCTCTGTTTTCTTTTATTTTTTATTACTTTTTTCAAAACTTATTTACTAGTTATAATTTCTTATATCTAATATAGAATTTTGACTGTATCAAACTATTTAACCAAATATCAAACTATTAATATCCACGTACAATATTGGAGTTATTTTTTTTTTAGCACATTTTCAAAAAATTTTGTAAAAATGTGCCTATATAGCTTCACTCTGTCCGTCCGTCCGTCCGTCCGTCCCTTTTTACCTACGATTGACTAAAAAATATCAGAAATGGGTAGGTTTTGCAATAAAAATAATTTAATGTTAAAACTTTTTTTTGTAGCCCCCCCCGTTACGGAGCTACAGCCCCACAAAGTCGAAAAAAGCCCCATATTTAAACAGTTATAATTAGAGTTCTATAAGGTATATTTCCAAACTGAAAAATGTAACAGACAGCTGTTCTTATAAGCTTTACAAATTTTTAAAAACCAATTGTATAGGGTTACCATACGGTACTAAACTTTACCGTTATTCAAAACTAAGTTTTACAAAATTTTTGGTCCCTCATAACTTCGGAACGGCTAAATATAGAAACTTGAAATTTTGGGAGAAGTTAGATCCTTAGAAATAAGTAAGAGTCAAATTAACAAAATTTTTTTGTCACGCCCCCTCTTTAGGAGCTGTAAGGGGTCGAAAATTGAAATTTTGCTAAAAATTTAGCTTTTAAACACCTATAACTTGAATACCAGTTAAAATTTTTTTTTATTTGTATACAAAATTGAAAGCTCCAAAACGAAGGTTTCAATAAGTTTCAAAGGTTTTTCTTAATTTTGACTTTGTCCGTCCGTCCGTATGTTTACAAAAACTTTTACACCGTTTGAAATAGAGTAAAGAAATTTTAACCACGGGTAGATATTACAAAAAAACTAATTTCGTAGAAGAATTTTTTTCTGTAGCCCTACCCGTTACGGAGCTACAGCCCTTCAAAGTTGGAAAAAGCCCTATTTTTAAATTATTATAACATGAGTTTTGTTAAGTGTATTTTCAATCTAAAAACGGCAAAAGATAGCTGATTTTATAAGCTTCACAAAAATATAAGGCTAAAATGTATAGGGTTACCATACGGTACTAAAATTTACCATTAAGCTATACTCAACTTTTGCAAAATTTTTGGCCCCATATATCTTCTAAACGGGTCAACCTAGGGTCTTGAAATTTTGGGAGAAGTTAGGTCCTCCAAAATTAGTAGGAGTCGGTTAACAAAATTTTTTTGTCACGCCCCCTGTTTAGGAGCTATAAGGGCTCGAAAATTGAAATTTTGCTATTTTCAACCACCTGTAACTTTAACACCTGTTAAATTTTTTTTTTACAAATATGCAAAATTTATAGCTGCAGCATCATATTTCAACGTACGTTAAAGGTTTTTCTTAAATTTGAAAGGGTCTCTTTAAATTGAAGAAATTGTTCTTTGTCTTAACCATTTTTGGTTTGATAATAATATTCTAGGTAAAATTCCAAATTTTGTTGGAGTTCAAAATTGATTTCCTAGAACCGAAAAAAATGGAAGGGTGAGGACAGGAGGGGGTGGGCAGATCCATCATAAGTTTGCTAAGCAAAAATTTGGGAACCTTCCCAATTGAAGGGCTACTAGGTCTTCAAAATTAAAACTTTTATGTTCTTATAAAACAATAACTTATTCACCATTGTAAGTTTTTCCAAAATTAAACGTTAACAGTGAAGCTCCAACATTATATTTTGCACTTATTAACAGGTTTTCTTGAGTGCATTGGGGTTATATTCTAAGTAATTCACTATTAGTCATATAATTAATTATTAATGAAATAACAAAATTATAATATTATCATAATATATATTTTTATAAAAATACATGATAAAATACTCAGTAAGAAACTGTATATAATTTTAAAAATGTGCTTTTTAAAAACCCTTGGTTTTTTCCCCTCACTTGTTTTTTTAATGAAGATGTGTATATGAATGAATACTATCATTTGCATGATTAAAAAATTAAATTTTTTTTTTTTTTTAAGTTTTAAAAACTTTCATATTAAAGTTTTCAAAATTCAATATTTAAAAAAAAAAATTAAATTATAATTTTTTAGAAATTTAAAACTGATTAGTTATTCGAGTACTATAATAAATACGTTCGAATATAGTCAATACGATAAAATAAAACACCTTCATGTTTAGCTTGCAACTTAGAAATCTACTTTATTAAACTTAATTTGGCTATTTATAAACTTAAAACTAACGCTACTAATACCAATTAACATTTAGTTATTCTTATTATTAAATTGTGCAATATCAGTATATTCATAAAATTTGGTAATTAATATCGTTTGCAATCCTTATCGATAATTATTATAAATTGGTATTGGTATTAAAGCATATCATAATTATTATCGCATTCTTTGGATTCATATTTCTCAAAGCGGTCAAACAGTCAATGTACTTATGTATGTTAATACAGTTATCCAAAGCACTATAAGTTAAATGGGCAATCCATTATGATATACTTTATACTTGTGCGATAAGTATTATATAATTTATACTACATCTCCCTCCGAAAGAAAAAGGAAAGAGAAAAAAAAAAATTATTTATCACAATAATTTTATTTTGTTTATACATATCTACTTGTGTGGTTTTTTTTTTGCTTTTCTTTTCATTCAATTGTTTTTGTTTTTGAAACATTATACTTTATTACTTTGAGGGTACCAAAAAAAATATATTATATATGCATATACTGTAAACATTGTTAATACTGCTTTTATATGTAAAAAAAAATTTGATATAACCCAACTTTAAAAAAAAATTTTATTCAAATTGAATCTTATAAACTTATTTTTATTATTTTGCTGAGCTGGCCAACTCATTTAAGTTTATTAGGTCAGTTAAATTATCTTATGTTAAAACAAAATTAAGAATACTTTTAGTTATTAATCTTATACTAGGATATCGAGTATATAGTAAGTTAACTTTAGTATGGTTTGATTATAGAGATTAATGTTTATATTTTACTAATCTATTTTTATGTATAATTTCTTCTCTATTATTTGAATTTATAATTTTTACATTAGAACCTTCTATACTTTTTATTGCATATGGGCCTTTATATAAGGCTTCCAATTTATGAGCATTTTCATTTTTTAGTAAAACTTCATCATTTACTTTAAAATCGTACCCTATCACATTTTGGTCATATAATCTTTTGTTGTTTAATTTAGCTTTTTGTAGTAAGTATTGTGCGTTTTTGTTCATGACTTGTTCATGAGTTGTATTTAAGTTCTTTACTGCAATCGTCAAAGTTGTAAATTGGTTAAATTTTGCTGTTAAGAAAAAACTCTGGTATTAATGGTGTTTTACCAAAAAACAATTCAAATGGAGCATATTTTGTGTTGAATTATGACAATAAGTAAAGTATGGTAAGTAACTGTCTCAATTGTCTTTATTTTCGTTTATATATGAACGTAAGTATTCATTAAGAACTCTGTGATTTCTTTCTACAGTTCCTAAAGTTTCATGGTGGTAAGCTGTAGAGCACTTATGTTCAATATTTAACAACGAAAGAACTTCTCTCATTATTTGATTTTTATATTCGGTTCCTCTATCTGTTAAAATATTTTTCATAGGTCCGAATATCAAAACACAGTTCTCAACTATGGCTTTTGTAACTGTTTTAGCCTCTTTGTTGGGAATTGGTACTGTTATTAAAAATTTAGTCAAGTCACAAATAATTGTTACCGCATATTGATTGTTATTTATAGTCCTTGGTAACGGGCCAATTGTATCAATTACTACTACGTCAAACGATTTTTGTGGGGTCCCTGTTAATTGTAATGGTTCTTTATGTTTCATTTTTGTCTTGTTTAATTGACATTTTCTACAATTTCGTATAAATTTTGCTATGTCTTTTGCCATATTTTTCCATAATATTTTGTTCTTAGCTTGGCATATAGTCTTTTCTGTCCAACGTGTCCTCCAAATATAGGGTCATTATGATATCGATTTAATATTTCGTTTTTATCCAGTGTCTTTTCAACTGTTTTTGGTGTATTTATTATCGCGATTTTTAATTTGTTTAACACTCTATTACCTATTTCTTAAAATTCCTTTATGGTATACTGAGTAAATATGATATCATTATTATCTATTTCTATTTCGTTTATATTTAAGTTGTTAGTTTTTTCTTCTGGTCCGCGGAAAAATAACTCTAATGTTATTTTCTTTTTAACTATAAATTTACTCATATCAGAACTAATTGCGCATTTTCGTTTTTTAAATATTTTACCTAGGATTTCCTTTTTATATTTCATTAATTTTATTTTTGGAATTTTCCAATTTTTGAATGCTTCATATATTTTAATATCTTTATTTTTATTACAGTCTTCCTTAGAAGATTGTGTTCTATCTTTAATATAGTTATTATCATCTTTATTTTCATTACTATTGTTGGACGATCTTGTTTGTACTTTCATTATTTGAGCAATTTCATTATTTTCATGGGTAAATCGTAAATCTTTTATATTTATGCGTGATAACGCGTCAGCTACTACATTTAGTTTTCCTTTGATATACTCTACTGTAAAGATATATTCTTCTAGGTCTAATCTCATACGTGTCAATTTGGATGATGGATTTTTTAATGAAAACAGATAAGTTAATGGTTTATTATCACTTTTTACTGTGAAATGTGTAGCGTAAATATATGGTCTATAATGTGTAATTGCAAAATGGATTGCTGCTAACTCTTTTTCAATTGTGGACTTATTTGATTCACCTTTTGTAAAAGATCTTGAGGCAAATGAAATTGGTAAATCCGTACCATTATAGTTTTGAGTTAACGCAGCTCCTACCGCATCTTTTGATGCATTTACTACTAAAGTAAATTCTTTTGAAAAATCTGTGTAATGTAAAATAGGTGGTTTTAATAATAAATTTTTTAATTTTTGAAAAGCCTTTTGACAATTTTCATTTCAAATGAAGGTTGCTTTTTTCCTAGTTAAAGCATTTAGTGGTTTTGCTATGCCAGCGAAATTTGGAATAAATTTCCGATAATAATTTGCGAAAGCTACGAAACGTCTAATTTCGTCTTTATCTTTAGGTGTTGGATATTTGGTTATTTCGTCATATTTAGACTTATCTGGACATATACCTTGATCCGTACATTTATGACCTAAATATGTAACTTCTGATTTGAAAATTTTACACTTTTCCGGATTTAATTTTAAATTATATTGTTAACATATTCCGAAAACAGATTTCAAATTCTTTAAGTGATAATTTTCTGAACACCCTGTAGCTATTATATCATCCATATAAAGAAATTATTGTAAGGGTGTTGCACCTGCGAAAGCAAGTGACATCATTCTTGAAAATGAATTCGGTGAGACGTTAAGTCCGAATGGAAGAACTTTCCATCTATAGCTACCGGATTGTGTGCTGAAAGAAGTTATGTCTCTAGATTGTTCATCTGGTGGTACTTGATGAAAATCAGAGTATAGATCCAATACTGAGAAAAATTTAGTTCTACCTAAATTATCAAGAATATCTTCTATTCTTGGTAAAGGAAATTTATCGGCTATTAGTTTTTTATTAAACATCCTATAGTCAATACACATTCTCCATTTATTTTGATTCCCTATTTTCGGTACTAATATAATGGGGCTGATATAGTTAGATTGACTAGGTTCAATCAATTTATTTTTGAGTAACTTATTAACTTGTTTATTTATTTCTTCCGTTTGCGTATGAGCTTGCCTGTAGTTTTTAATGTATACTGGATTATCATCCATAATCCTTAATTTTTGTTTATAAAAATTGTTAACAGACATAAGGTCTGTTTCTGATTGAAAAATATTGGAATATTCATCACATAGCTTAAGCAATTTGTGTAAGTATACTTTTTGAATTTTTTGTAATTATGTCATTTAATTCTTTTATTCTCATATTATTTTTATTGAAATTTTGTTTTAAATTTATTATTTCAAAGTCAGACAACGGTAAAGTTTTTAATTTGGTATCTGATGATATTATTTTGTTTTCTGAATTTGTATTCATAACCCGAACAAAAGGGGTTTTAGAGGCCACTATTATTCTAGGTATGAATACTCCTTCTGAAATTTCCTGATCAAAAATTAGACATTCTTCCTCTGAGGGTAAATAGAATTTTCTTAAAACTTCTGAACGTGCTGGTAATACTATTGTTTGTGTATTAGGGCCGCTCAAAATTTGAATTTGTAATATATTACAATTTGTTTTTATTGACACTGACATATTTTCATAGTCAATATTGCATTTATAAAATTTTATAAAGTCTTTACCGAGTATTCCACCTGCTGGTATATCGAAATTGACTGGTACAACGTGTAGTTCGCATGATAGTTCGAAATTTTGTACATAAACTTTTGTATATACAGTACCCAAAGATTTGATATATGAATGAGTTATTCCTTTTATTTTTATTGTATTATTTTTATTTAGATTAAAATTGTTGTTAATATATGAGATTTTTATTAACGAAATGTCTGCCTGAGTATCTATTAGAAAATTTAGTTTTGCTTTATTTAATTTAGTGAATATTGAAATGTAGTCTGAGAAATTAAGATTTAACGTATAGATATTTTTAATTGAGTCATCTACTCTTCTAATTCTTGTATTTCTGCCTCCCTCTGCCCATGCCATTGAGGGGCTGTAATGTTTTCCGTATACCTAACATTACCATAATTTCTATTATTGCTTCTATTGTTATAATTTCTATTTTGTTGGTTATTATTATAATTGTTATTAAATCTATTATTACGAGAATTGTTATTTCTATTTTTATTAAAGTTATTGTTATTTCTATATTTATTATACCCGTGCATACATATATGACATCGGGTATATTAGATTTGCTCCTCCGTTTGTAACGCATCGATCTAGACGAGCTAGATATAGTGTCAAGGGTACGTATCGGCTCAGAATCGAAAAATTAGTCGATCTAGCTATGTGTGTCTGTCCGTCCGTCCGTCTGTGTGTCAGCACGATAACTCAAAAACTAAAAGAGCTACAGTTTTGAAATTTTCACAAAATATTTTTCAATCAATTTCTAGGTTCCCTATTTTTTTTGGTTAAGATCGGACCAAAACTTCGGGTAGCTCTCGAACAGCTAACTTTTTTAACTCCAATATTTTCATACAAAAATTTGAAATATAGCGATGCACCTTGTAACATGAAATTATATGAATTTTGTTTGTTTTTGTTTTTTTGTTTATTTTTTTTTTTGTATTTTTTTTTGTACGATTTCGAGTTAGAATTTCATATGATTTAAATGATGCGTAGTTTATTTAAGATAAGCAAAAAAAAGAAGCAAAGATTTTTTTTAAGTAAATGGCTTCATAAATAATTTATATATGTATATTCATATAATATGTATATGTGTAATATTTTGAATGAATCATTTTATCAATATGATTATATGATGCTTACTTTGCTTAGGTTTAATATATTCGTGATTTAAAAATTAATTAAAAGAGATAGAATTGAAAAATTAGAGCTAGAGTTTTGAAATTCACACAAAACATTTTTTGGACATTTTTGAGGTTCCCTATTCTTTTTGTTTAAGACCAGATCTCATATAAAATAAAGAGTTGTATGGCAGCTACTCGAACCCTCTGTCGTAGAGCAACCAAATTTTGCAGAAACTTTGGCCATTACACTAAACATGTGTTGGCAAAAATTCAGACACCCAGCTTCATTAGGTGGAGAGTAATGCTCATATAAAATAAGAAGTTGTATGGCAGCTACTCGAACCCACTCCACTAGACCAACCAAATTTTGCACAAACTTTGGCCATAAAACTAAACTACTTTTGGCAAAATTTCAGAGACGCAGCTGTAATAGGTACAGAGTAATGCTCATATAAAAAAAGAAGTTGTATGGCAGCTACCCGAACCCATGGACCAAAATGGCTGGATTTAAATAGGGATGACGGCTATTGCAAAAAAACGGATTTGCGAAAATTTCAAGATCCTAGCTCCTTTAGTTTTTGAGTTATCGTGCAGACGGACAGACGGACAGACGGACGGACATACATAGCTAAATCGATTTATTTTTCGATTCTGATCCGATCCATAAACTTGAGTCTATATCTACCCCCCCTCCTTCTCTGCGTCACAAACGTAGTGGCAAATTTATTATACCCTTTGACTATATAGTCATACGGGTATAAAAAATTACAATTCTCGAACTGCACGACCAATTCGCTTAAAAATTATTTATCATATTTATTTTATTTTTTTATTTATTTATTTTTTTTTTCATTATATCAAAAAGAGCAATATAATTTCTTATTTCTGATGATCTGTTTTTATTACGGAGCTTGTTAAGATTCAGAAATGTAAATAGTTTTCTGCTCGGTTTAATCGTCATTCATTTTTATTTTTTAATAATGTGTATTTATAACAAAATACATTGGTTTTCTAACTTCGAAAATACTTTTGAGGTTAATAATATAATAGTGCAATATAGAGTTTTTTCACAATTTAACATTTACAGCAGCAAATGTTCGCATTTTTTATGTCTTTTTAGCTAAAAATGCTTATAAGTTTTTTGTATGACAAAATAGGTACCGTGAAATAACGCCATACGAAATAAAGCCATAATGGCTTTCTTTCGCTATTGATTGAGAAACAAAGCCATATTGTCAATTTTTTCGCGTATGGTTTTTTGGCGTATATAATTGCGAAATAAAGCCATATGGCTTTATTTCCTTTTTAAAAATGTAATTTTATTTGTGAAAATAACAGCAATTTAATTTTCCAAACAAAAATAATTATAAATAAAAATTCTAAAAAAAAACATCTTTCAAGACTTAATATATAGGTATAAATATTGTGGAAAAACCAGCAATCCTAGTTTTTAATCCTACTCCAAAAACTCTTCTAATTGAGAATCTGACATATACACAAGTACAGAATCTCATATATCACGTATATATATTCAGTAAAAGGCGTATTTCCCTGCTTTTGAATTTAACTATAAAATCCCTCCTAATTTACAATCTCGTATAAACATTTACAAATTAATATTCTGCACAAATGGAATTCTCTGATTTTGGAACCATCCAAACCCCTTCTAATTATTATTATTATTTGAGCTACAAAGTTCTTAAGATAGCAGGGGCTGCCGCCGCTACACCACATTAAACCAAATGTTGAAACCGAGATTTTGAAACCAACGGATTACGCTAAAATCCAAAAAAAATCATAATTCATTACTTTACTGTTTAGATATATATTATTTAAAAAAATTAAGTTTTTGTGGTTGTTTTTACAATATTGGTTACAAATTCAGGATTTCAATATATCTTTAGCGGGAGTTAGGAAGTTTTCACTAGTTTAGTCACTTTGTTCTTGAAATAGTTAGGAAGGAGTTTTAGAATTGGATTCAAAATAAATGTTATACGCTTTTTCCAGAATATTTATATATACGTATTTTTGAGATTCTGAATTAGGAAGGATTTAGAGTGGGATTCAAAATTATGATTATTGATTGGTCCCTTTTACAAAATATTTATTACATGTGCTTGTGTGAGATACTGTTGGGTATTATTTTTCGAATAACATAGGTAGGAATGCCTAGATTTTGCAATAATTGAGTTAGCTGGGTTCGGCGGTGGCAGCCTTCATAATAAAAATGTAATAATTTTTCATATTTTATTTCAGTTTATTAATAAAATTTGAAACTTGCTAATTACACTTATTTATCAATTTCTATTTTTTTTTTACTTTGTTTACTATAAAACTATAATATGTAACAATTTTACTATATGGTATTATTTCGTAAAATTTTAGAAAATGATACTACTTATGAAATTCTACTTAGAATTATACTATCTAAGCAAAAATAGATAAAACTGAGAGACAGTTTTTGCAATTTAAAGAACCGTTTTTAAATTTAAGAAAAACTCTTAACATATGTTGAAATATAATGTTGAATCTTTAAATATTGTATATGAATAAAGAAAAGAAATGGATAGGTATTCAAGTTACATGTGCTGAAAAATAGCAAAATTTAAATTTTGGACCCCTTACAGCAAAAAAATTTTTTTGAACGACTCCTAATAATTTCTGAGGATCTAACATCTCCCAAAATTTCAACTTGAGCTGTTCAGAAGTTATATGGAGCCAAAAATTTTGCAAAACTTAATTTTAGATAACGGGAAATTTTAATACCGTATTGTAACCCTATACATTTGGCTTTTTAAAGTATGTAAAGCTTATAAAAACAGCTTTTACCTTTTCAGGTTGAAAATATTCCTTATAGAACTCTTGTTATAACTATTTAAATATAGGGCTTTTTCCGACTTTGAGGATCTGTAGCTCCGTAACGGGCGGGGTTACAGAAAAAAGTTTTAACATTAAATTATTTTTAATGCGATACCTACCCGTTGCTGATATTTTTTATTAAGGCGTAGGTAAAAAGGGACAGATGGATGGACAGAGTGAAACTATATAGGCACATTTTTACAAAGTTTTTCGAAAATGTGCTAAAAAGCTAATTTTAAACAATTTTGTTTCCAATTCAGTAAAAGTTATTAATTTAGATGACAGAATTCTGTCTCTACAAAAACTAAGAAAAATACATCACCATTTGCCCTCACCATCAAATACAGAGATTTTGTTGGAAAGATGTGCTGAATGTAAAAATCTTCTTATTCCAATTTCAGTTTATTCTTTTCAATATATCTCTCGGAATATTTGAATATATATTCCCGTACATTTAATTCAGCTCCATTGTTATATGACATCACTGCTTGTATAAAGTCCAACATAAGGTAAAAGCGGGTGCACTCGTCTAGTTCCAATGTTACTTTTTAGTTTGCTCAGTATGATTGAATTTGAGTGAAAAATTATTTGAATTTAATTTAGGTAGGATGTTTGTAATATTTATGCCACTGTGAATAAATCATCTCGCTGATGACTTTACGATGACGTTGGAAAATTATTGTTGCAGCGAAATTTTCAACATTAAATTCAATTTGTATTTTTATTGTTTATTTTTTATCCAAATGTAAATATACCTTAATAAGAGATTTTTCTATTCTTGTTGTTCAGAATCGTTATCGTTCTCATCGTTATTGTTGTTTTTTATTTGTTTTTCGACAAATACTTTAGCATTTGATGTTGTTTTTTGTTTTTAACTGTTTAGCTTTATAGCTTGAAAGTTTTGTATTTTACAGTTTTTATCGCATACATTTTTTGAAAATTTTCTGAAAAATTGTCCGTGTTTATACCCGTGCATACATATATGAACATCGGGTATATTAAAATTACTCCTCCGTTTGTAACGCATCGAAATAGACAAACTAGATATAGTGTCAAGGGTACGTATCGAATCAGCATCGAAAAGTGAATCTATCTAGCTATGTGTGTCCCTCCGTCAACACGATAACTCAAATACTATAAGAGCTAGAGTTTTGAAACTTTTACCAAGTAATTTTTTGACCATTTTTAGGTTCCCTATTGTTATACCCGTATGACTATATAGTCAAAGGGTATAATAAATTTGCCATTACGTTTGTGACGCAGAGAAGGAGGGGGGGTAGATATAGACTCAAGTGTATGGATCGGATCAGAATCGAAAAATAAATCGATTTAGCTATGTATGTCCGTCCGTCCGTCCGTCCGTCCGTCTGTCCGTCCGTCCGTCCGTCCGTCCGTCCGTCCGCACGATAACTCAAAAACTAAAGGAGCTAGGATCTTGAAATTTTCGCAAATTCGTTTTTTTGCAATAGCCGTCATCGCTATTTAAATCCAGCCATTTTGGTCCATGGGTTCGGGTAGCCGCCATACAACTTCTTTTTTTATATGAGCATTACTCTGTACCTATTACAGCTGCGTGTCTGAAATTTTGCCAAAAGTAGTTTAGTTTTATGGCCAAAGTTTCTGCGAAATTTGGTTGGTCTAGTGGAGTGGGTTCGAGTAGCTGCCATACAACTTCTTACTTTATATGAGCATTACTCTCCACCTAATGAAGCTGAGTGTCTAAAATTTTGCCAAAAACTGTTTAGTGTAATGGCCAAAGTTTCTGCAAAATTTGGTTGGTCTGCTGCAGAGGGTTCGAGTAGCTGCCATACAACTCCTTCTTTTATATGAGCATTACACTACACCTAACAAAGCTGGGTGTCTGAAATTTTGCTAAAAATAGTTTAGTGCAATGGCCAAAGTTACAGCAAAATTTGGTTGGTCTACGGTAGAGGGTTCGAGTAGCTGCCATACAACTCCTTCATTTATATGAGTATTCCACTACACTTAATAAAGCTGTATGTTTGAAAATTTTGTCAAAAGTAATTAACCGGATGATACAATGTATATGTTACGGTCATACGGGTATCCCAGAGTTGACACAGTCTACTCTACTACACTCTTCCTCGTTTTTGGTTAAAATCGGACAAAGGCTTCGGGTAGCTGCAATACAAATTTTTTGAAATTATATGAATATTTTCAAAATTAATAACTAAATATAAACCAAATATAAAAACCAACAAAATATAGTTAAATTATCAATAGTTTCATGGTGTAGTGGTTAAGACATGTGACTTGTAGTCATAATGTCACGTTTCGAATCCAGGGTCAAAATTTTTTTGTTTTTTAAATTCATTTTTTGTTATCTATTTTCTTTTTAATAAAATAACAAAATAAATGTAATTATTTTATGTATGAAAAATTTTATTTTATAGAAAATTTGACAGAAAACTCTCTTTTATATTAAAAATTATTAATTTTTTTTTAACATTTTTATAAAAAAATTCCAAACTGTTATTCAGAACAAGCAATTGATACCATAGCAACTATAATTATTTTCAAAAAACAAATTAAGATAAATAAAAATTTGTTGTGTAGGCAAATTATTAAGCGTTTCATGGTGTAGTGGTTAGGATATGCGGTTAGTAGTCAAAACATCTCGGTTCGAAACCAGGCTGGTGCAAAATTTTTTTTTTTTTAAATTCATCTTTTTTTTTATCTATTCCCTTTTTAATTAAAATTAAATCTGTATTTATTTTATGTATGAGAAATTTTATGTTATAGAAAATTTGACAGAAAACTCTCAATAATATTATAAATTATTCTTCTTTTTTATTATATTTTTATAACAAAATTTAAAACAATTTTTCAAAACAATACAATTGATACCATAGCAACTATAATAATTTTCAAAAAAAAATTAAGATAAACAAAAAATAGATGGCTTAGTGGTTAGGATGTTGGCCTTTTAATTGAATAATGTGGGTTCGAATCTCGTTCAGAGCATATTTTTTTTTCAAATTTTTTTTTTTTTAATTCATCTTTTTTTTTATTAATTGTTTTTTTAATTAAATATAAAAAAACAAATATTGTCAAGCAGTTCAATTGCAATATATGAAATTCTTATTTACTTAATACATAAAAGTGTATGCACGGGTATCTAAAAGTTGACAAGGGCAACTATGATCTTCCTCGTGTTTTTATCGTTTTTGAGTGGAGATTATATTGTGTTGAATAAATTATTAAAATTTTTCATGCTCTTGCAGTTACATTGCATCCATAAACATACACAACAATATTGTCCACAGACTGGTGTAAAGTCAATTTGTAAACATTTATTGTTGAAAACAAAGCATTTTTATTGATTTTGTAGAAATTTCACAATCTCATTGTAGAATGATGGATTGCCAAATGAATTAAAATATTCTGCACAACCTTGAACTGGTACAAATAATGCTAATCAATGTGTTCCTTTTTTAGCAAATGTGTCGGTGTATATTACAAAAATACGTGGTTTAGAAATCTTTTGTGATATTTGTTCAAGAGCAAAAACTCAGGACTCAGGACTTTACTATTTACTATTTGCACTGTAATCATTTTTTTTTTCTGCAGTAATGAGGAATATCAATTAGTCGAGTATTTCCGCTTATATATGCTGTTAAAAATTCAGCTATAAGTTTTTTATATGTTAATATTATATCGAATTTTTCAATTAATCAATTTAAAATTTGAATAATAGTTTTTTCATTGTTCATATGCCCAAAAGAATAATTCTTGAATTCTTACATCATCATAATTTTTTGAGATATATTTCAAAACTTCATTAAAAAATTCTGTAAAAACCTGGTTTCGAGTAAATCCTGGATTAGGAGTTATATTTTTAATGAGCATTGGCAAAAAATTAAACTTCCAATCATCCAAATGTAATTCCGAATCGTCATATGAATAATAAGTGTAGCCTACTGTAATCTAATATGTGTTTACTTTGATTTTTTCAAGAGGTTTTTCAATGTTTCTTACATAAACATTACACCCCCCTATATTTAGAACAGCACAATTTTCTTTGTTAAATGTTTCCTTTTGTAGGAGCTCGTTCAGATAAATTTCTGAAAGACCTACTTTCAAATTTCCATTTCATAAATCAAAGTAAATATGCAATTTATTTTCGAATGAAGCAAAAGTGTTGTCTAGAAACAGTTTTAATTTATCGTTACTAAACATTGTTTCATAGGAGTCATATGGTCTATCCTTTTGTATTAACTTCTTTTAAAATATAAAATGATGCACTATTTATATGTTGTCAATTCTGTTGTTGATGAAGTTCTTAGTTTTAGACTTCTTATTAAAGGTTTTAGTTTTTCTGTTTCAGGATACTGTGAAAGTATAGTTGCGGAGATTGTACTACCGGTCGATCTTAGTGTTTTATTTTTTTCAAGAGATGGTGCAGCAACGATAATTACATCACCACTTGATGTTGCAAACATTCGATAATCAGAGCTTGGAGATGGTCTCAATATTTCAGTTTGAGCTAATCTTTTAAATGAAGTTTCATCATACAAATTGTAAAGTGTTAAATCGATATCAATATCTGAATACTCTTTTTTAGGATCATATTTAAACAGTTCATCAGTAACTAATGGAACAAAATTAGTCTGAGCTGATGTTGATTTGTATGTAGGTAAGTCAGTTTCTGTATATGCATTTCGGTTAGAAAAATCAACCTGTATCAAATGTAAGATTATTAAAGTTTTCTAGTAATATTTATGCGTTTCTCTTGTTAATTCCATATTTAAGGAGATTTTGACGATATAAGTACAATTTTTGCAATGGTTTTAATTTTTTATCATAGTGCCTGTATCAAATGTAAGACTCTTCTGGTAATTTGTTTGCGTGTCTTTTGAAATAATTTACTAAATTTTGAAAATATTTCTGGTGACATAATCATTCGCTGCATTCTGTCTTACTAAGAAATTTCCCTATTACACCAGATAATATAGTTCCGATTAAAGTTGGTAAAAATCCAACATGTTGAACTGATATTTTTCTTTTGGCTTTTGTAGTTTTCTTAGCACAGGCTGGAAATCTTAATTGTTTTTTATGTTTTTTTAATTTTTCTTTTTGTGTTGAATATATTTTATATATTTCATAATACATTCTCACTAAACTCTTTTGGAATACTGGTATAAAAGTCTATACCAGCAAAATCTAGATTTTTTTGGAATATCAGAAATTTCTGGTTTATACCATTTTATTTTTTTTTCGACATCCAGCTGATACCTATCATTGTAAATGGATTAATAAAATTAATCATTTTTTGTCTGTGTCTGGTAAGAAACTTAATTTAAATGACAGTTTAGATATAGTATAAAAGCAACGATCATGGTACAGTTATTTTGAATTATGGAAGTAGAGGAGTTCTTAAATATTTATTCGTCCATCTTATTAGATGAACATGACAAACTAATATTACATCTACATAGTCACATTAAAAATTTTTCTGGAGTAAATAAGTACGCTTAAATTTATGGTACTCATTTGGCCCTTTGTCCGGAGCATATGATAATTCTACTTCTGGACCGGAAAATTAGAAGAAAATATACTCGTAGAAAATGTATTCAAAATTGTTTAAATGACTATTCGCAAATTGGTTTGGTTCAAATGATTTCATATGCAAAATTTAACAAGGCATAAAAATATTTATTAACATTATTGATATATTTTCAAAATTTGTGTATTCTGAACAGATTAAAAACAAAAGCCTTGACAATGTTTTAATCGCAATGAAAAATATTTTTAAACGTGTTGTTATAAAACCAAAAAATTTACAATCTGATCAAGGTACGGAATTTTTCAACAAAAAATTTCAAAATCTAATGAAGAAAAATAAAATTAACCATTATCATACCTACTCAGAACTAAAAGCATTAATTGTAGAACCTTAAGAGTCTTACATGTTAATACTGGTGTACAGCAAGGCTTATTGTTAGGTCTATTTGATTTCATTTTTAAAATAAGAAAAACCTTTTTTGTTAACTATTTTTGTAGGTTAAGTTATAATAAGAATGTAAGCAAATAACAAAATAAATGTTTAGTTAAAAAAAATTTATTTCTAATTTATATAAATTCCTTATTTGTCCAACCTTTTAAATGTAAGATAACAGGCTTTGCTGACAACTGTTCTCTCTCTTACAATTAAAAGAATTTAGATAAAATAGAGCTTGCAAATAGACACCGAGCTATTGAAAAATTGGTTTGCATTTCACAAACTCATTATTAGTAGCAAAACTAAAATGATAAAATTCCAATAGAAAAACTGTCATACTATGAACCTTGAAATCAAAGTACATTCTGCGGAATGTGAGCATTCTATTGTATGTAACCATTCATGTGCAAAAATTTTAACGTCAATAAGAATAGTTGTCCAGAGAATTATTTTATAATAGAAGCGGTCGTTGGTTATAAATATTTAGGTGTAGAGGTAGACAAAAATCTTAACTGGAAAATACATATCAAAACTTACAAAAATTTCGAAAATTCTACTTACTTAGAAATTACTATTCAAGGAATTTCATTATTAATATATATTACTAGCAGATCCACCAGGCGTTGCCCGGGAGCTTGCAAATTGCAAAAAAGCATGTTTCGGCTATTTTTTCGAAGTACTGCTTTGGTTAAAAAGAAAGCTTCAACAAAATCTATGTGGAGTTCCGTTAACCCGTTGCGGCCCAAAAGCTATTTATAGGTTTTTCTTTACTTTGCTATAAATTAGAATTAGTTTAACCGATTGACTTCAAATTTTGTATATGTGTTCCTCTTTGAGAATGGAGTTCACTCTATTCCCTTGCCGCCCGACATTTTCTTCAAAAACAATTTGGGAAGGATATTACGTCCAATTTTGCGAAATATTGCTTTGTCAAAGTTTCAAAAACAGGATTGTTGAGTTCTATTAACCCATAGCGGCACAGCAGCTTTTTACAGATTTTTTCATTACTTTACTCTTAAGCAGAAATGGTTTGACCACTTGAATGTAAATTTTGTATGCGTATATGTATATGCTTATCATTCATAGGATTATTCAAAAAAAAATTTTTTGTAAGTAAATTACGTCCAATTTTTGAAAGTAGGTAAAATTTCTTTGAATTAGGGGAATGTTTAAAAAAATGTTTTGTCGAGTTCTTTTAACCGAACAAAATCTTTAAAAAACAGTTTGCAAAACAGTTTGAACGATTATCTCTAACTTTTCTATACGTTTTTCTTCTTCTTCTTGACAATTTGGTGCTGCTTGAATTGTTATTGTTATTATTTAATAATTATGAAAAGTTTCAAATGAAATTTGATAAATTTGTTGAAAAATTGCTAGAATAATCCTAAAACAATCATTTTAAAAAAATTGCTTTATTACATTTTAAAATTACATACACTATGTGCAATTTTTTTGTTAACTTTTTTCAATAACATCAATTTAAATTAAAACTCCTTTGAAGACGGAGCAACGTGCACCGGGTAATAGCTAGATTACATTATATGTAAGTATTATTATACCCGTTTGACTATAGGTCAAATGGGTATACTAAATTTGCCATTATGTCATTATACTATGTCAATAGTAGTTTACTTGAATTGCCAACGATTGAATAAAATAAGTCGATCGTTTAGAAAAGGTTTGAAAATTTGCTTTTCAACTTATATTTTCTTTTGTACTTACCTGAAAGTTCCACTACGCTTTTCCTCGTTTGTTTATGATTTTATGAGAGAAATGTAGGCTTCTTTTTTGGAAAAACTGTTGTAAAATACTATGATTTTTAAATTTTATTTGAAGAAAACTGCAATTTTACACCGAAATCTTTTTTTTAAAAAACAACATGCAACAAGTAGATAAAAACAAAGATTTACGAAAAACTGTAGAGAAGAAAAATGTTACGTTATTTAAATTTAAATTTATTAATTTTCGGATTCTTTCTTAGCTTTATTTTTATTATTATTAATATTATCTCCTTTAGCTTTTGCACTGTTTGAAACTATTTGAGGACGATAAAAATTGTCTTATTAATTAAGTGAGCTTTTGGAATAAAGGTTAATTTGCGTTAATACCAAAAATTAGAAAATTTCATTGAATCTTTCTGCGAAACGCGTAAAAATGCCAAAACCAAATTAACCCTGTGGGTTTTTATAATTAAAAGCTGATACAAAATTTTCAATAAAATTCTTTTAATCGTTTAAGCAAATAAAATTTATAGAAAACTTCATGGCGTCGTCGGGGAAAACGGATTAATCGAACTTAACTAAAACTTTTTGCAGCCTCTCTTTTGGACTGCAAAATAATTCTGCAAAATTGGACACAAATCGGCAACACAATATTTTTTGGAAGCCCGCCAGGTCGAACTGGGTTAATTTATTCTAACTAAATGTACACACATAATTCCGGTTGCTAAGAGCAACATTTGTGCAAAATTTCAAGTCAATCGGTCAAACCGTTTTGACTCGACATCATAAAAACGAAAAAGCTTAAAACGGCTTTGAAGCCGCAACCTGTTGACTTAAAAAAATGTGACAGAAATAATTTTGAATACGATAGAAATTTTCCGTTGTGTCCATAATTTATATAAAACAAGTAAAGAAACAGTCAGTCCTTGCAACCGACTTAGAACTACCCTACACCTATTTGGTTCAAATTTAATGGGATATCCATAAGTAATTTTAAAACCATAAAAGATGTTATTAGTTTGATCGTAAGACATAGCTAACCAAATTAACTTTATAATACTAAAAACATTTTCTAATTACTTTATCTATTCAAAATATTAAAAATTCTTTCTAATTTATCTATTTAAAAATATTAAAAAACAAAAAAACTTGCATTAAATGAATATATATTTATTTTAATACAATTACAAAAGTGAAAAAATTTGAATTATTAAATTTTGTGATAGAAAACTAATCAAAGCATAATATATTTAATAATTAAAATTTTACAAAATTGAAATTATTTTAAATTGTTAGTTTATTAGAAAAGCTTATAAACGCAAAATATGCAATTAATGTATTTCTAAAATATAATTACAATTCATTTAAATATAAAAATAAATTTTACATAAATGCAGCAAGTACCTTTGAACATAGCTTAAGTATTGTACACAATGTCTTAATTATATATCACCTATGGTAATAATTAAATAAATATATGATATAATAAAAATAAAAAAAAAAGGGATTTAATTGTTTATTTAAAAATATTTTGTTTTTAATTTATAAAATATTATACAAAATATGTTTTATAGTAAAATTCTCAACCTTTTAAAAATATAAAAGTGTTAAATAAAAACGGAAATAGGAAAGAACCCTCGAGTATCAAATTTAAAGTTTCTCTCTTCATGAATCTCGAAGATTAGCTTTTTAATTTTGGGATTTCCACTACAATTAAGTCTAAATTTCGGGGACACATAAGAAATAGGAAATATATTCTTTGGCTTCGAAAGTATACTCGTTTGGCCTCAGATCGATTAAAAGCTTCTAGAATCCGAGCTCGACCAGAACCAATTCCCATGGTACTTTCATTACTAGTAACCTAGAGTTAAAATTTCATCAAAATAGCGGCATTATTTTTTTAGTTATACTGCTTTTAAGATGTATGTTCGTTAGCCCTTGAATTTTTCAAAGGTTCCAGAACCCGAAACCATGGTACGATTTCGCCCATATGCATTCCTCGTCATACTTTCAAAGTTAGTTAACCCTTGTTCATAAGTGGAACGTTCTATATTAAATTTAAGTTATTATTTTTTGTAATTTCGATTATAACCTTTTAAACCTTGGGAGGTTTAAGAGGAGTACTGAACCACCACTGCATTAGATCCCAAATTAGGGGGACAGAAAGAAATAGTAAAGAATACCCTTGTGCCAAATTTGAGGCTTCTACATTTTTTCAAGTTGCTATCTTTATTACTTTTAAAGATATGCTTTAAGGTCTTCAGAAATGTGTGGCTGGTCCCCGACCCACTACTCCAATGGGACCCAAGTTTCAAGGACGCTAAGGAAATAGGAAGAGACACCCTGATACCAAATTTACTTAAGCTATGTTCAAAGGTACTTGCTGCATTTATGTGGAATTTACTTGTTGCAATTATATGAAAAGTTCTGAAATTGTAATTGAAAAGCTTATAAACGCAAAATATGCTATAAATATATTTCTAAAGTACAATTACAATTTCAGAACTTTTCATATAATTGCAACAAGTAAATTGCACATAAATGCAGCAAGTACCTTTGAACATAGCTTAAGTAAATTTGGTATCAGGGTGTCTCTTCCTATTTCCTTAGCGTCCTTGATTTTTTGACTTGATTTTTGGAGTAGTGGGTCGGGAACCAGCCACACATTTCCGAAAACCTTAAAGCATATCTATAAAATTAATAAAAATAGCAACTTGAAACAAATGTAGAAGCTTCAAATTTGGCACAAGGATGTTCTTTACTATTTGTGTGTAGTAGTATTTTAAATACAGCGCGGACTGCATATGGGCGAAATCGTTCCATGGTTTCGGGTTCTGGAACCTTTGAAAAGTTCAAGGGCTAACAAACATATATCTTAAAAATAGCATAACTTAAAAAATGATGCCGCTATTTTGATGAAATATAAACTGTAGGTTACTAGTAATGAAAGTATCATGAGAATTGGTTCTAATCGAGTTTGGTCAATGAGTTTGGATTATAGAAGCTTTTGATCGATTTGAGAAATTTGAATTATTAAATATATTATGCTTTGATTAGCTTTTTACACAAAAGTCAATAATTCAATTTTTTTAACTTTTGTAATTGAATCGAAATAAATATATTTTCATTTATTTCAAGTTTTTTTGTTTTTTAATATTTTTAAATATATAAATTAGTAAGAATTTGTAATATTTTTGAATAGATAAAGTAATTTGAAAATGTTTTTTAGTACTATATAGTTAATTTGGTTAGCCATGTCTTAAGATCAAACTAATAAAATCTTTTATGGTTTTAAAATGACTTATTAACTTCCCATTAAATTTGAACCAAATAGGTGTAGGGTATTTCTAAGTCGGTTGCACCGACTGACTGTTTCTTTACTTGTTTTTAATATTTTTAATAATGTACAATATCTTAATTGCAGTTCGATATTTAACAGATTAAGTAAGTCTTTCATAATTTGGTTTTTGTACTCAGTTCCGCTGTCCCTCGAAATGCTTTTTATTGTTCTAAATATTAAAACACAATTCTCAACAATGGCTTTGGCAGTCGTCTTTGTTGGAAATTGGTGCAGTTATTAAAAATTTAGTCAAATCACAAATAATTGTCACAGTATATTGGTTATTATTTATGGTCTTTGGTAACGGATCTACTGTATCAATTACTACTACGTCAAACGGTCTTTGTGATGTTTCAGTATTCTGTAATGTTACATTTTCTGCAATTCTTTATAAATTTTGCAATCTCTTTTGTCAAGTTTTTCCAATAGTATTTAGTTTTTAATTTTGGGTAAAGTCGTTTTTGTCCGACATGTCCTCCGAAAATAGGATCATTATGATACTTGTCTAGTATTTTATTTATATCATGTTGCCTTTCCACCTTTTTAGTGTTTTTATTATCGCGATTTTCAATTTGTTTACAGCTCTATCACCTATCTCAAAAATTTGTTATTGTATATTGTTTAAATATAAAATCATTCTTAACAATGCTTGTGACTTTAATATTCAACTTTTCTGTTTCTTTTTCTAGTGCACGTAGTAATAACTCTATTGTTATTTTCTTTTTACTCAAAAATTTTCATGGGTAAATTTTAGATCTTTTATGTTTATACGGCACAACGCGTCTGCTACTACATTAAGTTTACCTTTAGTGTATTCTATTTAAATGTCGGTTTTTTTTTTAACGAGAATAACTAAGTTAATGGTTTATGGCAGCTTTTAACGACAAAGTGTGTTCCATATATATGGTCTATAGTGTGTTAATTCAAAATGAATAGCAGCTAACTATTTTTCAATGGTTGATTTATTAAGTACGCCTTTAGTAAATGATCTAGCGGCGAATGAGATTGGTAAATCTGTACCATTATAATTTTGGATTAGTGCTGCATCTTTTGGGATTAATGTTAATTCTTTAGAAAAATCGGGATAGTGTAATATTGGTAGTTTTAGAAGTGAATCTTTTAATTCAACAAATTATGTCTGACAATCTTGATTCCAGATAAATAAAGCATTTTTCTTCGTTAATTCATTCAGTGGTCTTGCTATACCTGCGCAATTTGGTATAGTTGTTTCTAATTGAAAAATATTGAAATACTCATTACATTATTAATTTAAGCAATTTGGGTAAGTATAATTTATTTGTATTTTTTGTAATTATTTCAGTTAATTCCTTGTTACGGTTTAACTTTTTATTGTACTTTTGTTTAAGATTTACTATTTCAAATTCTGATAATAGTACTGTTTTATATTTTACATATTGAGATATTCATTTATTTTCTGAATTTATATTCACAACTCGAACAACTGGGCTTTTAGATGCCACTATTGTTCTAGGTATGAATACACCTTCCGAAATTTCTTGATCTAAAATTAAGCAGTCCTTAGCAGAGGGAAGATTACATTTTCTTACAACCTCTGATCGAGCTGGTAACACTATTGTATGATTATTGGGACCGCTATGGATTGGAATATCTATATAATTTGGATTTGTTTTAATTTAGACCTTCATTTCTTCATAGTAATTTTATAAAATCTCTACTCAGAATACCATCAGCTGTTATATCAAAATTGTCTGGTACCACATGTAAATCACATAATAATTCGTGGTTTTGTATATATATTTTTGTATATACTGTACCTAAAAACTTAATGTAGTTATTCTTTATTCCCTTAATATTTATTATATTATTTTTATTTAGTTGATAGTTGTTTAGGTTAATTGATGATATTTTTATTCGTGAAATGTCCGCTTAGGTATTTATCAAAAAGTTAAGCTTAGACCTATTTCGTTTAGTATAGATTGAAACATAGTCTGAGAAATTTAGGTTTAAAGTATAGATTTTCTTAATATTTAATTTTACTCTAAATTCGACTAAATTACTCTTTTAACTTCGACCTTTCAAATTCTGTTCCCTGTACCCCTCTCTGCCCATGCCATTGAAGGTCAGTACAATTTTTCGTATATCTTACGTTTCTAAAATTCCTATTGTTATTGTTTCTATATTAATTGTTACTTTGTCTATAACTATTCCTATTATTATTATTAAAATTATTGTTATTATTGAAATTCCTGTTATTAAAATTACCATTACCGTTAAGTTATTGTTCCTAAATCTATTTTTATTAAATCTATTAAAATTGTTTTGTCAATTAAAATTATTATTATTACCATTATTGTAATTGTAGTTTTTCTTCTTAAAATTTCTGATGTTATAGTTTTAGTTTTATGTCTTTCTTTACATTCCGTATTTCTCTCTACGATAAATTTAGCTACCATCTCTTTTGGATCTTCAAATTTTGAAGATGCCAGCACAGATTCTACAAGATCAGTCCTGGCTGATGCTCAACACATGTCTATAGTCTTTAGATAATTCTACAGCTTTGCTCCTGCTAATTCCTCCCATAACCAAAGATCTTCTAAGACTTTAAAAATTGAGGATTTGATAAAGCCATTGAGTCTATCACTGAGTCGTCACTGTCAGATTCGTATTTCGACTTAATATCATCTGATATGTTCATAAAATTGAATACGTTATTTGGCACAACGTATTCACAATTTAAAAATTTATACACTCTTTATACCCGTATGACTATATAGTCAAAGGGTATAATAAATTTGCCATTACGTTTGTGACGCAGAGAAGGAGGGGGGGTAGATATAGACTCAAGTGTATGGATCGGTTCAGAATCGAAAAAAAAATCGATTTAGCTTTATTTTAGGATGTATGTCCGTCCGTCCGTCCGTCCGTCCGTCCGTCTGTCCGTCCGTCCGTCCGCACGATAACTCAAAAACTAAAGGAGCTAGGATCTTGAAATTTTCGCAAATTCGTTTTTTTGCAATAGCCGTCATCGCTATTTAAATCCAGCCATTTTGGTCCATGGGTTCGGGTGGCTGCCATACAACTTCTTTTTTTATATGAGTATTTCTCAGTACCTATTACAGCTACGTGTCTGAAATTTTGCCAAAAGTAGTTTAGTTTTATGGCCAAAGTTTCTGCAAAATTTGGTTGGTCTGTTGCAGTGAGTTCGAGTAGCTGCCATACAACTCCTTCTTTTATATGAGCATTACTCGATCCCTATTAAAGCTGGGTGTCTGCAATTTTGCCAAAAATAGTTTAGTGTGATGGCCAAAGTTACTGCAAAATTTTGTTGGTCTACTGCAGAGGGTTCGAGTAGCTGCCATACAACTCTTTCTTTTATATGAGCATTATATTTCACCTATTAAAGCTGGTATGTTTGAAATTTTGCCAGAAGTAATTAATGTTTATAATAATAATGATATAATGTTTATATAACGGTCATACGGGTATCCTAGAGTTGACACAGTCTACTCTACTAAGAGCCTCGTTTTAATCTGCCTCTAGCAAAATTAAAATGTTCCAATAAAAATATTTTATTTTCAGTTTTAACCCACAATATCTGTATTACCTTTTATAACCTATTATAGCTTTTTGTAGTTCTTATTTTATTCTGATTAAGCGTTATTGTGTAATATAAAACTATATGATACTTATCGCACAAGTTTAAAGTATATCATAATGGATTGCCCATTGAATTAATAATGCTTTGGATAAAATATATTTAAGTACAATGACCGACTTATCGCGTTAAGAAATATAAATCCAAAGAATGCGATCATTATTACGATATGCTTTAATACTAATACCAAATAATAATAATTATCGATAAGAAATGAAAATGATATTGATTACCAAATTTTATATGAATATACTGACATTGCACAATTTAATAATAAGAATAATTAAATGTCAATTAGTATTAGTAGCGTTAGTTTTAAGTTTATAAATAGCCAAATTAAGTTAAATAAAATATAGTTCTAAGTTACAACTTAAACCAAAAGCATTTTATTATTGAACCTGATTATCGGAAAACGTTTGAATATTATATGGCGACCGTGACAAGTGTTATTCGTTCGTGGTGCGGTACGTGGTTTAAAATCGTTTATAGTTCCGAGTGAAAATATAAAAAAAAAAAATAAATATATATAGGAAATTTTTAAAAATATATATAGAAAAATTGTTCTTAAATAAAAAAAAAAATAAACTATTACTAAATATAAAAGACAAAAGAAACTATTACTAACTATGGTGAATTATTTTGAAGGATGTGAACAAAAGTTGAATGATTTTAAAAAAAAAAATATAAAAACAATAAAAAAACTAAAATTTTTTTTAAATACTTATAAGTAAATATAATAAAAAAAAAATATATAAAACATATATATATAAAAAAAAAAAATAATAATAATACAAATAAAATTTTTTTTTTTAATAAAAGACATAAAAAGAAAATAAAAATGACTAAAACAAAAAATCTAAAGTTTTATAAACAACTCCCTGTAATTACAGACGAAGGTTTTTTTAAACTAGGGGAGACAAGAGACATAGTGCAATATGTACAAGAAACACAGTGTAATGTACTTTGTTATGTGTGGGAAGAAATTCCAAAAAATGAATTTGTGACCCTATCTAATAAGATAGGATATAAACTAAAAGTCACTTATAATGAAAAAATAATTTTAAAAATAAAAAATTAATAATAAAATATAAAAAAAAAAATAAAATTCTTAATAAAAACAAAAATACTAACTAAAATCAAAACTATCAAAAATATTAAAAATCTATATAATCAAATTAAATTAAAACGAGGAAGAGTGTGGTAGAGTAGACTGTGTCAACTCTGGGATACCCGTATGACCGTTATATAAACATTATATCATTATTATTATATACATTAATTACTTTTGGCAAAATTTCAAACATACCAGCTTTATTAGGTGTAGTGTAATGCTCATATAAAAGAAGGAGTTGTATGGCAGCTATTCGAACTCTCTGCAGTAAGCCAACCAAATTTTGCAGTAACTTTGGCCATTACACTAAACTATTTTTGGCAAAATTTCAAACACCCAACTTCTATAGGAATAGAACAATGCTCATATAAACTAAGAAGTTGTATGGCAGCTACTCGAACCCTTTGCAGTAGACCAACCAAATTTTGCAGTAACTTTGGCCATTACACTAAATTATTTTTGGCAAATTTTCAGACACCCAGCTTCATTAGGTGTAGAGTAATGCTCATATAAAATAAGGATTTGTATGGCAGCTACTCGAACCCTCTGCAGTAGACCAACCAAATTTTGCAGAAACTTTGGCCATAAAACTAAACTACTTTTGGCAAAATTTCAGACACGTAGCTGCAATAGGTACAGAGAAATACTCATATATAAAAAGAAGTTGTATGGCAGCTACCCGAACCCTTGGACCAAAATGGCTGGATTAAAATAGCGATGACGGCTATTACAAAAAAACGAATTTGCGAAAATTTCAAGATCCTAGCTCCTTTAGTTTTTGAGTTATAGTGATTACGGACGGACGGACAGACGGACGGACGGACGGACGGACATACATAGCTAAATCGATTTACTTTTCGATTCTGATCCGATCCATACACTTGAGTCTATATCTACCCCCCCTCCTTCTCTGCGTCACAAACGTAATGGCAAATTTATTATACCCTTTGACTATATAGTCATACGGGTATAAATATAATTATGAAGATAAATGGAAAAATTATTAAATCACACCAAAAATAATAATAAAAAAAACAAATAAAAATAAAATAAAAATAATAAAAAACTAAATTCATCTTTCAAAACAATAAGAAAGAAATAGTTCTAAAATATGGGTGGTAAATCATCATCCATCGACAACACAGGTGAAATAACAAACACCGTTATCGTGGAGACTCTACAAGAAAACCATGAAGACATAAAAATATTGATCCTGATAATAGCAGTTATAAAAATTTTAGAAATAATAATGGCAACGTACAACAACATTAGGAAAAATATAAAAAGAAAATACCAGGCACGAGTACCGCAGATCGAATGAATGGGAAAAAAGAACAAGATAAGTGAAAATATTTTTTTTATATAATATATTTAACTTTCTTTTGTACTTTATTATTTTTTTTGAATTAAAATATAGAACAAAATGTTTTATTATATTAATTTTATTGTTGAAAAAAAAATTAAATAACAAAATTGAATAGAATGTAGGTTAAGCATTTTTTATTATTTTATACTATATGAAAAATTAATTGATAGATTAAATAATTAAACTTTAACTAAAATTTAAACTTTGAAATAGTAAATTTCTTTTTCGTATGTGCTTTCTTTATTTAAATATTAAAAATACGATGTATACATACAAAATCTTAGAAATATATTGATCTGTACTGTAAAAGAAAATTTTTTTTTGTCATTAAAGCACATCATTTAAAAAAAATATTTTGAAATTGTAATTAATTATCAAACTAAATATAAAATATTATGAAAGAAAAAAAAATATATGTAAATACCATATTGACAATTATAAATTTTACAATGAGGAACAAATTAAAATAATTTTAAATTAAAGAAAAATTTTTTTTAATGGTTTTAAAGGAACAAAATTTTTTTATTAACTTCTATGAGCATTTAACTATCTAAATATCCTTGACTAAAATTCTATGTGTAAAGAACTTATAAGAGCTAAGAAGGACTTTTTGAAGGCCACACAGACAATATTGAAACAGAACAGGTCAAAGAACCCACTAATATTAAACAAAAACAAAATTAGAATAACGAAAAGTTATAATAATTTGATTAAGACATTACAAATAGTTTGGACTAAAACTGAAAATAAAAGAAATTTGATAGAACATTTTCATTTTGCTAGAGACAGATTAAGAAGGGTGTACAAAATATTAAATTTTGAGTACACAATACCAAATTACGTATTTCATTTAGTGAAATTAGAAAAACCTGACACTGATTCAAGTACTGATTCTGATAGTGTAAAGTCGACAAAAGAAGCAATGGCTCTTTCAACGGTAGAATTTTTAAAACTAGCATCGTGCACCATAAGCAAAAATTATAATGGTGATCCGCTTAGTTTACAATCATTTATAGACTCAGTAAAATTAACAGAAGAATTAGCTACAACAGCACCTTTGAAAACACTTTTAAAATCTATAGTATTGTCAAAACTAGAAGGCAAAGCAAGAGAATTGATAACTGATGAAGATAATTCAGAAAAAATAATAGAAACATTAAAAATAAAAATAAAAACGGAAAATTCAAAAATTATAGAGGGTAGAATGCAAGCTTTAAAAGCTGACAGAGTTGCAATACAAGATTTTGCAAAACAGGCTGAAGATTTAGCTGAAATGTTCAGAAAATCCTTGGTAATGGAAGGGATTAGTAGCACAAAGGCTGTTGAGTTATCAGTTGAAAAAACAGTCGATATGTGTAGAGCATCAGCAAGGTCTGATTTAGTAAAAGCGGTATTAGCATCTTCAAAATTCGAAGATCCTAAAGAGGTAGTTGCGAAATTCATTGTAGAAACCAATACTGAAAGCACAGAAAAACAGGTCTTATCATTTAATTCAAGACCAGCAAACCGTAACTTTAGGAATAAAAATCTTAGTAATAATTTTAATAAAAATAACTTCAACAATAGACCTAATAATAATTACAATAATTTTAATAAAAATAGATATAGAAACAACAACAACAACTTCAATAAAAATAGAAGTTATAACAACCCTCATAATAATAATAATTGATTTAATAGTAATTATAGTAATAATCAACAAAGTAGGAATTATAGAGGTAATAATAGAAATTATGGTAATGTTAGGTATACGGAAAACATTACAGCCCCTCAATGGCATGGGCAGAGGGGGGCAGAAATACAAGAATCAGAAGAGTAAATGATTCAATTAAAAATATATATACTTTAAATCTTAATTTTTCAGACTACATTTCAATATTCACTAAGTTAAATAAAGCAAAATTAAATTTTTTAATAGATACTCAAGCAGACATTTCGTTAATAAAGATCTCATCTATTAACAACAATTTTAATTTAAATAAAAATGACACAATAAAAATAAAAGGAATAACTCATTCATATATTAAATCTTTGGGTACAGTATATACAAAAGTTTATGTACAAAATTTCGAACTATCATGTGAACTACACGTTGTACCAGACAATTTCGATATACCAGCAGATGGAATACTCGGTAAAGATTTTATAAAATTCTATAAATGCAATATTGACTATGAAAATATGTCAGTATCATTAAAAACAAACTGTAATATATTACAAATTCCAATTCTGAGCGGCCCTAATACGCAAACAATAGTATTACCAGCACGCTCAGAAGTTTTAAGAAAATTCCACTTACCTTCAGAGGAAGAATGTCTAATTTTGGATCAGGAAATTTCAGAAGGAGTATTCATACCTAGAACAATAGTGGCCTCTAAAACCCCTTTTGTTCGAGTTATGAATACAAATTCAGAAAATAAAATAATATCATCTGATACCAAATTAAAAACTTTACCATTGTCTGATTTTGAAATAATAAATTTAAAACAAAATTTTAATAAAAGTAATATGAGAACAAAAGAATTAAATGACATAATTACAAAAAATTCAAATAAAGTATACTTACCTAAATTACTTAAGTTATGTGATGATTATTCCAATATTTTTCAATTAGAAACAGACCCTATGTCTGTTAACAATTTTTATAATCAAAAATTACGGATTATGGATGATAATCCGGTATATATTAAAAACTACAGGCAAGCTCATACGCAAACGGAAGAAATAAATAAACAAGTTAATAAGTTACTAAAAAATAAATTGATTGAACCTAGTCAATCTAATTGTAACAGTCCAATTTTATTAGTACCGAAAAAAGGGAATCAAAATAAATGGAGAATGTGTATTGACTATAGGATGTTTAATAAAAAATTAATAGCCGATAAATTTCCTTTACCAATTATAGAAGATATTCTTGATAATTTAGGTAGAACTAAATTTTTCTCAGTTTTGAATCTATATTCTGGTTTTCATCAAGTACCACTAGATGAACAATCTAGAGACATAACTTCTTTTAGCACACAATCAGGTAGCTATAGATGGAAAGTTCTTCCATTCGGACTTAACGTCTCACCAAATTCATTTTCAAGAATGATGTCACTTGCTTTCGCAGGTGCAACACCTTTACAATGTTTTCTTTAAATGGATGATATAATAGTAACAGGGTGTTCAGAAAATCATCATTTAAAGAATTTGAAATCTGTATTCGGAATATGTCAACAATATAATTTAAAATTAAATCCGGAAAAGTGTAAATTTTTCAAATCAGAAGTTACATATTTAGGTCACAAATGTACGGATCAAGGTATATATCCAGATGACTCTAAATATGACGTAATAACCAAATATCCAACACCGAAAGATAAAGACGAAACTAGACGTTTCGTAGCTTTCGCAAATTATTATAGGAAATTTATTCCAAATTTCGCTGGCATAGCAAAACCAATTAATGCATTAACTAGAAAAAAAGCAACCTTCATTTGGAATGAAGATTGTCAAAAGGCTTTTCAAAAACTAAAAAATTCATTATTAAAACCACCTATTTTACATTATCCAGATTTTTCAAAAGAATTTACCTTAGTGGTAGATGCATCAAAAGATGCGGTAGGAGCTGCGTTAACTCAAAACTATAATGACACTGATTTACCAATTTCATTCGCTTCAAGATCTTTTACAAAAGGTGAATCAAATAAGTCCACAATTGAAAAAGAGTTAGCAGCAATCCATTTTGCAATTACACATTATAGACCATATATTTACGGTACACATTTCACAGTAAAAAGTGATCATAAACCATTAACTTATCTGTTTTCACTAAAAAATCCATCTTCCAAATTAACACGTATGAGATTAGATTTAGAAGAATATAATTTTACGGTAGAATATATTAAAGGAAAATTAAATGTAGTAGCTGACGCGTTATCACGCATAAATATAAAAGATTTACAATTTACCCATGAAAATAACGAAACTGCTAAAATAATGAAAGTACAAACAAGATCGTCCAACAATAATAATAAAAATAAAAATGAAAATAAAAATAAAAATGATAATAATTATGTTAAAGATAGAATACAATCTTCTAAGGAAGACTGTAATAAAAATAGAGACATCAAAATATATGAAATTGGAAAATTCCAAAAATTAAATTAATGAAATATAAAAATGAAATCCTAGGTAAAATATATAAAAAACGAAAATGCGCAATTAGTTTCGATATGAGTAAATTTATAGTTAAAAAGAAAATAACATTAGAGTTATTTTTCCGCGGACTAGAAGAAAAAACTAACAACTTAAATATAAACGAATTAGAAATAGATAACAATGATATTATATTTACTCAATATACCATAAAAGAATTCAAAGAAATAGGTAATAGGGTGTTAAACAAATTAAAAATCGCGATAATAAATACACCAAAAACAGTTAAAAAGATATTAGATAAAAATGAAATATGAAATAGATATCATAATGACCCCATATTTGGAGGACACGTTGGACAGAAAAGACTATATGCCAAGTTAAGAACAAAATATTATTGGAAAAATATGGCAAAAGACATAGCTAAATTTATAAGAAATTGTACAAAATGTCAACTAAATAAAACAAAAATAAAGCATAAAGAACCATTACAACTAACAGGGACCCCACAAAAAGCGTTTGACGTAGTAGTAATTGATACAATTGGCCCGTTGCCAGGAACTATAAACAACAATCAATATGCGGTAACAATTATTTGTGACTTGACTAAATTTTTAATAACAGTACCAATTCCCAACAAAGAGGCTAAAACAGTTGCAAAAGCCATAGTTGAGAACTGTGTTTTGATATTCGGACCTATGAAAAATATTTTAACAGATAGGGGAACCGAATATAAAAATCAAATAATGAGAGAAGTTCTTTCGTTGTTAAATATTGAACATAAGTGTTCTACAGCTTACCATCATGAAACGTTAGGAACTGTAGAAAGAAATCACAGAGTTCTTAATGAATACTTACGTTCATATATAAACGAAAATAAAAACAATTGGGACAGTTACTTACCATACTTTACGTATTGTCATAATTCAACACCAAATGTGAGCTTTCAAGAAAAATATGCTCCATTTGAATTGGTTTTTGGTAAAACACCATTAATACCAGAATTTATTCTTAACAGCAAAATTGAACCAATTTACAACTGACGATTACAGTAAAGAACTTAAATACAACTTACAAGTCATGAACAAAAACGCACAATACTTACTACAAAAAACCAAGCTAAACAATAAAAGACTATACGACCAAAATGTGAAAGGGTATGATTTTAAAGTAAATGATGAAGTTTTACTAAGAAAGGAGGATGCTCATAAATTAGAAGCTCAATATAAGGGCCCATATGTAATAAAAAGTATAGAAGGTTCTAATGTAAAGATTATAATTTCAAATAATAAAGAAGAAATTGTACATAAAAATAGATTAGTAAAATATAAAAAATAATCTCTTTAATAAAACTATATTAAATTAACTTACTATATATTGGATATCCTAGTATAAGATTAACAACTAAAAATATTTTTAATTTTAATTTAACATAAAATAATTTAACTGACCTAGGTTAATAAATTTAAATGAGTTGGCCAGCTCAGCAAAATAATAAAAATAAGTTTATAAAATTTAATTAGAATAAAATTTTTTTTACATTGTATTATATCAAATTTTTTTTTTCTCATATAAAAACAATATTAACAATCTTTACAGTATGTTCATATATAAAATTTTTCGGTCTACTCTCTTTCAATATAGTCTTAGTGGCCTTTAAGATATCACCTCTAGCTAATATAAGATTTTTTAACATGTGCTCTTTCAATATTCTATTCTTTATTATACCTTATTAGTTAGAATAATTCAAATTACCTAAACCTATTACATAAACAAGTGATGAAAAAAACCAAGGGTTTTTGAAAAAGTACATTTTCAAAATTATATTGTGTTAAAAACTCAGTTTATTTTTGGAAATATATACTGTGGGGGATATATTTACTATTGGGGATATATATACTATAGAAATATATACTAATAAGTCACTGCTTACTTGTAAAAATAGTAAATTTTTAATTTTTAAGTCCTAATAGCTCTTCAATGGGAAAGGTTACCAAATTTCTCAAGAATCTAATCTCACTCACCACCCCCTCCCTCCCTCCATTTTTTTAGATTCTAGGAATTAAACCAAAATTTGGAATTTTACTTAGAAATTTACTATCTAAGCAAAAATGGATAAAATTGAGGGACACTTTCTTCAATTTAAAGAACCGCTTGTGAATTTAAGAAAAATCTTTAACATATGTTAAAATATAATGTTGGACCTTTAAATTTAGTATATTAATAGAAAAAAATTTGGACAGGTATTCAAGTTACAGGTGCTTAAAAAAAGCCAAATTTAAATTTTGGACCCCTTACAGCTCTTAAAAGACTCCTACTAATTTCTGAGGATCCATGAGAAAATTTTGCAAAAATTGAGTTTTGGATAACGGTAAATTTTAGTACCGATGGCAACCCAATGAATAAGTTTTTTAACAGTTTGTAAAGCTTATAAAAGCAGCTATCTTTCGACGTTTTCAGATTGAAAAAATACCTCATAGAATTTTTGTTATATACTTTCGTTTTGGAGCTTTTAATTTTGTATATAAATAAAAAAAAATATTAACAGGTGTTCAAGCTATAGGTGTTTAAAAGCTAAATTTATAGCAAAATTTAAGGTTTTGGACCCCTTACAGCTCCTAAACAGGGGCCGTAACAAAAAAAAATTTTTATCTGACTCCTACTTATTTCTAAGGATCTAGCTTCTCCTAAAATTTCAAGTTTCTAGATTAAGCCGTTCAGAAGTTATGAAGAGCCAAAAATTTTGCAAAACTTAGTATTAGATAACGGTAAATTTTAATACCGAATGGTAACCCTATACATTTGGCTTTTAAAAGTGCGTAAAGCTTATAAAATCAGCTGTCTTTTATCGTTTTCAGGTTGAAAATATACCTTATAGAACTCTTGTTATAACTATTTAAATATAGGGCTTTTTCCGACTTTGAGGGGCTGTAGCTCCGTAACGGGAGGGGTAATAGAAAAAAGTTTTAACATTAAATTATTTTTATTGCAATACCTGCCCGTTGCAGATATTTTTTTTTCAATCGTACGTAAAAAGGGACGGACGGACGGACGGACAGAGTGAAACTATATAGGTACATTTTTACAAATTTTTTGAAAATGTACTAAAAACGAGAAAGTATGTGGTAGAGTAGACTGTGTCAACTCTGGTATACCCGTATGAACGTTATATAAACATTATATCATTATTATTATAAACATTAATTACTTTTGGTAAAATTTCAAACATACCAGCTTTATTAGATGTAGTGTAATGCTCATATAAAAGAAGGAGTTGTATGGCAGCTACTCGAATCCTCTGCAGTAAACCAACCAAATTTTGTAGTAACTTTGGCTATTATACTAAACTATTTTTGGCAAAATTTCAGACACGCAGTTGTAATAGGTACAGAGTAATGCTCATATAAAATAAGAAGTTGTATGGCAGCTACTCAAACCCCCTGCAGTAGACTAACCAAATTTTGCAGAAACTTTGGCCATTAAACTAAACTACTTTTGGTAAAATTTCAGATATGCAATTGTAATAGGTACAGAGTAATACTCATATAAAAAAAGAAGTTGTATGGCAGCTACCCGAACCCATGGAGCAAAATGGCTGGATTTAAAAAAGGATTACGGCTATTGCAAAAACACGAATTTGCGAAAATTTCAAGATCCTAGCTCTTTTAGTTTTGAGTTATCGTGGTGACTGACGGACATACATAGCTAAATCGATTTATTTTTCGATTCTGATCCGATCCATACACTTGAGTCTATATCTACCCCCCCTCCTTCTCTGCGTCACAAACGTCATTGCAAATTGATTATACCCTTTGACTATTTGTTTGAAAATCTCGAAAATTAGTAATAAAATATATATATACTTTTTTTTTTGGGTCAGAAGATACTAATCATTTCACTAAGTAATTTAATTTGTTTTTAATTTTGCCGAAATTTTCTTTTTTATACATATACATATACTTTAAAGACAGTTTATTTTTATTAGAAAATTGCATTTTAGATTTATATAGTATTTAATTCAAAGAAAATTTCAATTTGCAGAAAATTTATTTTTATCCTTATTCTTAATAAAATCTTATTTTATAGAAAACTTAGTTTTGTAATTGTTTTTAAAAAAAATTTAGTTTTTAAAGACATTTTATTTTTTTTTTTTAAATAAAGCTTTATTTTATAAAAAATTTAGTTTGATGATTGTTTATAGATTTAAATGTAAAAAAAAATTTCATTTTCACAACTATATCAAGTAAAACTTTATCCTAAAAATTCATTATTTATTTTAGAAATACTTAAAGTTAAAAAAATTTTTTAAATTTAAATAAAAAATAAATATAATTTGACTTATTTTTTTTTTTTACTTAATCTGCGGAACTCGTGCCTGATACCCTTTTGATGTTCTTTCTTATTCCCTGGTATATTATGTTGACAGCTTACATTATTTTAATTACTGCTACTATTAGTAAGATCCACAAAATATTATCATGTTGTTTCTTGCAATATCTCAATACTGATGTTGTTGCTAATTTCTCCGTTATTTTCTGTTTTGGATTTCGTGTTTCCCATTTTTCTTTTTAGCACTTTATAATGTTTTAGTTTATTTACTTTATAACTTTTTAGTATAATATTTCAGTTTAAATTTCTTTTATGTATATGTTTTTAATATTTAATATTATTAGTATTATTTATGATTTTGTTTGGAATTACTCTTTCGGGATCTCTGTCCAAACTTAACAGAGTACCTCACACTTTGTTTCTTCGACATGGTTCCTTTTCCACTTAATTTGAGGAAACCACTTTCTGTTATCACTGGATTTTTTGTTTGTTTTTCAGAATTTCATTGTCTTTATTTTAGTCATTGTATCAATAACAATTTTTAAATTTTGTATCTAAATTGTTTTACTTTCTTTTTCTATTTTTTTTCCTTAGATTTTTTAACACTTTTAATTTTTAATTATAAAAAAAAAATTTTACTTTTTTTCACGAAAATCGAACACTCACTGTCACAGTCGCAATATAATGCTTTTTATTATTTAAGAAACTAAACGCTTGATTTATCATTTTTGATTACTGAATAAGCATCTTTATTGAATGTTTCATTTATTTATAACTTAAAAGTAATGCTACTAATACCGATTATCGTTACTAATATCTCGTAAATAATATTGATTGCATTCTTATCAGTTTATTGGCATTTATACATCGTGTAACGATTTCATTAGTATTTGATTATTTTTTTTTTTGCAAGGGAATGGAGCGCTCGAAAGCCATCCATTGAAACTGTGTGGTATTTCGTTGGGTAGTGCGCGATTTTAACGCACCAAAACCACACCATTTTTGAACCAAACTTTAGGAAGGAACCTGTGATATAAATGTACGGTTTGGTTACAGGGATAGGATATGAAAGGATTTTAGGATTGTCGGAGGTTATTTGGGAATTTTATGGGATTTATTTTATTGGGATTATGGTGGATCGGGAAAATTTGGAGGGATATTTAGGAGAAAGATGTTAATATTCTCCTTATATTTATTTAAGTCGTACACATACGAATTACCAACTTTATGAAACACATTGGACGGAATGTGATTCCATAATCTCGACATGCGCATAACAAACGAATTTCCATAAGCCGCGTTTCGCCATCTTAACAATTCGACGCCGTAGGGATGAGCATCTGTTGCACTCCTTGTTTCACGTTGAAAAACTTTGAGTGGAGGCATTAATTGTTTTATTTCTTTAGAATAGGTGTTCGTCCCCACTAGATATCTATAAAACAGGGTAAGTGACCAGACTGTGCGCCGATGGCTAAGTGGGGTGAGCGTTGAGGTAACACTGGGATCATTTATAAGAAGAATAGCACTGTTTTGCACTTTATCAAGATATCACAGCGCTGGTTGGGGTGCACCAGCCCAAATATGTGCATTATAACCCATTTTTGGTCTAATATATGTTTTATAGATATTGAGGAGATCTAATGGAGAGAAGTAAGTTTTACAGCGATACAAAAAACCCAAACACTTAGCTGCATCTTTAGCTATACCAAAAATGTGATTTGACCAAGTCAATTTCTGGTATAACTCGATGCCCAAAATATTTAAATCTGTTGAGTGCTGCAAAGCTTCTCCCTGAAAAATCTTGTTGGGAACGGAAGTTGCTATTTTTCGCGAGATGAGACAGCATTGGGTTTTCTTCGTGTTGAATTGAAAACGATTATTTTCACCTCATTTGTGAATTTTTGCTAAATCGTTATTTAGCGAAATTTTCTGCTGTTGTATTAACCTGATGATTAATGTTACAGCGGCTATGGAATTCATAGGAAGCTACAAGGGTGCTGTCATCTGCAAAACTGTGAATTGGATTGGAAGTTAGAAATAGAAAATCATTAATGAATATTAAGAAGAGGGTGGGAGAAAGAACAGAGCCTTAAGGGACACCATCGTTTAGTTTAAATTTGTCAGATGATAAATCATCGACCAGAACTCGAATCGTACGATTCGAAAGGAAATCTCCAATCCATTTAAGAGAAACACTACCTAACCCCATTGCTCCGCATTTTGCTAACAAAGCAGCATGCCATACACGTTCGAAAGCTTTAGAAATATCAAGTGTTACAACGTCAGATTCACCGGAATGATGAAGACTAATATTGAGCTTTTCACAAAGGTATGTCATGAGATCACCAGTTGAACGACGGGCTCTGACCCTGTATTGACGAACATGAAGCAAACCTTTATGATCCAGATACTTCAATAGCTTTTGGTTTATAATTTTTTCCATTACTTTGGAAAGGACCGAAGTTATAGCTATAGGGCGGTAGTTAGAGAGATCGCTTTTATTACCTTTTTTTGGAAATACAAAAATGCGCGCAATCTTCCATTAGGCAGGATGAATACCCGAAGTAAAGGATAAATAGAAGAGTTTGAGTAGAGATTTTGAAATGGTAGAGTAGGTTCTTTTAAGAACCATGGTTGTGATTCCATCGGGACCTGCTGACTTGTTTGTATCTAGATTCTTCAAGATTTTCATCACTGCTCGCGTCCTAAAGTAAATTCTACCAAAGGACCAGCCAATTTCTGGAATATTTGGTGGTCTTTGAGTTGACTGTGGCAGTGTTGAGTTAAAGGAAAATTGTTTGCCAAACAAGTTCGCCTTTTCTTTTGAATCTGAAACAATTGAGTTGTTTTTACCAAAAAGCGGAGGGAGGGAGGACCCACTAGTGTCCTCCTTTAGATTTTTTGCAAACGTCCAAAATGATTTTTTGCAAATGATTTGCTATTCTTAGGCATATGTAGGAGTTTGCGTTTCAACCCTCGGTTGAATAAGAATTTTTGCTTATTGATAACTCTCTTGCATCTTTTTCATACCACGATATAGTTGGTCCTGCCAGACTCCAACCCGCTGTTCCGGTATTGCTTAAAAGCCTCCTCCTTTTTACGAATGGCTTCTTTGCAAGTGTGATTAAACCATGCTCTGGATTCTCGTTTAATACTTTTCATGGAGTGAGGAATACACAACCTCATTCCAAGTAAAATTGTTTCACTAATCGCATTTGCAGCGAAGTTGACATTTTTACCGCGGAAGCACAATGACCAGACGAATGCTTTGAAAAAATTGTTTAAACCCTCCCAGTAAGCACGACTATATTGCCATACTAATTTTTTGGGAGGAATCTTTCGGCTGGCTATTGTGCTTACCGGGAAGCTTGTGGTTACCAGATAGTGGTCAGACCCCCCCAGGGGACAACCAACTGAAACTACATATTTTTCAGGGTGAGTGGTTAAAAACAGATCCAAGAGGTGACCCTCTTGATCAGCTCGGTCGGGGACCCTAGTGGGATTTTGGACAAGTTGAGAAAGATGGAACAGTGAGGAAAATAATTCAACTTGTTTCCCAATTGAGTTTTGACTCAAAGAAGAGTTACTTGAAAAATTAAGCCAGTCTTTGGCTAGAAGGTTTATATTTATCTAGGGTGTTGAAAGCAATGTCAGTTTTAATGTAATTCGCGATTCCTCTTTTGGGTACGAAGTGTGAAACAAGTGAATAGCCAGTAAAATTAAAATTATCATTTTGTCCACTGACTTGTGTTTCACCAAGGGCTAAAATTGCTGGTTTTAAGAGTTAAGATGACATTCTACGGCATGAAAATTAGCTTGTAGGCCCCGAATATTATAAAAATTAACTCGAAAATTGGCAATTTTTAATAGCAATTAGTATAAAATTTAAAATTTAATTATATTATAATTTAGGTTAAATATTGTATGCGTACGATTCATACAACCCGAACAAGTTATCACCGTTTATAAAAACAAAAGTATTGCTAACAATATTTACAAAATACCATCAACAATACCCTTATTTTTTTCTGCTATGAGTGAGCAATCGGTTTATAACACCATTCAACCGTTTTTAACTAGACCTTATTGAACTTAGTTACAACCAAAAAACTCACACACAGCAAAATCTACGTGCAAGTATATATATGTAAATAGTTAAATTTAAATTAAATAGTTTAAGTTAATTGAAAAGAAATGAACTGAACTGAAATTTCAGTACTTCCCTTTCTTTTATGATTAAAATTATTTATGAAAAAATTATATTTTTAACACAAAATAAAATAGATTTTTAGCAAATTAAATTAGAATTAGTGCTGTGGATTTGAAAAAATGAATTAAGTAAAATAATTTTTAAATTATATAAAACAAAAATAAAAATTTTTTTAAAAAATTTTAATAAAAAAATTATTTATAAATAAAAAACAATATACTTAACTTGCCGCCATTGGAGATGCGGCCATATTACCAAACTCACAACACTTGTTTTTAATTTTTTTTTGAAAACGTAAGTTAGATTTAATCTAATATATAAAGAAGAAAATTTGTTTATTTGTTTGTTTATTTGTTTGTTTGTTTGTTTGTTTGTCCAGGATTCACGTGAAAACCACTGGTCTGATTGTCACAAAATTTTAAAGGAATAATTCTGGGAGCCCGGCGGGTGACATAGGCTATGTCGCATTTTTATAAGTCAACAGGTTGCGGCTCCAGAGCCGTTTTAAGCTTTTTCGTTTTTTTGATGTCGAGTCGAAACGGTTTGACCGATTAACTTGAAATTTTGCACGAATGTTCTTCCTATTAAACGGAATTAATGGTATAAAGTTGGTTGGAATAAATTAACCCCTTTCGGCCCGGCGGGCTTCCAAAAAATTTTGTGTTTCCGATTTGTGTCCAATTTTACAGGGTGGTTTTGCAGTCAAAAAGAGAGGCTGGCACAAATTTTTGTTGGGTTCGGTTAACCCGTTTGGGCACGAGGGCGCAATGAAGCTTTTTCAATGTTTTTGATGTCGAGCCGAAACAGTTTGACCGATTGACTTGAAATTTTGCACAAATCTTCCTCTTAGCAAACGGAATTAGTTGTATAAAGATGGTTCGAAAATATTAACCCATTTCGGCCCGGCGGGCTTCCAAAAAATTATTTGTTTCCGATTTGTGTCCAATTTTACAGGGTGGTTTTGCAGTCAAAAAGAAAGGCTGGCACAAATTTTTGTTGGGCTCGGTTAACCCGTTTGGGCACGAGAGCCCAATGAAGCTTTTTCAATGTTTTTGATGTCGAGTCAAAACGGTTTGACCGATTGACTTGAAATTTTGCACAAAAGTTAATCTTAGCAACCGCAATTAGTAGTATAAATTTGGTTGGAATAATTTAACCCATTTCGGCGTGGCGGGCTTCCAAAAAATTTTGTGTTTCCGATTTGTGTCCAATTTTACAAGGTGGTTTCGCAGTCGAAAATAGTGTCTGGCACAACTTTTTGTTGAGTTCGGTTAACCCGTTTGGGCACGATGGTGCAAAGAAGCTTTTTCAATGTTTTTGATGTCGAGTCAAAACCGTTTGACAAATTGACTTGAAATTTTGCACAAATGTTCCTCTTGGCAACCGTAATTAGTTGTATAAATTTGGTTGGAATAATTTAACCCAATTCGGCATTGCGGACTTTCAAAAACTTTTGTGTTTTCGATTTGTGTCCAATTTTACAGGTTGAATTTGCAGTCTAAAGAGTGGCTGCAAAAAGTTTTAGTTAAGTTCGATTAACCCGTTTTCCACGACGACGCCATGAAGTTTTCTATAAATTTTATTTTCTTATACGATTAAAAGTATTTTATTGAAAATTTTGTACCAACATTTTAATTAAAACCCACATGGTTAATTTGGTTTTGACCTGTTTGTGCGTTTTGAACAAAGATTCAATGAAAATTTCAGTTTTCTTAAAATGAAATCTAAAAATCAAAAATTTCAATTTCTTATATATAATGCTTAAAAACATAGTATTTTAAAACAGTTTTTCCAAAAAATAAGCCCACATTTCTCTCATAAAATCATAAAAAAACGAGGAAGAGCGTATTACAACTTTCAGGTGAGTACTAAAAAAAAAATAAAAGTTGAAAAGCAAATTTTTAAACCTTTTCTAAACCATCGACTATATTTTATTCAAACGTTGGCAATTCAAGAAAACTACTATTGACATAGTATAATAACATAATGGCAAACTTAGTATCCCCATTTGACCAATGGTCATTTTAATTCAGTTAACATTATTCGCCGGAAACTTAACATCCTCAACTCTATCGTCAAGGAGCACCAAATTCTCAAGAAGCACCATGTATAGAAAAATTAGAGATAATCGTTCAAACTGTTTTTTAAAGTTTTTGTTTCGCAATCGGTTAAAAGAACTCGACAAAACATTTTTTTAAGCATTCCCCTAATTCAAAGAAGTTGTACCTACTTTCAGAAATTGGACGTAATTTACTTACAAATTTTTTTTTGAACAATCGTCGGATCGACAGGGGTTAACAACTTCCAAGTCTGTTAGTAAATTGAACTTCATTTTCAAAGAAGAACACATATACAAAATTTGAAGTTAATCGGTTAAATCATTTCTAATATATAGCAAAGCAACGAAAAAACCTATAAAAAGCTGTTGGGCCACGATGGGTTAACGGAACTCCACAAATATTTTTTTGTGGCTTCATTTATAAGCAAAGTATTAAGTAGTATTTCAAAAAATTGGCTGAAGCTTGCATTTTTACAGTTTGCAAGCTTCCGGGCAACGCCGGGTAAATCTGCTAGTTTAAAATAAAATAAAAAACTTAATCTTATTTGTTTTTTAAACACACAAGAAATTATAAATAAAAAAGAAGTGAAAATAAAAAATAAATATTCTGTGCTAAAATTTTTTTTTTTATAATCGTGATAACCTGTTGAAGGTTGAAGTGGTTTTTTTAAGTTGCGGTTATTTGAACATAAAATATTCGGAAGTATACTACATAATATAAATTGGAACAATATAATGTATTTCATACTTTGTAACAAAAATGATGATCAATCATAATCAATATATGTTTGGTAGTTCATGATTATTGTTTATGATCACTACTTAATATATAGAACGAGTTTAGTTCGGTCATTGCACTGATATTAAATTACTTTAACGAATTACTTTAGTGCTAATATAATTTGACTACCTACTGTTATTTTTTTTTTTCGGAATGTAATCGTTATACGACATATTTACATATATAATATATTTATGTACTACAATTTCCTAGTTGTCAAGAAATAAAATATATCCATCACACTCCCTCTCTTTTGTATATCAATATTCTTACTTTTAAAATCGCTCATTAAGTAATACCATTAATGCAATATCACCATAATTCTTAATTGTATTATTTTTTAATTTTTGATGGTATTGTTAAATTTCTTCTTTGTTTTTCTCTATAAAAGAAAAGAGAAATTTTCAGTTCATTTCGTTCCAATTAATTTTAACAACTTAAATTAAATTAATTTTTAAAGTTACAAATTAAATTATATATACGTGCGCATTTTTTCTCGCACGTAGATATTGTTGTGTGTGGGTTTTTGGTTGTAACTAAGTTCAATAAGGTCAGGATAAAAACTGTTTAATTGTGCTATGAACCGATTGCTCACTCATAGCGGAATATAATAAAGGTATTGTTGGTAGTATTTCATAAATATTATTAATAATATTTCTGGTTTTATAAACGGTGCTAACATGTACGGGTTGTATAAATCGTACACTTACAATATTACTTCGATTATTTCCTCTTTATATAAATTAGGAATATAATTTTACAAATCCTTTTTGATTTTTTTTTTTCTCAAAACTATTATAAAACTTAAAGTTTTCATCTAATTTAATTAATTATAATTATAAAATTGCCAACTTCAGTGTTAATTTTTGTAATATTCGCGTCCTACAAGTGAATTTTCATGCCGTAGAATTTCATCTTAACTCTACAAAATCAGCAATTCTAGGCCTTGGTGAAACACAAGTCAGTAGACGAAGTGATAATTTTAAAATTACGGGCTACTCATTTGTTTCACACTTCATACCCAAATGGGAATCGCGATCCACATAAAAAATTCCACTGCTTTCAACACCCTAGATAAATACTAACCTTCCACTATATTTGGGTTAAAATTCTCGTTGAAAAGCATGTAATACATTTCAGTTTTTTATACCGAACTTCCAACTCAAATGAACAAGAAACTGCTGTGGAAATTGAATCTTTCAAACCACCCCGAAAAATATGAGGTTTTAGTTGGTTGCCTTGGGAGGCTTTTACCACTGTCTGATAGCCAGCCAAAGACTCCTCCCTAAAAATTAGTATGACAATATAGTCGTGCTAACTGGAAAGGTTTAAACAATTTTTTCAATGCATTCGACTGGTCGTTGTGCTTCGGCGGTGAAAATGTCAACTTCGCTGCAAATGCGATTAGACGAACAATTTTACTTGGAATAAGATTTTATATTCCCCGCTTCATGAAAATTATTAAACAAGAACCCAGAGCATGGTTTAATCGCACTTGCAAAGGAGACATTCGTAAAAACCTCTTCTATTTATTCTTTTTTCGGATATGCATCCTGCCCAATGGAAGATTGCGCACGTTTATGCAATTGCAAAAAAAAGTAATAAAAGCGATCGGTCCTTTCCAAAATAATGGAAAAAATCATGAACCAAAAGCTAATGAAATATCTGGATCATAAATGTTTGCTTAATGATCGACAGTAAGGGGTTCAGAGTCTCTCGTTGTACTGGTGATCTCATGACTTACCTTTGTGAAATATTAGTTTTCGCCATTCTGGTGAATCTAATGTTTTAGCGCTGAAAATTTCTAAAACTTTCTTTTGGCATGCTGCTTTGTTAGTAAAATGCAGAGCTTTAAGGTTAGGTAGAGTCTTTCTTAAATGGATTAGAGATTTCCTTTCGTGTCGTACGACTCGAGTACTGGTCGATGGTTTATCATCTGATAAATTTGAACTCAACGTTGGTGTCCCTCAGACACCTGTTTTATTTTTTACGCTTTCTTTATTTTCATCAATGACCTTCTATCTTTAACTTCCAATCCATTAAAATTTCAGTGGCAGTGAGCTAAGTAATGATTTAGCAAAAATTCATACACGGCGTAAAAATAATTGTGTTCAATTCAACACAAGAAAACTTAATGCTGCCTGATCTCGCGAAAAATAGCAACTTCCATTCCCTAACCTGACTTTTTAAGAAGAAACTTTACAGGCACTCAATGGATTTAAACATTCTGGGCATTGAGTTTAACCAAAAATTGACTTGGTCAAACCACATTTTCGGTACAGCTAAAGTTGCGGCTAACTGTTTGGGTTTTTTTTTTTGTATGGCTATTGAACTTACCTTTCTTCACTTGATTTTCTCAATATCTATAAAAAATATATTACACCAAAATGGAGTATAATGCATAAATGATCACAGTTTACCTCAACGCTCTCCCCATTCAGTCAAAGAATTAGTGCGCATAGTCTGGTCAATTACACTGTTTGATAGATATCTAGTGGGGCGAACACCTGTTTTAAAGAAATAAAACTACTAATGTCTCCACTCAAAGTTTTCCAACGTGAAATAAGGATTGCAACGGACGCTCATCCCCGTCGTGTTAAATTGTTAAGATGGCGTAACACGGCTTATGGAAATTCATTTGTTATGCGCATGTCGAGACTATGGAACCATATTCAACCAAATGAGTTCCCTAAAGTTGGCAATTCGATTGTGTACGACTTAATTGAATTTAAGAAGAATATTAACATCTTCCTTTTTTATATTTCTCCAAATTTTCCTCATCCTGTAATCTAAAAATACCAAACGTCCCCATAATCCCGAAATCCTTCCATCCCCATCCTTGTAGCCCATCTACATTTGTATTACAGGTTCCTTCTTAAAATTTGGTTCAAAAAGGGTGTGGTTTTCGTGTGTTAAAGTCGCACACTACCCAAAGAACCAAAAAATTATTAACGCAAAAAATTAATGTATTCTGTCTGCAAAAGAATATTATCTGTTGAATCTGATACGATTAAAACCACACTATAATAAAAGTTTTCAGGTTCGTCAATTAATTTTAAAACCTTCTCATTTATTTTAACACAAATCCAATTTTTTCCAAAATTCTGGGAATCACCAAACGGTTCCCCAAAAACATGATTTATTATTGAACCAGTACAAATAAATTCGTCGGGTATTTTAATTGTCTCTTCACTCAATTTAATGGGAACGTCGTTATTACCCAATAGCAAAAGCCATTTTTTAAAGTTTATCTCATTCGGACTTATATTCTTTTGAATTATATCTCTCAACAAACCATCGATACAATTAATTAGAAAAGTAGAAAACTTAATAGAAAAAACCACTTTGAAAAGTTTATCTCATTTGGATTTATATTCTTTTGAATTATATCTCTCAACAAACCATCGACACAATTAATTAGTAAAGTAGAAATCATTAAAGCTTCATCGATTAAAATAAGATAAGCTTTTTGAGAACTCGCATTTATAGTTTTAAACTTGTCATTTAAAAATTAAATAGTGTTGCATGTAGATTTACTTAATATGTAGCAAATCTTCATATATATTAAATATTTTTTATTTATTTATTTATTTGTAGTACCATAAAATAGTAAATATTCCCAGACAATATTAATCCTTTGCCGATTTGGTATTTGGACTTATTATTAAATTATTGTAATACACACTATATTTTTCATCAGATATGATCCGACCTGGGTTTGAACCTGAGAATTTCCGATTGAAAAGCTGGCCCTTTACCACTGAGCTATCGGGCAGATATTTTTTAATATGAATGAGTGTCTGAAATTTTGCCAAAAATAGTTTAACGTAATGGCTAAAGTTTCTGCAAAATTTGGTTAACTTACTGCAGTGGGTTCGAGTAGCTGTCATACAACTCCCTCTTTTATATGAGCACTTACGAAAGCTGTATGTTTTCCGATTTGTGTCCAATTTTACAGGGTGGCCTTGCAGTCGAAAAAATTTGTGTTTCCGATTTGTGTCTTATTTTACAAGTTGATTTTACAGTCCAAAAGAGAGGCTGCAAAAAATTTTAGTTAAGTTCAATTAACCCATTTTCCACGATGACGCCATGAAGTTTTCTATAAATTTTATTTGATTAAACAAAATTTATTTTATTGAAAATTCTGTACCAACATTTTAATTATAAAAGCCCACCAGGTTAGTTTGTTTTTGACCTTTTTACGCGTTTTGCACAAAGATTCAATTAAATTTTAAAATTTTTGGTATTAACGCAAGTTAACCTTTATTCCAAAAGCTGATTTAATTAATAAAACTATTTTTTTTGCTCTCCTCAAATAGTGCAAAAGCTAAATGGGATAATATTAATAATAATAAAAATAAAGCTAATAAAGAATCCAAATAATAATATCCTTAAATTTAAATAACATAACATTTTCCTTCTCTACATAGTTTCGTAAGTCTTTGTTTTTTATCTACTTTGCAGTTTTTGTTCTTTAAAACTAGAATTCAATGTAAAATTGCAGTTTTCTTCAAATAAAATCTAAAAATTAAAACAAAATTTCGTATGTTTATATTATTATAATATAAGTATTATTATACCCTATAGTCAAACGGGTATAATAATACTTATATGTAAACAAAAATTTTACATATATAGACAAAGCAAGTAGAACAAAAAATGTCAATAAAATTCTCTTAAGTTTTTCTTAAAACCATTGCCCCATATGCTATCTCTTTCTCACTAATGCTTTCTTCCACTATTGATAGAGTTTGCCTTTATAGTTTTTCTGGGTATCACAAAATATGTGGAATATGTATCAAATATAAAAATGATACGATTATTAAACTTTAATGACAAAATACAAGCTTATATAGCAAAATTTTAAAAATAACCTATGTTTTCTTTTATTTTTTATTACTTTTATCAAATGAAACTTATTTACTAGTTATAATTTTTTATACCTAATATAGAACTTTGAATTTGCCGACTATATCAAACCATTTAACCAAGTATCAAACTATTAATATCCTCGTACAATATTTGGGTTAATTTTATTTTTTTTTTTAATGAAGATGTGTATGTAAATGAATACAATATTGCCATAACATTTGCATAATTTGCATGAAAGATGGTGTAGGTAATTTTTTCATAGTATTATTTTCAATGGCTTGGCTTTTATATTTTAATCCTTGGTGGATTGTCCTTTCATTGGGAAATTGCCTATTAAATTGCGGTTTCTAGTTTCAAAGGGGTAAAAAAGTTAAAGCCAAAAAGTTATAAAAGAAAAATTTAAATTTGGGTTGTAAATTGCCGTTTTATTTTCATAAATTTTAAGTAACAAATTATTAATTTTCCAACAAATTTTTAGTAGATTAGGTTTTCAATACGTTATACAGAGACATAAAATTAAAATTTTACTCTAATTTATCTTTTTATTTATTTAAATTTTTTAAAAATTTCTAATTTATATTTTTTTTACACACTCTTTATAATTTTTTTAATTTCGTTTTTTTAAAGGGTTTTTTATGCCGAATTGAAAGTTATTCATTTTATTTATTATATAACTTCAATTCGGCAAAATATTAAATGAAAATTTAATTTTAAATCTTGATTGTGTTTTTATTTTTTAATTAAACCAAATTTTTCGGATATTATTTTACTTTTCCCGTCTCATCTATTTAATTTTATTTCTTAACAAGTATTCAAGTATTCGTATATGAACGATGTACGGAATTTTAATTGTACACACTAAATTTCCAATATTCATTTTGTTAAAATTCCTAAATTTAGTCTATTCTTAAAATCCATTTGATAGCAAAAAACAAATTCGTTTGTCTGCTCTTCGCTATGATGCTATATTATTTCAATACCTAAAGAGGTAAAATGAATATTTTAAAAAGAAAAATTTAATTGAATATTAAAAATATATATATAAAATATTTATACATATACATATTGTATTGTATTATTTATATTTGATTAAGTTAAGATAGTTAAATAGGAGTATAAATTTACATTGATATTTGGTATTATCAGTATGTATTATATTGAAACACACAAACTCATTAAAAAATAAAATTAATGTACCATCTCTATAATTTTTTTTTACTTTTTTTTAAGAAAATAATAATAATATTATAACAATGTGTAGGATGAGAAAGCAATATGTTTTTTCTAATGTATAATATCGTTTTTACTCTTTCGTGGGGCATTGCATTTCACAAAATACAGTGAGAGATTTTTTGTTCTACTTGCTTTATCTATATATGTATAATTTTTGATGTAAACTAGCTATTAACGGAGAACGTTGCCCCGCGGCTCAATGGAATTTTAGTTTAAGTTGATGTTATTGAAAAAGGTTAACACAAAAATTACACATGGTGTACATGTAATTTTAAAATGTAATAAAGAAATTTTTTTAAAACGCTTTTTTTAGAATTATTCTTGCAATTTTTTAACAAATTTATCAAATTTCATTTTAAACTTTTCATAAATTATTAAATAATCAGCAGATTTACCCGGCGTTGCCCGGTAGCGTGGAAATTGTTGCAAAAACAAGTTTTGGCCAATTTGTTCGAAATACTGCATTGGTTTAAAAGAAAGCCTCAAAAAAATATTTGTGGAGTTCTGTTAACCCATTGCGGCCCAACAGCTTTTTATAGCTTTTTATAACTTTTTTCGTTATTTTGCTAGAAATTAGAAATGGTTTAACCGATTGACTTCAAAATTTGTATATGTTTTTCTCTTGCAGAATGGAGTTCACTCTATTAAAAGACTTGTAATTTGTTAACACTTGTCGCCCGCCTATTTACCAAAAAAAAATTTGGAAGGATATAACGTACAATTTTGCGAAATATTCCTTAGTCAAAGTCTGAAAAACAGGTTTGCTGAGTTCCGTTATCCCATTGTGGCACAGCAGCTTTTTACAGATTTTTTCGTTATTTTACTCTTAAGCAGAAACAGTTTGACCAATTGACTTAAAATTTTTTATCCTTAAATTTATATATTTGTCATTCATACGATTGGTGAAAAAAAAAATTTTATAAGTATATTACGTCCAATTTTTGAAAGTAGATAAGACTTCTTTGAATTAAGGGAATCTTTAAAAAAAATTAACATAACACCATGAGCAATTTTTGTTGTAATTTTTTAATAACAGCAACTTAAATAAAAACTCCATTGTGAGGCGAGGCAACGTGCACGTGCATTTTGTGTTTTTGATTTGTGTCCAATTTTACAGGTTGATTTTGCAATATTAAAGAGAGGCTGCAAAAAGTTTTAGTTAAGTTCGATTAACCCATTTTCCACGACGACGCTATGAAGTTTTCTATAAATTCATTTGCTTAAACGATTAAAGAAATGATTTTGAAGATTCGATGATTATTGCCCACACGAAAAATGCCCACACGAAAATTGCCCACAGAAAATTGAATTAAATATAAAAATTAAATTAAAATAAATAGAGAAAAAATCAAAAATTATATTCTATCTAGGAGATAATCTATTAGTGATTTAAAATAAAATATTAAATATTCTGGAAAAAGCGGCAATTCTGTTTTATAAATTATTTTTTGTGGGCAATTTTCGTGTGGGCAATAATCCGATCACGGATTTTGAAAAACCCACAGGGTTAATTTGTTTTTGACCTGTTAACGCGTTTTGCACAAAAATTCAATGAAATTTTAAAATTTTTGGTATTAACGCAAGTTAACCTTTATTTCAATAACACTAATTTTTGCTCTCCTTAAATAGTCTGAAATATTGCAAAAGCTAAATGAGATAATATTAATAATATTAAAAATAAAGCTGAATAAAAATATCTCTAAATTTAAATAACGTAACATTAGCTTTCTTTACATTTTTATACCCGTATGACTTTATGGTCAAAGAGTATAATCAATTTGCCATTACGTTTGTGACGCAGAGAAGGAGGCGGGGTAGATATAGACTTAAGTGTATGGATCGGATCAGAATCGAAAAATAAATCGATTTAGCTATGTATGTTCGTTCGTCCGTCCGTCCGCACGATAACTCAAAAACTAAAGGAGCTAGAATCTTGAAATTTCGCAAATTCGTTTTTTTTTGCAATAGCCGTCATAGCTATTTAAATCCAGCCATTTTGGTCCATGAGTACGGGTAGCTGCCATACAACTTTTTTTTTTATATGAGTATTACTCTGTACCTATTACAGCTGCGTGTCTGAAATTTTGCCAAAAGTAGTTTAGTTTTATTGCCAATATTTCTGCAAAATTTGGTTGGTCTACTGCAGAGGGTTCGAGTAGCTCCGAATGGTCCGATTGTCACAAAATTTTAAAGGAATAATTCTGGGAGCCCGGCGGTGACATAGGCTATGTCATATTTTTATAAGTCAACAGGTTGCGGCTCCAGAGCCGTTTTAAGCTATTTCGTTTTTTGGATGTCGAGTCAAAACGGCTTGAACGATTGACTTGAAATTTTACACAAATTTTCCTCTTAGCAACCGGAATTAGTTGTATAAATTTGGTTGGAATAAATTAACCCATTTCGGCCTGGTGGGCTTCCAAAAAATTTTGTGTTTCCGATTTGTATTCAATTTTACAGGGTGATTTCGCAGTCGAAAAGAGAGTCTGGCAAAAATTTTTGGTGATTTCGGTTAACCTGTTTGGGCACGAGGGCGCAAAGAAACTTTTTCAATGTTTTTGATGTCGAGTGAAAACCGTTTGATCAATTGACATGAAATTTTGCACAAATGTTCCTCTTAGCAACCAGAATTAGTTGTATATATTTGGTTGGAATAAATTAACCCATATCGGCCTGGCGGACATTCAAAAAATTTTGCAGGTTGATTTTGCAGTCTAAAAGAGAGGCTGCAAAAAGTTTTAGTTAAGTTCGATTAACCCGTTTTCCACGAAGACGCCATGAAGTTTTCTATAAATTTTATTTGCTTAAACGATTAAAAGTATTTTATTGAAAATTTTGTACCAGCATTTTAACTAAAACCCACAGGGTTAATTTGGTTTTGACCTGTTTGCGCGTTTTGAACAAAGATTCAATGAAATTCTCAAATTTTTGGTATGAACGTAAGTTAACCTTTATTCCAAAAGTTAACTTAATTAATAAGACTAAATTTTTTCCTTAAATAATCTCAAATAGTACAAAAGCTAAATGAGATAATATTAATAATAATAAAAATAAAGCTAATAAAGAATCCAAATAATAATATCCTTAAAATTAAATAACATAACAATTTCCTTCTCTACATGTTTTCTTTAGTCTTTGTTTTTCATCTACTTTGCAGTTGTTGTTTTTAAAAAATAGATTTCGTATATATTATGCTTAAATACATAGTATTTCAAAACAGTTTTTCCACGATAGAAGCCTATATTTCTCTCTGAAAGTCATAAACAAACGACGAAGAGCGTAGTAGAACTTTCAGGTAAGTACAAAACAAAATATAAAATCAAAAGCAAATTTTTTAACTTCTTCTAAACCATAGACTATATTTTATTCAAACGTTGGCAATTCAAGTAAACTACTATTAACATAGTGTAATGACATAATGGCAAATTTAGTATACCCTTTGACCTATAGTATTATATGTAAGCTGGCTATTACCCTGTGCACGTTGCCCCGCCGCAGAATGGAGTTTTCATTTAAGTTGCTGTTATTAAAAAAGACAACACAAAAATTGCACATGGTGTACATGTTAATTTTAAAATGTAAAAAAGAAATTTTTTTAAAACGATTTTTTTTGAATTATTCCAGCAATTTTCAACAAATTTATGAAATTTCACTTGAAACTTTTTATTATTATTAACTATTAATTCAGTTAACATTATTCGCCGGAAACACACCATCCTCAACTCAATCGTCAAGGACCACCAATTTGTCAAAATGCACCACGAATAGAAAAATTAGAGATACTCGTTCAAACTGTTTTGCAAACTATTTTTTTTAAAGTTTCTGTTTCGCAATCGGTTAAAAGAACACCAAAATATTTTTTTTAAACATTCCGCTAGTTCAAAGAAGTCTTACCTACTTTCACAAATTGGAAGTAATATACTTATAAATTTTTTTTGAACAATCGTCGGGTTAACAAATTCCAAGACAATTAATAGAGTGAATTCCATTCTCAAAGAGGAACACATATGCAAAATTTAAAGTCAATCGGTTAAACCAATTCTAATTTATAGCTAAGTATTGAACAAATCTATAAAAAGCTATTGGGCCACAATGGGTTAGCAGAACTCCACAAATATTTTTTAGAGACTTTCTTTTTAACCAAAGTAGTACTTCAAAAATTTTACTGAAACTTGCAGTTTTAACCAACGCCAACGCCGGGTAAAACTGCTAGTCTAATATATAAAGAAGAAAATGTGCTAGTTTGTTTGTTTGTCCAAGATTCACGTGAAAACTGCTAGTCCGATTGTCACAAAATTTTAAAGGAAAAAGTATGAGAGCCCGGGGGATGACATAGGCTATGCACATTTTTATAAGTCAACAGATTGCGGCTCCAGAGCTCTTTTAAGCTTTTTCGTTTTTTCAATGTCGAGTCAAAACGGTTTGATCGATTGACTTGACATTTTGCACAAATGTTCCTCTTAGCAACCAGCATTAATTGTATAAATTTGGTTGGAATGAATTAACCTGTTTCGACGTGGCGGGCGTTCAAAAAATTTTGTGTTTTCGATTTGTGTCCAATTTTACAGGGTGGTTTTGTATTCGAAAATAGAGGTTGACACAAATTTTTGTTAAGTTGGGTTAACCCGTTTGGGCACGAGGGCGCAATGAAGCTCTTTGAATGTTTTTGATGTAGAGCCAAAACAGTTTGGCAAATTGACTTGAAATTTTGCACAAATGTTCCTCTTGGCTAGCGCAAGTAGTCGTATTAAGTTGGTTGGAATATATTGCCCCATTTCGGCATGGCGGCCTTCCAAAAAAATTTTTATTTCCGATTTGTGTCCAATTTTACAGGTCGAAAAGTGGGGCAAAATAAAAATTTTTTTTTTAGCTCAGTAAACCCATTAAGGCACGACAGCGCAATGATGCTTTTGCAATTTTTTAGATGTCGAGCCGAAACGGTTTGACCGATTGACTTGAAATTTTGTACAAATGTGTCTGTTAGCTAACAGAAGTAGTTGCATAAAGTGGGTTGGAATATATTAACCCATTTCGTCCCGGCGGGCTTCCAAAAAATTGTGTGTTTCCGATTTGTGTCCAATTTTAGAAATTAATTTTGCAGTCCAAAAAAAGAGGCTGGAAAAAATTTTGGTTAAGTTCGATTAACCCATTTTCCACGCAATGAAGTTTTCTATAAATTTTATTTTCTTATACGATCAAATGAATTTTATTGAAAATTTTGTACCACCATTTTATTTATAAAAGCCTACCGGATTAATTTGGTTTTGCAAAATTTTCTAATTTGGGATTAGCGAATGTTAACATTCATTCCAAAAGCTCACTTAATTAATTTTTTTTGCTCTCCTCAAATAGTGCAAAACTTAATGAGATAATATTAATAATAATATTAAAAATAAAGCAAATAAAGAATCCGAATAAAAATATCCTTAAATTTAAATAACATAACATTTCTACTATTTTATGAAGTATTTTTTTTTATTAACAATTTTCAATAATTGGACGGAATTAAATTTTTTTTTTGAATAATCGTAAGAATGATAAGTATACACATGTACGCATACAAAATGTAATGTCAATTGGTTAAACCGTTTCTGCTTTAGAAAGTTACTTTACGTTACTTTACGACAAAATCTGCAAAAAGTTGCTGTGTCGAAATGGGTGAACGGAACTCAACTAACCTGTTTGACCAAGTAATATTTTGCAATATTGGACGTAATATCCTTCCAAAATTTTTTTTTGGTCAATTGTTGACCAGCAAGGGTTAACAATTCCAAGTCTGTTAATAGAGTGAACTACATTCTCAAAAAGGAACGCATGTACAAAATTTGAAGTCAATCGGTTAAACCATTTCTAATTTATAGCAAAATAACGAAAAGACCTATAAAAAGCTGTTGGCCCACAATGGGTTAACGGAACTCCACAAATATTTTTTTCAGGCTTTTTTTTTAACCATAGTAGTACTTCGAAAAATGGGCCGAAACTAGCTTTTTTACAATTTGCACGCCCCGGGACACGCGTGGTAAATCTGCTAGTCATATTATAAGTTTTTCTATAAATTATTTAAGTGTATGTGAATATAAAACTTTTGAGAAAAAAATAAGTTTTCATACCGAGTGTCTCACATATGTGATACAATTTTCAAATAATCGACTTATGATTATTTTTATATGGATATTTACTTTTACTTTTATAAGGTAATAAGCATATTTTTTCTTAATTCATATTTAAATTTTAAATCGAAAGCTATGTTAAACAATTTTAGAAGTAACTTCAATAAAAAACGAGGAAGAGTGTAGTAGAGTAGACTGTGTCAACTCTGGGATACCCGTATGACCGTAACATATACATTATACCATCCGGTTAATTACTTTTGGCTTTATTAAGTGTAGTCGAATACTCATATAAAATAAAGAGTTGTATGGCAGCTACTCGAACTTTCTGTCGTAGATTTTTTTTTGCAAATTTTGCAGAAACTTTGGCCATTACACCAAACAATTTTTGGCAAAAATTCAGACACCCAGCTTCATTAGGTGAAGAGTACTGCTCATATAAAATAAGGAGTTGTATGGCAGCTACTCGAACCCTCTGCAGCAGACCAACCAAATTTTGCAGAAACTTTGGCCATTACACTAAACAATTGTTGGCAAAATTCAGACACCCAGCTTCATTAGGTGGAGAGTAATGCTCATATAAAAAAAGAAGTTGTATGGCAGCTACTCGAACCCACTCCACTAGCCCAACCAAATTTTGCACAAACTTTGGCCATAAAACTAAACTACTTTTGGCAAAATTTCAGACACGCAGCTGTAATAGGTACAGAGTAATGCTAATATAAAAAAAGAAGTTGTATGGCAGCTACCCGAACCCATGGATCAAAATGGTTGGATTTAAATAGCGATGACGGCTATTGCAAAAAAACGAATTTGCGAAAATTTCAAGATCCTAGCTCCTTTCGTTTTTGAGTTATCGTGCGGACGGACAGACGGACGGACGGACGGACATACATAGGTAAATCGATTTATTTTTCGATTCTAAACCGATCCATACACTTGAGTCTATATCTACCCCCCCTCCTTCTCTAACGCAGAGAAGTAAGGGGGGTAGATATAGACTCAAGTGTATGGATCGGATCAGAATCGAAAAAAAAATCGATTTAGCTATGTATGTCCGTCCGTCCGTCCGTCTGTCCGTCCGTCCGTCCGTCCGTCCGTCCTCCCGTCCGCACGATAACTCAAAAACTAAAAGAGCTAGAATCTTGAAATTTTCGCAAATTCGTTTTTTTGTAATAGCCGTCATCGCTATTTAAATCCAGCCATTTTGGTCCATGGGTTCGGGTGGCTGCCATACAACTTCTTTTTTTATATGAGTATTTCTCTGTACCTATTACAGCTACGTGTCTGAAATTTTGGCAAAATTAGTTTAGTTTTATGGCCAAAGTTTCTGCAAAATTTGGTTGGTCTGTTGCAGTGAGTTCGAGTAGCTGCCGTTCAACTCCTTCTTTTATATGAGCATTACTCTATACCTATTAAAGCTGGCTGTCTGAAATTTTGCCAAAAATAGTTTAGTGTAATGGCCACAGTTACTGCACAATTTGGTTGGTCTACTGCAAAGGGTTCGAGTAGCTGCCATACAACTTCTTATTTTATATGAGCATTGCTCTATACCCATTGAAGTTGGGTGACTGAAATTTTGCCAAAAATAGTTTAGTGTAATGGCCAAAGTTACAGCAAAATTAGGTTGGTCTACTGCAGAGGGTTTGAGTAGCTGCCATACAACTCTTTCTTTTATATGAGCATTATATTTCAGCTAATAAAGCTGGTATGTTTGAAATTTTGCCAAAAGTAATTAACCATATGATATAATGTATATGTTACGGTCATACGGGTATCCCAGAGTTGACACAGTCTACCCTACTACACTCTTCCTCGTTTTAAATATATTTATGGAATAAACTCACTGCAGTAGACCAACCATATTTTACAGAAACTTTGGCTATAAAACTAAACGGTTTTTGGGCAAAATGTCAGACCATCAGCTTTAGTAGGTGAAGAGTAATGCTCATATAAAAGAAAAAGTTAGCTACTCGAACCCACTGCAATAGACCAACAAAATTTTACAGAAACTTTGGCCATTACACTTAACTACTTTTGGCAAAATTTCAGACACCCAGCTTCAATAGGAATAGAGTAATGATCATATAAAATAAGAAGTTGTATCGCAGCTACCCGAACCCACTACAGTAGACCAATCAAATTTTGCAGAAACTTTGGCCATAAAACTAAACTATTTGTGGCAACACTACGGACATCCAGCTTCAATAGGAACAGAGTAATGTTCATATAAAAAAAGAAATTGAATGGCAGGTACTCGAACCCGTTGACCAAAATGGCTGGATTTCAATAATGATGACGGATATTGAATAACAAGTGGCGCTGTGGTGCAATTATTTAAACTTTTTTGTTCTAAAATGGAAACGGTTTGAACAATTGACTTCAAGTTTTGTATACGTGATCCTCCTTGAGAATTGAGTTGACATTAAACAGTTTTGGAATTTGTTGACCTATGTCGGCTCGACGGTTGGTAAAAAAACATGTTGGGTCCAAATTTTGTCCGATCTTACGAAATACTGCTTTGGCTAAAAAGAAGGCCCCAAAAAAAATTTTGTTGATCTCCGTTAACCCATTCAGGCTAAACAGCTTTTTATAGGTTAACTAGATACTTTACTCTAAATTAGAAACGGTTTGACTCCAAAATTTTGTACGCTTGAAGCACTTTGAAAATGGAGTTTGGTCTGGTAACAGGCTTGGTGTTTGGTAACACATGTCGGTCTTACGATTGGCCAAAAAAAACTTTTTGGAAGTAAATTATGTCCAGTTTTGGAAAGTAGTTAGTACGGCTTTGAATTCCAGAAAGTTTCAAAAATTACTAGAATAATCCTAGAAAATCGTTTTAAAAAAATTTCTTTCATACATTTTAAAATTAACATTTACACCATGTGTAATTTTTGTGTTAACTTTTTGCAGTAACTTCAACTTCGATTAAACCTCCATTGAGAGGCGCTGCAACGCGCACCGGGTATTAGCTAGTTATTTATAAAATAATCCTCATTTTTTGAAGGCAAATTTTTCTGCTTAATGTTGGGGGTATTCTATCATTTACTCTGTGATTTGTATCAAGGCCCAATTCATATTTATTATTAACTGTCATACTATTTATACATTGACAATCACTTGCTGTACAATCTTTTATTTTGTGATCACCTCCACATTTCAGGCAGCTCTCATTTGTAGCAGTACAATTTTGAGCTTTACGGTTGTGCCCTAAACATCTGTTACATTTTCTAACATCATAACTCTCATACACTCTGCATATGTCCTGCCCTATTCTCATTCTAACTTCTTTTAAAATTGTTTTATAGTCTTCGATATTTAATTCCACAATAAATAATAAATCTGAAGAACTGCGATTTGATCTTTTATTTGATTTATATACTCTGACAATTTTTATTTCATCCCTACTAGTGATATTATTTTGAGCTAATATTTTTTCAATTATTTCATTATTTTAATATTCATCCGACATACCAACTACTAATATCTTTGAATTTTTAGTTTTTGGTAAAATAGCCTCTTTTAATTTATTTTCGACTTGATTTTTGATACTTTCTACTGATTATCAATCTTAACAAAAAACTGCTACAGTCAGATCCCTTTTATTCGATATTCCATTTATATTCAAATTCATGTTTACTGGGTCAATTTTACATTTCAACTCCTTTTTAGTTGTGTCAGCAGGGTTTTTCCAAAACAATAGGATTTTTTTTATTTTTTTTGGAATGAACTAACCCATTTTGGACTGACGAGCTTCCAAAAATTTGTGTTTCCGATTTGTGCCAAATTTTACAGGTTGCTTTTGCAGTCCAAAAAAGAGGCTGCAAAAAGTTTTAGTTAAGTTTGATTAACCCGTTTTCCACGACGACGCCATGAAGTTTTCTTTAAATTTTATTTGCTTAAACGATTAAAAGAATTTTATTGAAAATTTTGTATCAGCATTTTAATTATAAAAACCCACAGGGTTATTTGGTTTTGATCTTTTTACGCGTTTTGCACAAAGATATAGTCCAAAAGTTAACCTAATTAATAAGACTAATTTTTTTGCTCTCCTTAAATAGTCTCAAATAGTGCAAAAGCTGAATGAGATAATATTAATAATAATAAAAATAAAACTAAAAAAGAATCCGAATAATAATATCTTTAAATTTAAATAACAAAATGTTTTCCTTCTGTACATTTATTTGTAAGTCTTTGTTTTTTATCTACTTTGCAGTTGTTGTTTTTTAAAAATATATTTCAGTGTGAAGTTGCAGTTTTTTTTCTAATAAAATCTAAAAATCAAAAAATTCAATTTCGTATATATTATGCTTAAATACATAGTATTTGAAAACAGTTTTTCCAAAAAAAAAGCCTACATTTCTTTCATAAAATCATAAAAAAACGAGAAAGAGCGAAGTAGAACTTTCAGGTAAGTACAAAAAAAAATATATGTTGAAAAGCAGATTTTGAAATCTTTTCTAAACAATCGACTATATTTTATTCAAACGTTGGCAATCCAAGTAAATTGCAACTGACATAGTATAATAACATAATGGCAAATTTAGTATACCCTTTTGACCTATAGTTAAACGGATATAATCCCGTCAAACAATTTTAAAATTTAGCATGTGAAAAGCCCATAAAATGCAATTAAAGGCAAGCAAGCGATGTTCAGTAACTGGGGGCAGAATGCCCGACACTTTGAATGAAATACCAGGACCATTCTGTCTAAGATATTAAACGTGCAAATTGTAGACAGTAATGCTCGAAAAAACCGACACTTAACAGGCAAAATTGTGAGGCATAAATCATAAATTTTCAAGGCATACATTTAATACGTAAAACATGCACGTTGAAGACAAAAAAAGCAATTAATAGGCACAATATTTGAGACATAATTTAGACATTCTAAAGACATAAGGTTAATACATTAAACATGCCAATTGTAAACTGTAATGCATGACAAAAAACTAACATTTAAAAGACCAAATTTTGAGGCATAAATCATACATATTTAAGGCATAGGTTTAATACGTAAACCATCCATGTTGACAATGATGTAAGACAAAAAAAGATAATAAACAGGCACAAAATTTTAGGCATAACTCATACAATCCAAAGGCTAAGGTTAACAAATTAAACATGCCAATTTTTGACAGTAATGTACGACAAAAAAACGGCATTTAACGGACCAAATTTTCAGGTATTAATCATACATTTTCAAGGCATAGATTGAATACATTAACCATGCAAATTGTGGGCATGAATGTCCGACAGGAAGAAAACACATTTCAAACTAGAATATGGAATATACCAAATGAAAATCTATGTCATTATTTATGGTTGATTATTATTGGCACTGCTTAACGTGCCGTACTGTAAGTCCAAGTAACCTACGATTAAAATTTCATCAAAATAGCTCCATTAATTTTTGAATTATCGTACATATGGACGGACGGACGGACGACATGGCTATATCGACTCATGAGGTCACGCTGATCACAAATATTTGTACTTTTCCATATCTAGCTCGCTTCCTTTAGGTGGTTACATACACCATACCAAAGTTAATATATCCTTTTCCTATTTCATAAGTAGGGTGTAAAGAAAATGATAACTCAACAACTAATGACACTATTTTCATAAAATTTGTGTTGTAGGTTACTAGTAATGAAACTTTGGCGGCAATTACGTACGGTGATGATTGGACAATGGGTTCGGATTCTAGAAGCATTAGAGGCAAAACGAGTATAATTTCGAAACAAAATAAGATAGAACTTTATAATTTTGTGACAGGTGTTTCTTCGTTTTGCTTTTTGTACGTGACGTTTTGGATAAATTCGAATAGCGATTTTCGTACCACCCCACTACTAGCGAATTATATATTCGAAATAAATAAACATAGTGACTTAAAATAAATATCTTTCTTTCTTCTTTCTAAAATGCGATCCTCTACAGAATGTAAGCGATATCATGGAATTTATTTACATAAAACTTTTTGACTTTTTTACAAATATATAACATTTTTATACATTTGCAACTAAATTTAAGTATTCTTCTCTTTTGTTTGTGAGGTGTACTAGCTCTTCTGCACTCCTTATTCCAGTCCAGTCTCTGATGTTTCTGAGCCATGATAACTGTTTTCTGCCAATACCACGTCTGCCCTCAATTTTCCCTTCCATGATCAGCTGAAGGAATTGATATTTAGGACCACGCATTACATGGCCGAAATAAGCAGTTTTTCTTCTTTTAATGGTAGTTAGCAGTTCTCTACCTTTGCCAATCCTTCTGAGAACTTCTTCATTTGTGATGTGGTCTACCCAAGATATTCTCAGCATCCTTCGGTAGATCCACATTTCGAAGCTTTCCAATTTATTCATTTGGGCTACTTTCATGGTCCAGGCTTCTGTACCATAGAGAAGAACAGACCAGATGTAACATTTTATCAGACGTAGCCTTAACTGTAAATTGAGCTGTCTGTTATTAAAAAGCTGTTTGAACTTAAGGAAGTGACTTCTGGCTATTTCAATCCGACATCTGATTTCTTGATCGGAGTTCCAATCAGTATTAAGCCATGCACCAAGATATTTAAAGTTGGATACTCTTTCGATCGGTGCGCCTTCCACTGTAATTGCAGCATTGTCATAGCTGATTCTTTTCCTGCTTACAATCATAAACTTTGTTTTTGAACTATTCACATTCAGATTGTATCGTTTGCTGACTACAATTATTCGGTTTACTAGTTCCTGAAGATCCGGGAGGTTGTCTGCAATCATAGTTGTGTCATCTGCATATCGTATGTTATTGATATACTCTCCGTTCACCTTGATTCCCTTTTCTACTGAGTCTAACGCTTCAGAGAAGATGCCTTCAGCATAAATGTTGAAGAGAAGTGGTGAAAGTATACAACCCTGACGTACTCCATTCATAATTTTTATATCTTTCGTGGTTCCATCTTTGTTTCTTATATGGGCCGACTGGTTCCAATATAAGTTCCTAATGCAAGCAATTATGTTGTTATCTATGTCCATTGAATTTAGAACTTCGAGCAATTTATCATGTTTAACCTTATCGAATGCTTTTTCATAATCAATGAAACATAAAAATGCATCTTTTTGAACATCTCGACAGTTTTGTATAAGAACTTGTAGACCAAAAAGAGCTTCTCTCGTCCCAGTCCTTCTCGGAACCCGAACTGAGTTTTCCCCATTTTTGCTTCACATTTATTATAGATTCTGATGTGGATAATTTTCAAAAATATCTTTAATGCATGTCTCATCAAACTTCTCAATCTATAATCACTGCACTTTTTAGCATTGTGTTTCTTCGGCAAAGTAATAAAGGTGGTTGTTAGCCATTCATCGGGATACGTTCCGGTTCTGTATATTTTGTTGAATACAATCTCCAGAATTTTTAGATTGTCTTCGTCGATAAGCTTCAGAATTTCATTTGGCAAAATATCCGGACCAGGTGCTTTATTGTTTTTTGCCATATTAATTACTCTTCGGATTTCCTCTTTGGTTATTGGAAGAAGATCTTGAACATCCGTTGTTTCTTCATGTGGTGGATTCAAGCTTCTTTCTTCATCACCAAATAAATCAGAGATATAGTTCTCCCACGTTTCTTTTCTTCTTTTAGAGTCAACTATAATTTCGTTTGGATGATCAATCAGATACGATGAATTTGATTTTTTAAATAATCCTGATAGTTCTTTGACTTTTCTGTGGAGATTGAAATCGTCGTGTTGCTGTTGTAGATGTTCTAGCTGATTACATTGATCGTTAAGCCAGTCTTCTTTAGCTCTTCTGCATTTTGATCTGATTTCTTGCTGCAGTTTATTGTATTCAGTCTGGTTCTTATGCCGATACTCTCTTCTCTTGTCCATCAAATTCATTATTTCGGTTATCATCAAATTCTCTCTTCAACCTTCAACAGGTTATCACGGTTTTAATAAAAAGAAAAAAAATTTAGCACAAAATATTTATTTTTTAATTTCACTTCTTTTTTTATTTATAATTTTTTGTGTTTAAAAAAAAAAATAAATTAAGTTTTTTATTTTGTTTTAAAATTAAATATAACTTTAGAAGAAAATAAATAAGTGTTGTGAATTTGGTAATATGGCCGCATCTCCAATGGCGGCAAGTTAAGTATATTTTTTCTTTACTTATATATATAATTTCTATTTTTTTTATTTTTATTTTTGTTTTATACAATTTAAAAATTTTTTACTTAACTCATTATTTCACAGCACTAATTTTAATTTAATTTGATATAAATCTATTTTATTATTTTTGTGTTAAAAATAAAATTTTTTCTAATATTATTCTAATTTTCAAATTTTGTTTTTAATTTTCAATTTTAATTTACAAATTTTACATTTAATTTTATACCGGCACGTGATTTGGTTTTGTTTACATTAAATTTAATACTGTTTTTTTTTTTATTGAAGATTACTCTTCATCTATCATCTACTAGTTGTAAACAAATCAATTAAAATATATCCATTTCATTCCCTCTCCCTCGGATGATAATATTCTAAATTCGCTCACTAATTAATACCATCAATAGTATGTCACCGTATTGTTTTTATTTTTAAATTGTATTGTTTTAATTTTTGATGGTATACGTCAATTTACTCATTTTTAATCATTTTTTTTTTTTTATTTTTAATCATAAAAGAAAGGGAAGTACTGAAATTTCAGTTCATTTCTTTTCAACTAACTTAAATTATTTAATTTAAATTTAATTATTTACATATACGTGCGTATTTTTACTTGCACGTAGATTTTGCTGTGTGTGAGTTTTTTGGTTGTAACTAAGTTCAATAAGGTCTAGTTAAAAACTGTTGAATGGTGTTATAAACCGATTGCTCACTCATAGCAGAATAAAATAGGGGTATTGTTGATGGTATTTTGTAAATATTGTTAGCAATACTTTTGTTTTTATAAACGGTGATAACTTGTTCGGGTTGTATGAATCGTACATATACAATATTTAACCTAAATAATAATATAATTAAATTTTAAATTTTATACGTTTTATTTATATTGATTTTTGTTTTTTTTGTTTTTTTTTTTTTTTTTTTATTGTTATTAAAAATTGCCAATTTTCGAGTTCATTTTTGTAATATTCGTGGCCTACAAGCTAATTTTCATGCCGTAGAATGTCATCTTAACTCCACAAAACCAGCAATTTTAGTCCTTGGTGAAACACAAGTCAGTGGACAAAACGATAATTTTAATATTATAGGCTACTCACTTGTTTCACACTTCGTACCCAAAAGAGGAATCGCGATTTACATTAAAAATGACATTGCTTTCAACACCCTAGATAAATATAAACCTTCTAGCCCAACCTTCCATTATATTTGGGTTAAAATTATCGTTGAGAAGCATGTAATACATTTCTGTTTTTTATACAGATCACCCAATTCAAATGAACAAGAAACTGCTGTGGAAATTGACAATCTTTCAAACCAGATCAATGAAATTTTGGAATCATGTTCACAAACCGAAATTGTTCTGGCAGGGGATTTCAATGTACACAACAAAGACTGGCTTCATTTTTCAAGTAACTCTTCTTTGAGTCAAAACTCAATTGGGAAACAAGTTGAATTATTTTCCACACTGTTCCATCTTTCTCAACTTGTCCAAAATCCCACTAGGGTCCCCGACCGAGCTGATCAAGAGGGTCACCTCTTGGATCTGTTTTTAACCACTCACCCTGAAAAATATGTAGTTTCAGTTGGTTGTCCCCTGGGGGGCTCCGACCACTGCCTGGTAACCACAAGCTTCCCGGTAAGCACATTAGCCAGCCGAAGGATTCCTCCCAAAAAATTAGTATGGCAATATAGTCGTGCTAACTGGGAGGGATTAAACAATTTTTTCAAAGCATTCGACTGGTCATTGTGCTTCCGCGCTAAAAATGTCAACTTCGCTGCAAATGCGATTAGTGAAACAATTTTACTTGGAATGAGGTTGTATATTCCTCACTCCATGAAAAGTATTAAACGAGAATCCAAATCATGGTTTTATCGCACTTGCAAAGAAGCCATTCGTAAAAAAGAGGAGGCTTTTAAGCAATACCGGAACAGCGGGTTGGAGTCCGACAGGGCCAACTATATCATGGTTCGAAACAGATGCAAGAGAGTTATCAATAAGCAAAAATTCTTATTCAACCGAGGGTTGAAACGAAAATTCCTACCTATGCCTAATAATAGCAAATCGTTTTGGACGTTTGCAAAAAATCTAAAGGAGGACACTAGTGGGTCCTCCTTCCCTCCGCTTATTGGTAAAAACAACTCAATTGTGTCAGATTCAAAAGAAAAGGCAAACTTGTTTGGCAAACAATTTTCCTTTAACTCAACACTGCCACAGTCAACTCAAAGACCACCAAATATTCCAGAAGTTGGCTGCTCCTTTGGTAGAATTTACTTTAGGACGCGAGCAGTGATGAAAATCTTGAAGAATCTAGATACGAACAAATCAGCCGGTCCCGATGGAATCACAACGGTGGTTCTTAAAAAAACCTACTCTACCATTTCAAAACCTCTACGCAACCTCTTCTCTTTATCCTTTACTTCGGGTATTCATCCTGCCCAACGGAAGATTGCGCACGTTTTTCCAATTCCAAAAAAAGGTAACAAAAGCGATCCCTCTAACTACCGCCCTATAGCTATAACTTCGGTCCTTTCCAAAGTAATGGAAAAAATTATAAACCAAAAGCTTTTGAAATATCTGGATCATAAAGGTTTGCTTCATGATCGACAATACGGGTTCAGAGCCCGTCGTTCAACTGGTGATCTCATGACTTATCTTTGTGAAAAGCTCAATATCAGTCTTCACCACTCTGGTGAATCTGATGTGGTAGCACTGGATATTTCTAAAGCTTTCGACCGTGTATGGCATGCTGCTTTGTTAGCAAAATGCAGAGCTATAGGGTTAGGTAGAGTCTTTCTCAAATGGATTGGAGATTTCCTTTCGAATCGTACGATTCGAGTTCTGGTCGATGGTTCATTATCTGACAAATTTGAACTGAACGCTGGTGTCCCTCAAGGTTCTGTTCTTTCTCCCACCCTCTTCTTAATATTCATTAATGATCTTCTATCTTTAACTTCCAATCCAATTCACAGTTTCGCAGATGACAGCACCCTTGTAGCTTCCTATGAATTTCATAGCCGCTGTAACATTAATCATCAGGTTAATATAACAGCAAAAAATTTCACTGTCAGTGAGCTAAATAACGATTTAGCAAAAATTCACAAATGGGGTGAAAATAATCGTGTTCAATTCAACACGAAGAAAACCCAATGCTGTCTCATCTCGCGAAAAATAGCAACTTCCGTTCCCAACAAGATTTTTCAGGGAGAAGCTTTGCAGCACTCAACAGATTTAAATATTTTGGGCATCGAGTTATACCAGAAATTGACTTGGTCAAATCACATTTTTGGTATAGCTAAAGATGCAGCTAAGTGTTTGGGTTTTTTGTATCGCTGTAAAACTTACTTCTCTCCATTAGATCTCCTCAATATCTATAAAACATATATTAGACCAAAAATGGGTTATAATGCACATATTTGGGCTGGTGCACCCCAACCAGCGCTGTGATATCTTGATAAAGTGCAAAACAGAGCTATTCGTCTTATAAATGATCCCAGTGTTACCTCAACGCTCACTCCACTTAGCCATCGGCGTACAGTCTGGTCACTTACCCTGTTTTATAGATACCTAGTGGGGACGAACACCTGTTCTAAGGAAATAAAACAATTAATGCCTCCACTCAAAGTTTTCCAACGTGAAACAAGGAGTGCAACAGATGCTCATCCCTACTGCGTCGAATTGTTAAGATGGCGAAACACGGCCTATGGAAATTCGTTTGTTATGCGCATGTCGAGATTATGGAATCACATTCCGTCCAATGTGTTTCCTAAAGTTGGTAATTCGTATATGTACGACTTAAATAAATTTAAGAAGAATATTAACATCTTTCTCCTAAATATCCCTCCAAATTTTCCCCATCCACCATAATCCCAAATTCCCAAATATCCTCCGACAATCCCAAAATCCTTTCATATCCCATCCCTGTAACCAAACTGTACATTTGTATCACAGGTTCCTTCCTAAAGTTTGGTTCAAAAATGGTGTGGTTTTGGTGCGTTAAAATCGCACACTACCCAACGAAATACCGCAAAATTTCAATGGGTGGCTTTCGAACGTTCCATTCCCTCGTAAAAAAAAAAAAAAAAAAATCCACTTTTGCTTGGGAGTATGCTTTTTTTCTCCAAGAATATTCATTGAAATTCCATTTAAAACGGATTTTGTCATGTTCCATATCTCATTTACATCATCACTCTGAGCATTTATGGATCTCATTTTATTGTTAATTTCAGTGGTGACAGCAGAATTAACGTTAACATCTTTGAGCATTTCTACGTTTATTCGAGGAACTCTCCTAGCTCTTTTGATAGAAGTTAACTTCAGCCTCAATTTAGCAGCTAGGAGATTGTGGTCTGATGGTACATCTGCTCCTAGATAGGTGGATACGTTAAAAATAGAATTTCCAAAGCGGTTATTAATCATGATGTAGTCTATTTGGTTTCTCACCACATTTGTTGGGCCGTCTTGTGGCGACTTCCAAGTGTAAAGTCTTCTGGGAGGTAGTTTAAACCAGGTGTTGGTGACCTTCAGATTATATTCTTGGCAGAACTCCAGTAGTCTATCCCCTCTTTCGTTCCTTCTACCTAGTCCAAATGATCCTACTATGCTCGAAACTTTGTCGCAGCCAATTTTGGCATTGAAGTCACCCATAATGATATTAATATCGTGTGGTTTCGTGAGTTTGAGGATATCTTCTAGATCCTTATAAAATCCTTCAGTTTCATCATCTGCCGAATCCGCTGTAGGAGCGTATACCTGGATTATGTTTAGGTGCACTGGTTTAGCGTTTAGCTTAAGTAGTAACGCTCTATCTGAGAATGGAATGAATTCGCTCACATATTGTCTCATGCGATTTGGGATGATCACACCAACTCCTTTTCTATGCATTGGCGTTTTATTGCCTGAGTAATAAAATATGGAGTCATTGGTCATACATTCTCCAGAATTGGGCCACCATGTCTCACTTATACCCAAGATGTCAATTTTCAGCCTCTGCATTTCTTGTATGGCATTGGCTAGTTTCCCAGACTCGAAAAGGCTTTGAACATTCCAAGTTGCTATATTTAATTTGTTTGTTTTACCTCCGGGGATTCTTAGCACCCTCGTATTGCCGGAGACTGGGGGCCGTTCATTAGTTTGTTCTTCCATGTGGTTTTTCTAGGGATGATACTTCATTGGTTTCCCGTTGCCTTATGAAGGGTTTATAGTTTTCCTTCTAATACTCAGCCGCCCTTCACATAGGAACAGACGCTGTTTGTAGCCGCCAATTATTGAACAGAAGCTACGTTGTTTATTATCGGAGTTTACGTCTCCTAGCCTTTAGAAAACCAATCCTACAAGTGCAAGGCAGCACCACCGGCAGTTGCTTCGTGAAATTGGTGTGTATGAAGGAGTCTAGATAGCTATGCTACCAGGCCTTCTCTACATATTACCAACTCATTACTCCCTGCACGTTCAGTTAATCATTTATATAGCGAGCCGCTTGTTCCAAGTCAGACGCCCGCTTGTAGCCGCCAATTGTTGGACAGACGCTACCCACGTTTACCCTCGCCAGAAGCCCTTACAAGGTACTGTCAGCCGGGCCAGCTGAACCAAGGTTTTTTAACGAGGTTGTTACTCCTCCCCCTCCTCCTTTTGCTACCAAGCTTGGGACCGGCATTGGCGGAGTTAAAATAAATATAGAGCTTTTAAACTTGGTATAACCGAGTTTTTTCTTACTTCATTTTTGTTCCCCAAATTTAGACTTAGTTGTATTTGTGGTTCAGCAGCCTTCTAAAAAATCCCAAAATTAAATATTTTAACTTCGAAATTAATAAAGATAGACACTTCAAATTTGATACACTGCTTCCTATTTCCGTTCTTATTTAACACTTTTTCATTTTTAAAAGGCTAAACAATATACTATAGAACATAATGTTTTATATTTTATAAATTAAAAATAAAATATTTTTTTAATAAACAATAAAATTTTTTTTAATTTTTATTACATCTAATCATAATATTTAATCGGTTTATTTTTTCCCATACAAATATAAAAATCCTTTTTCTGGGTAAACTATTTAACCAATTTTAATGAAACAACAACCAAAAGAAAGGTTTTTTAGTTTTCATAGGACAATCATATTTTTTTTTAAGAATATTGCGTTTTTTCAGGTGAAAACCTGTCTTTAATTTAACGTAATTTTGAATTTAACGGTCATGCGGTTAAAAGTTGAGGCTTATCACTCTAATATTATGCGCCGACTTTCTGTGTAAATGTAATTCATTTTCGGTTGTAACTCGCAGCTAAATCTAATTCAAAAGATTATAGGCGCCGACTTATGTATATCTTTCTTTTTTTTGTTTAGTTCAAATATTCAATGCACAAGGAGATTTAAATTTTTTTTAAATTTTTTTTTGTTTTTGTTTTTTCTTTATCTTAAAAAGTGAACGAAAAAAAATTAGTTCTGTCGAAATGAAAGCAATACATTTGGTTTATACAGTAGTTTTCATTTATAACGAACTCGGTGCAATTTTAATTATAATAATCTTTACACTTTTTGCCAAAGATTAAATTTTACCTAAAAATGAAAGTTTTTTATTACATTGATATTTCTTTTATTTAAAATTATTATATCTAATTATGTTGCTTGGTGATTAATTTAGTATTTTTAGCACATTTTCAAAAAATTTTGTAAAAATGTGCCTATATAGCTTCACTCTGTCCGTCCGTCCGTCCCTTTTTACCTACGATTGACTAAAAAATATCAGAAATGGGTAGGTTTTGCAATAAAAATAATTTAATGTTAAAACTTTTTTTTGTAGCCCCCCCCGTTACGGAGCTACAGCCCCACAAAGTCGAAAAAAGCCCCATATTTAAACAGTTATAATTAGAGTTCTATAAGGTATATTTCCAAACTGAAAACTGTAACAGACAGCTGTTCTTATAAGCTTTACAAATTTTTAAAAACCAATTGTATAGGGTTACCATACGGTACTAAACTTTACCGTTATTCAAAACTAAGTTTTACAAAATTTTTGGTCCCTCATAACTTCGGAACGGCTAAATATAGAAACTTGAAATTTTGGGAGAAGTTAGATCCTTAGAAATAAGTAAGAGTCAATTAACAAAATTTTTTTGTCACGCCCCCTCTTTAGGAGCTGTAAGGGGTCGAAAATTGAAATTTTGCTAAAAATTTAGCTTTTAAACACCTATAACTTGAATACCAGTTAAAATTTTTTTTTATTTGTATACAAAATTGAAAGCTCCAAAACGAAGGTTTCAATAAGTTTCAAAGGTTTTTCTTAATTTTGACTTTGTCCGTCCGTCCGTATGTTTACAAAAACTTTTACACCGTTTGAAATAGAGTAAAGAAATTTTAACCACAGGTAGATATTACAAAAAAACTAATTTCGTAGAAGAATTTTTTTCTGTAGCCCCACCCGTTACGGAGCTACAGCCCTTCAAAGTTGGAAAAAGCCCTATTTTTAAATTATTATAACATGAGTTTTGTTAAGTGTATTTTCAATCTAAAAACGGCAAAAGATAGCTGATTTTATCAGCTTCACAAAAATATAAGGCTAAAATGTATAGGGTTACCATACGGTACTAAAATTTACCATTAAGCTATACTCAACTTTTGCAAAATTTTTGGCCCCATATATCTTCTAAACGGGTCAACCTAGGGTCTTGAAATTTTGGGAGAAGTTAGGTCCTCCAAAATTAGTAGGAGTCGGTTAACAAAATTTTTTTGTCACGCCCCCTGTTTAGGAGCTATAAGGGCTCGAAAATTGAAATTTTGCTATTTTCAACCACCTGTAACTTTAACACCTGTTAAATTTTTTTTTTACAAATATGCAAAATTTATAGCTGCAGCATCATATTTCAACGTACGTTAAAGGTTTTTCTTAAATTTGAAAGGGTCTCTTTAAATTGAAGAAATTGTTCTTTGTCTTAACCATTTTTGGTTTGATAATAATATTCTAGGTAAAATTCCAAATTTTGTTGGAGTTCAAAATTGATTTCCTAGAACCGAAAAAAATGGAAGGGTGAGGACAGGAGGGGGTGGGCAGATCCATCATAAGTTTGCTAAGCAAAAATTTGGGAACCTTCCCAATTGAAGGGCTACTAGGTCTTCAAAATTAAAACTTTTATGTTCTTATAAAACAATAACTTATTCACCATTGTAAGTTTTTCCAAAATTAAACGTTAACATTGAAGCTCCAACATTATATTTTGCACTTATTAACAGGTTTTCTTGAGTGCATTGGGGTTATATTCTAAGTAATTCACTATTAGTCATATAATTAATTATTAATGAAATAACAAAATTATAATATTATCATAATATATATTTTTATAAAAATACATGATAAAATACTCAGTAAGAAACCGTATATAATTTTAAAAATGTGCTTTTTAAAAACCCTTGGTTTTTTCCCCTCACTTGTTTTATTTATTTTTGAATATAAAAAAAATCATAATAACGCATCAAAAATACAAAAAAAAATTCATTAGAAGAAAAAGCACTATACATAGGCTTGAGGCTGACACAATAAATAAAATTTTAGCAAATGTATAGTCTTATACTAATTTTTCAAAATTCACAGCATTCTTTGAAAACGACATTCGTTTATTACGACGAATATTTTCCATCCCATCATGGTCGTTATAATAGAAAAGTACTGTACTTTGTTTTCGTTTGCTTAAAATTTTTTTTTTTTAAATCGTATATTGTTGTTGGTTTTTGTTAAGTTTTTTGAAAAATAAAAAACCGACTCCTGATAAATAATATTTCTTAAGAAAAATGATTTGTTAATTATGGATCAACCAAATTCAGCATGTACGGCATGTATAAAAAAAAACATAACGTATCAAAAATACAAAAAAAAATTTCATTAGAAGAAAAAGCACTATACATAAGCTTGAAGCTGGAACATCATGTAAAATTGTAGCAAATGAGTTCGAAGAGTCCGCTCAAAAATTAGCATATTCTACAATGTTTAATTCTAATATTCACAATTATACCTTATATTCACAATTATTGAAAATACCTATAGTATGTTTCATAATCTTCACTAATTCAGAAAGAAACATACGGAAGCAAAAACAAAAAAAATAAACTTTCTTAAAAAATATTTTGTAATTTAAATGTTTTGTAACTTAGGGCCCAACCTAAATCAACGCGTACGGCGAAAAATTTCTGTCAAAAAATTTTGAAATAAGTAATTATGTAAATAAATTTACATGAAAGCAACCCAAATACGCGTAACGCGATATACTGTACCTCGGATTTTTAAATTTTAAAAATTGATAAATAAAAATATTGTCTTCGGTTTTTCTTATATTTTTAAATGTTTATTTTTAAATTGTACATTTTATGTTTTGATTAAGGTTAAGCCCTGATAATTAAAAATTTTATTTTATATTATAAACATCGAATAATGTTTGACATAAAAACTTTGACATAACGAACGAATATTATATAAGGCGATTTTTTTTAAATCACAGCAGAGATCTGAGCAAGCTCTAAACAACATAAGCATGTTCTAATGAACAGATCGTGAACAGAGTACGCTCAGAGCGTTCAGATTTAATAAAAAAACACGAAAAATTAAATTAAATTAAAACATTTTGATTTTTATTTTACAAGTAAAATCTTAAACAAACGTCAAAATGTCTTTAAGAAAAAAAACGATTTTTTTTTTGACAGTTCATGCTCTACTCAGATTTAAAAAATGCCTTTAAAGGAATTGAAGCATGTATTCATCAATTTTTAATTAGGAAACAGAATACATACGGAACGGATACAAAAAAATTTAAATCGTACTAAAATGTTTAGTTTTCTATGACGAACACCATTAACTCGAGTTTTGGCTACTTGACTTCAGTAAATATACCTATGTATATGTTTAGAAATTAAATCAAATTCTCAGAACATTATATATTAGAACAATATTTATATTAAGAATTTAAATCGCTTTGTTTTGTGTAATAACTGTACCACATTATACTCTCTTTAAAGCGACTTTAGCTATAGGAATAAAATTCAAAAATACAACAACGTTTTTATAACTGAAAAAATTATAAATTTTTTTTTAGCAAATTTCAAGGGCAAGCGTTGACAACATTGTTGCAATATATTTTATTACGTATAGGAAAAAAAATATAATTTTTCGTGTTAAATTAGTCTATTATAAATTTCAAAAAACTAATTTTGTATGTAAATTTAAAAGCAAAAATAGCTCGAATCTCGAGCACAGGGCGATACTAGTATTTTATTAAATTATCACCATAGGTAATATATAATTAAGAAATTGTGTACGATACTTAAGTCGTATTCAAAGATATTACCTCCTTGTATGTCAAATTTATTTTTATAATTTTTATTTATCACTAGCAGATTTACCCGGCTTTGCCCCGGAGCGTGCAAATTGTAAAAAAGCAATTTTTAGCCAATTTTTTGAAGTACTACTTTGCTATAAATTAGAAATGGTTCAACCGATTGAGTTCAAATTTTGTATATGTGTTCTTCTTTGAGAATGGAGTTCACTCTATTAACAGGCTTGGAATTTGTTAACCCATACCGACCCGACGATTGTTCAAAAAAAAAATTTGTAAGTAAATTACGTCCAATTTTTGAAAGTAGGTAAAACTTCTTTGAATTAGGGGCATGTTTAAAAAAATGTTTTGTCGAGTTCTTTTAACCGATTGCAAAACAAATACTTTAAAAAACAGTTTGAACGATTATCTCTAACCTTTCTATGCGTGGTGCTTTTTGACAATTTGGTGCTCCTTGACTATAGAGTTGAGGATGGTGGGTCCCCGACGAATAATGATAGCTCAATTAAAATTTTAATTTTTATTATTATTTAATAATTAGGAAAAGTTTTAAGTGAAACTTGATAAATTTGTTGAAAAATTGCAAGAATAATTCTAAAACAAGTGAGGGGAAAAAACCAAGGGTTTTTAAAAAGCACATTTTTAAAATTATATACGGTTTCTTACTGAGTATTTTATCATGTATTTTTATAAAAATATATATTATGATAATATTATAATTTTGTTATTTCATTAATAATTAATTATATGACTAATAGTGAATTACTTAGAATATAACCCCAATGCACTCAAGAAAACCTGTTAATAAGTGCAAAATATAATGTTGGAGCTTCAATGTTAACGTTTAATTTTGGAAAAACTTACAATGGTGAATAAGTTATTGTTTTATAAGAACATAAAAGTTTTAATTTTGAAGACCTAGTAGCCCTTCAATTGGGAAGGTTCCCAAATTTTTGCTTAGCAAACTTATGATGGATCTGCCCACCCCCTCCTGTCCTCACCCTTCCATTTTTTTCGGTTCTAGGAAATCAATTTTGAACTCCAACAAAATTTGGAATTTTACCTAGAATATTATTATCAAACCAAAAATGGTTAAGACAAAGAACAATTTCTTCAATTTAAAGAGACCCTTTCAAATTTAAGAAAAACCTTTAACGTACGTTGAAATATGATGCTGCAGCTATAAATTTTGCATATTTGTAAAAAAAAAATTTAACAGGTGTTAAAGTTACAGGTGGTTGAAAATAGCAAAATTTCAATTTTCGAGCCCTTATAGCTCCTAAACAGGGGGCGTGACAAAAAAATTTTGTTAACCGACTCCTACTAATTTTGGAGGACCTAACTTCTCCCAAAATTTCAAGACCCTAGGTTGACCCGTTTAGAAGATATATGGGGCCAAAAATTTTGCAAAAGTTGAGTATAGCTTAATGGTAAATTTTAGTACCGTATGGTAACCCTATACATTTTAGCCTTATATTTTTGTGAAGCTGATAAAATCAGCTATCTTTTGCCGTTTTTAGATTGAAAATACACTTAACAAAACTCATGTTATAATAATTTAAAAATAGGGCTTTTTCCAACTTTGAAGGGCTGTAGCTCCGTAACGGGTGGGGCTACAGAAAAAAATTCTTCTACGAAATTAGTTTTTTTGTAATATCTACCTGTGGTTAAAATTTCTTTACTCTATTTCAAACGGTGTAAAAGTTTTTGTAAACATACGGACGGACGGACAAAGTCAAAATTAAGAAAAACCTTTGAAACTTATTGAAACCTTCGTTTTGGAGCTTTCAATTTTGTATACAAATAAAAAAAAATTTTAACTGGTATTCAAGTTATAGGTGTTTAAAAGCTAAATTTTTAGCAAAATTTCAATTTTCGACCCCTTACAGCTCCTAAAGAGGGGGCGTGACAAAAAAATTTTGTTAATTGACTCTTACTTATTTCTAAGGATCTAACTTCTCCCAAAATTTCAAGTTTCTATATTTAGCCGTTCCGAAGTTATGAGAGACCAAAAATTTTGTAAAACTTAGTTTTGAATAACGGTAAAGTTTAGTACCGTATGGTAACCCTATACAATTGGTTTTTAAAAATTTGTAAAGCTTATAAGAACAGCTGTCTGTTACAGTTTTCAGTTTGGAAATATACCTTATAGAACTCTAATTATAACTGTTTAAATATGGGGCTTTTTTCGACTTTGTGGGGCTGTAGCTCCGTAACGGGGGGGGCTACAAAAAAAAGTTTTAACATTAAATTATTTTTATTGCAAAACCTACCCATTTCTGATATTTTTTAGTCAATCGTAGGTAAAAAGGGACGGACGGACGGACGGACGGACAGAGTGAAGCTATATAGGCACATTTTTACAAAATTTTTTGAAAATGTGCTAAAAAGTGTTTTAAAAGAATTTCTTTATTTCATTTTGAAATTAACATGTACTCGTACAGCATGTTTTATTTTTGTATTAACCTTTTTTAATAACATCAACTTAAATTAAAACTCCATTGAGTGGCAACGGAATTGAATTTTATGATGTTTATATTTTATTAGAAAAAAAACTGCAGTTTTACTCTAAAATCTATATTTTAAAAACAACACCTGCAAAGTAGATAAAAAACAAAGACTTACGAAAAAGTGTAGAGAAGGAAAATGTTACATTATTTCAACTTAAAGATATTATTATTCGGATTTTTTATTAGCTTTATTTTTAGTATTATTAATATTATCTCATTTAGCTTTTGCACTATTTGAGACTATTTAAGGAGAGTTTGGTTTTTGGCAAAATGTTAGACCATCAGCTTTAGTAGGTGTAGAGTGATGCTCATATAAAAGAAAAAGTTAGCTACTCGAACCCACTGCAATAGACCAACAAAATTTTACAGAAACTTTGGCCATTACACTTAACTACTTTTGGCAAAATTTCAGACACCCAGCTTCAATAGGAATAGAGTAATGATCATATAATATAAGAAGTTGTATCGCAGCTACCCGAACCCACTACAGTAGACCAATCAAATTTTGCAGAAACTTTGGCCATAAAACTAAACTATTTGTGGCAACACTACGGACATCCAGCTTCAATAGGAACAGAGTAATGTTCATATAAAAAAAGAAATTGAATGGCAGGTACTCGAACCCGTTGACCAAAATGGCTGGATTTCAATAATGATGACGGATATTGAATAACAAGTGATGAAAAAAAACCAAGGGTTTTTAAAAAAGCACATTTTTAAAAATTATATTGTATTACATATTGAGTTTAACTTTGGAAATATTTACTTGGAAATAGTTACTGCTTACTTATAAAATTTACTGCTAACAGTAAAGTTTTTATTTTAAAGTTGTTATAGCCCTTCAATGGGGAAGGCTGCCAAGTTTCTCAAGGATCTAACTTCATCTGACTTCCCTCCCACCGTCTCCCTCCATTTTTTTAGGTTCTAGGTAGTAAATTGTGAATTCCATAAAAATTTGGGATTTTACTTAGAATTATACAATCTAAGCAAAAATGAGTAAAACTGAGAGACACTTTTTTCAATTTAAGGAACCGCTTTTAAATTTAAGAAAAACCTTAAGCATATGTTAAAATTTAATGTTGGACCTTTAAATTTTGTATATTAAAAAAAAAAAAATTGGACAGGTATTCAATTTACAGGTGCTTAAAAATAGCAAAATTTAAATTTTCGAGCCCTTATAGCTCCTAAACAGGAGATTTGACAAAAAAATTTTGTTAACCGACTCCTACTAATTTCTGAGTATCTAACTTCTCCCAAGACCCTAGCTTGAACCGTTTAGAAGATATGTGAGGCTAAAAATTTTGCAAAAATTGAGTTTTGTGTAATGTTAAATTTTATTACCGTATGGCAACCCTAAACATTTGCCTTTTAAAATTTTATAAAGTTTATGAAACCAGCTATCGTTTGCCGTTTTCAGATTGAAAATATATTTTGAAAACAGAACTCTTGTTATAACAATTTAAATATAGGGCTTTTCCCAACTTTGGGGGGCTGTAGCCCCGTAACAGGTGGGGCTACAGAAAAAAATTCTTCTACAAAATTATTGTTTTGCAAAAACTACCCATGGTTCAAATTTTTTACTCTATTTCAAACGGTGTAAACGTTTTTGTAACCATACGGACGGACGTATATGTTTCAAACCTCAAGAAATAAATCGTCTTCTTAGGAATGAAGTGTCGTATAAATGTTTTGTTGTATGAAAAACTATAGTTCCGAGTTAAAGCGTACGGCACGTGATGAATTTAGTATTTTCTTATTTATTTTTTAATATAAAAAAAAAACATAACGTATCAAAAATACAAAAAAAAATTTCATTAGAAGAAAAAGCACTATACATAAGCTTGAAGCTGGAACATCATGTAAAATTGTAGCAAATGAGTTCGAAGAGTCCGCTCAAAAATTAGCATATTCTACAATGTTTAATTCTAATATTCACAATTATACCTTATATTCACAATTATTGAAAATACCTATAGTATGTTTCATAATCTTCACTAATTCAGAAAGAAACATACGGAAGCAAAAACAAAAAAAATAAACTTTCTTAAAAAATATTTTGTAATTTAAATGTTTTGTAACTTAGGGCCCAACCTAAATCAACGCGTACGGCGAAAAATTTCTGTCAAAAAATTTTGAAATAAGTAATTATGTAAATAAATTTACATGAAAGCAACCCAAATACGCGTAACGCGATATACTGTACCTCGGATTTTTTAATTTTAAAAATTGATAAATAAAAATATTGTCTTCGGTTTTTCTTATATTTTTAAATGTTTTTTTTTAAATTGTACATTGTATGTTTTGATTAAGGTTAAGCCCTGATAATTAAAAATTTTATTTTATATTATAAACATCGAATAATGTTTGACATAAAAACTTTGACATAACGAACGAATATTATATAAGGCGTTTTTTTTTTAAATCACAGCAGAGATCTGAGCACGCTCTAAACAACATAAGCATGTTCTAATGAACAGATCGTGAACAGAGTGCGCTCAGAGCGGTCAGATTTAATAAAAAAACACGAAAAATTAAATTAAATTAAAACATTTTGATTTTTATTTTACAAGTAAAATCTTAAACAAACGTCAAAATGTCTTTAAGAAAAAAAACGATTTTTTTTTTGACAGTTCATGCTCTACTCAGATTTAAAAAATGCCTTTAAAGGAACTGAAGCATGTATTCATCAATTTTTAATTAGGAAACAGAATACATACGGAACGGATACAAAAAAATTTAAATCGTACTAAAATGTTTAGTTTTCTATGACGAACACCATTAACTCGAGTTTTGGCTACTTGACTTCAGTAAATATACCTATGTATATGTTTAGAAATTAAATCAAATTCTCAGAACATTATATATTAGAACAATATTTATATTAAGAATTTAAATCGCTTTGTTTTGTGTAATAACTGTACCACATTATACTCTCTTTAAAGCGACTTTAGCTATAGGAATAAAATTCAAAAATACAACAACGTTTTTATAACTGAAAAAATTATAAATTTTTTTTTAGCAAATTTCAAGGGCAAGCGTTGACAACATTGTTGCAATATATTTTATTACGTATAGGAAAAAAAATATAATTTTTCGTGTTAAATTAGTCTATTATAAATTTCAAAAAACTAATTTTGTATGTAAATTTAAAAGCAAAAATAGCTCGAATCTCGAGCACAGGGCGATACTAGTATTTTATTAAATTATCACCATAGGTAATATATAATTAAGAAATTGTGTACGATACTTAAGTCGTATTCAAAGATATTACCTCCTTGTATGTCAAATTTATTTTTATAATTTTTATTTATCACTAGCAGATTTACCCGGCTTTGCCCCGGAGCGTGCAAATTGTAAAAAAGCAATTTTCAGCCAATTTTTTGAAGTACTACTTTGCTATAAATTAGAAATGGTTCAACCGATTGAGTTCAAATTTTGTATATGTGTTCTTCTTTGAGAATGTTTTAAAAGAATTTCTTTATTTCATTTTGAAATTAACATGTACTCGTACAGCATGTTTTATTTTTGTATTAACCTTTTTTAATAACATCAACTTAAATTAAAACTCCATTGAGTGGCAACGGAATTGAATTTTATGATGTTTATATTTTATTAGAAAAAAAACTGCAGTTTTACTCTAAAATCTATATTTTAAAAACAACACCTGCAAAGTAGATAAAAAACAAAGACTTACGAAAAAGTGTAGAGAAGGAAAATGTTACATTATTTCAACTTAAAGATATTATTATTCGGATTTTTTATTAGCTTTATTTTTAGTATTATTAATATTATCTCATTTAGCTTTTGCACTATTTGAGACTATTTAAGGAGAGTTTGGTTTTTGGCAAAATGTTAGACCATCAGCTTTAGTAGGTGTAGAGTGATGCTCATATAAAAGAAAAAGTTAGCTACTCGAACCCACTGCAATAGACCAACAAAATTTTACAGAAACTTTGGCCATTACACTTAACTACTTTTGGCAAAATTTCAGACACCCAGCTTCAATAGGAATAGAGTAATGATCATATAATATAAGAAGTTGTATCGCAGCTACCCGAACCCACTACAGTAGACCAATCAAATTTTGCAGAAACTTTGGCCATAAAACTAAACTATTTGTGGCAACACTACGGACATCCAGCTTCAATAGGAACAGAGTAATGTTCATATAAAAAAAGAAATTGAATGGCAGGTACTCGAACCCGTTGACCAAAATGGCTGGATTTCAATAATGATGACGGATATTGAATAACAAGTGATGAAAAAAAACCAAGGGTTTTTAAAAAAGCACATTTTTAAAAATTATATTGTATTACATATTGAGTTTAACTTTGGAAATATTTACTTGGAAATAGTTACTGCTTACTTATAAAATTTACTGCTAACAGTAAAGTTTTTATTTTAAAGTTGTTATAGCCCTTCAATGGGGAAGGCTGCCAAGTTTCTCAAGGATCTAACTTCATCTGACTTCCCTCCCACCGTCTCCCTCCATTTTTTTAGGTTCTAGGTAGTAAATTGTGAATTCCATAAAAATTTGGGATTTTACTTAGAATTATACAATCTAAGCAAAAATGAGTAAAACTGAGAGACACTTTTTTCAATTTAAGGAACCGCTTTTAAATTTAAGAAAAACCTTAAGCATATGTTAAAATTTAATGTTGGACCTTTAAATTTTGTATATTAAAAAAAAAAAAATTGGACAGGTATTCAATTTACAGGTGCTTAAAAATAGCAAAATTTAAATTTTCGAGCCCTTATAGCTCCTAAACAGGAGATTTGACAAAAAAATTTTGTTAACCGACTCCTACTAATTTCTGAGTATCTAACTTCTCCCAAGACCCTAGCTTGAACCGTTTAGAAGATATGTGAGGCTAAAAATTTTGCAAAAATTGAGTTTTGTGTAATGTTAAATTTTATTACCGTATGGCAACCCTAAACATTTGCCTTTTAAAATTTTATAAAGTTTATGAAACCAGCTATCGTTTGCCGTTTTCAGATTGAAAATATATTTTGAAAACAGAACTCTTGTTATAACAATTTAAATATAGGGCTTTTCCCAACTTTGGGGGGCTGTAGCCCCGTAACAGGTGGGGCTACAGAAAAAAATTCTTCTACAAAATTATTGTTTTGCAAAAACTACCCATGGTTCAAATTTTTTACTCTATTTCAAACGGTGTAAACGTTTTTGTAACCATACGGACGGACGTATATGTTTCAAACCTCAAGAAATAAATCGTCTTCTTAGGAATGAAGTGTCGTATAAATGTTTTGTTGTATGAAAAACTATAGTTCCGAGTTAAAGCGTACGGCACGTGATGAATTTAGTATTTTCTTATTTATTTTTTAATATAAAAAAAAAACATAACGTATCAAAAATACAAAAAAAAATTTCATTAGAAGAAAAAGCACTATACATAAGCTTGAAGCTGGAACATCATGTAAAATTGTAGCAAATGAGTTCGAAGAGTCCGCTCAAAAATTAGCATATTCTACAATGTTTAATTCTAATATTCACAATTATACCTTATATTCACAATTATTGAAAATACCTATAGTATGTTTCATAATCTTCACTAATTCAGAAAGAAACATACGGAAGCAAAAACAAAAAAAATAAACTTTCTTAAAAAATATTTTGTAATTTAAATGTTTTGTAACTTAGGGCCCAACCTAAATCAACGCGTACGGCGAAAAATTTCTGTCAAAAAATTTTGAAATAAGTAATTATGTAAATAAATTTACATGAAAGCAACCCAAATACGCGTAACGCGATATACTGTACCTCGGATTTTTTAATTTTAAAAATTGATAAATAAAAATATTGTCTTCGGTTTTTCTTATATTTTTAAATGTTTTTTTTTAAATTGTACATTGTATGTTTTGATTAAGGTTAAGCCCTGATAATTAAAAATTTTATTTTATATTATAAACATCGAATAATGTTTGACATAAAAACTTTGACATAACGAACGAATATTATATAAGGCGTTTTTTTTTTAAATCACAGCAGAGATCTGAGCACGCTCTAAACAACATAAGCATGTTCTAATGAACAGATCGTGAACAGAGTGCGCTCAGAGCGGTCAGATTTAATAAAAAAACACGAAAAATTAAATTAAATTAAAACATTTTGATTTTTATTTTACAAGTAAAATCTTAAACAAACGTCAAAATGTCTTTAAGAAAAAAAACGATTTTTTTTTTGACAGTTCATGCTCTACTCAGATTTAAAAAATGCCTTTAAAGGAACTGAAGCATGTATTCATCAATTTTTAATTAGGAAACAGAATACATACGGAACGGATACAAAAAAATTTAAATCGTACTAAAATGTTTAGTTTTCTATGACGAACACCATTAACTCGAGTTTTGGCTACTTGACTTCAGTAAATATACCTATGTATATGTTTAGAAATTAAATCAAATTCTCAGAACATTATATATTAGAACAATATTTATATTAAGAATTTAAATCGCTTTGTTTTGTGTAATAACTGTACCACATTATACTCTCTTTAAAGCGACTTTAGCTATAGGAATAAAATTCAAAAATACAACAACGTTTTTATAACTGAAAAAATTATAAATTTTTTTTTAGCAAATTTCAAGGGCAAGCGTTGACAACATTGTTGCAATATATTTTATTACGTATAGGAAAAAAAATATAATTTTTCGTGTTAAATTAGTCTATTATAAATTTCAAAAAACTAATTTTGTATGTAAATTTAAAAGCAAAAATAGCTCGAATCTCGAGCACAGGGCGATACTAGTATTTTATTAAATTATCACCATAGGTAATATATAATTAAGAAATTGTGTACGATACTTAAGTCGTATTCAAAGATATTACCTCCTTGTATGTCAAATTTATTTTTATAATTTTTATTTATCACTAGCAGATTTACCCGGCTTTGCCCCGGAGCGTGCAAATTGTAAAAAAGCAATTTTCAGCCAATTTTTTGAAGTACTACTTTGCTATAAATTAGAAATGGTTCAACCGATTGAGTTCAAATTTTGTATATGTGTTCTTCTTTGAGAATGGAGTTCACTCTATTAACAGGCTTGGAATTTGTTAACCCATACCGACCCGACGATTGTTCAAAAAAAAAATTTGTAAGTAAATTACGTCCAATTTTTGAAAGTAGGTAAAACTTCTTTGAATTAGGGGCATGTTTAAAAAAATGTTTTGTCGAGTTCTTTTAACCGATTGCAAAACAAATACTTTAAAAAACAGTTTGAACGATTATCTCTAACCTTTCTATGCGTGGTGCTTTTTGACAATTTGGTGCTCCTTGACTATAGAGTTGAGGTTGGTGGGTCCCCGACGAATAATGATAGCTCAATTAAAATTTTAATTTTTATTATTATTTAATAATTAGGAAAAGTTTTAAGTGAAACTTGATAAATTTGTTGAAAAATTGCAAGAATAATTCTAAAAAAAGTGTTTTAAAAGAATTTCTTTATTTCATTTTGAAATTAACATGTACTCGTACAGCATGTTTTATTTTTGTATTAACCTTTTTTAATAACATCAACTTAAATTAAAACTCCATTGAGTGGCAACGGAATTGAATTTTATGATGTTTATATTTTATTAGAAAAAAAACTGCAGTTTTACTCTAAAATCTATATTTTAAAAACAACACCTGCAAAGTAGATAAAAAACAAAGACTTACGAAAAAGTGTAGAGAAGGAAAATGTTACATTATTTCAACTTAAAGATATTATTATTCGGATTTTTTATTAGCTTTATTTTTAGTATTATTAATATTATCTCATTTAGCTTTTGCACTATTTGAGACTATTTAAGGAGAGTTTGGTTTTTGGCAAAATGTTAGACCATCAGCTTTAGTAGGTGTAGAGTGATGCTCATATAAAAGAAAAAGTTAGCTACTCGAACCCACTGCAATAGACCAACAAAATTTTACAGAAACTTTGGCCATTACACTTAACTACTTTTGGCAAAATTTCAGACACCCAGCTTCAATAGGAATAGAGTAATGATCATATAATATAAGAAGTTGTATCGCAGCTACCCGAACCCACTACAGTAGACCAATCAAATTTTGCAGAAACTTTGGCCATAAAACTAAACTATTTGTGGCAACACTACGGACATCCAGCTTCAATAGGAACAGAGTAATGTTCATATAAAAAAAGAAATTGAATGGCAGGTACTCGAACCCGTTGACCAAAATGGCTGGATTTCAATAATGATGACGGATATTGAATAACAAGTGATGAAAAAAAACCAAGGGTTTTTAAAAAAGCACATTTTTAAAAATTATATTGTATTACATATTGAGTTTAACTTTGGAAATATTTACTTGGAAATAGTTACTGCTTACTTATAAAATTTACTGCTAACAGTAAAGTTTTTATTTTAAAGTTGTTATAGCCCTTCAATGGGGAAGGCTGCCAAGTTTCTCAAGGATCTAACTTCATCTAACTTCCCTCCCACCGTCTCCCTCCATTTTTTTAGGTTCTAGGTAGTAAATTGTGAATTCCATAAAAATTCGGGATTTTACTTAGAATTATACAATCTAAGCAAAAATGAGTAAAACTGAGAGACACTTTTTTCAATTTAAGGAACCGCTTTTAAATTTAAGAAAAACCTTAAGCATATGTTAAAATTTAATGTTGGACCTTTAAATTTTGTATATTAAAAAAAAAAAAATTGGACAGGTATTCAATTTACAGGTGCTTAAAAATAGCAAAATTTAAATTTTCGAGCCCTTATAGCTCCTAAACAGGAGGTTTGACAAAAAAATTTTGTTAACCGACTCCTACTAATTTCTGAGTATCTAACTTCTCCCAAGACCCTAGCTTGAACCGTTTAGAAGATATGTGAGGCTAAAAATTTTGCAAAAATTGAGTTTTGTGTAATGTTAAATTTTATTACCGTATGGCAACCCTAAACATTTGCCTTTTAAAATTTTATAAAGTTTATGAAACCAGCTATCGTTTGCCGTTTTCAGATTGAAAATATATTTTGAAAACAGAACTCTTGTTATAACAATTTAAATATAGGGCTTTTCCCAACTTTGGGGGGCTGTAGCCCCGTAACAGGTGGGGCTACAGAAAAAAATTCTTCTACAAAATTATTGTTTTGCAAAAACTACCCATGGTTCAAATTTTTTACTCTATTTCAAACGGTGTAAACGTTTTTGTAACCATACGGACGGACGTATATGTTTCAAACCTCAAGAAATAAATCGTCTTCTTAGGAATGAAGTGTCGTATAAATGTTTTGTTGTATGAAAAACTATAGTTCCGAGTTATATGCATTTTAAGAAAGGGTAGCTTTGATATTTTATAATATTTCTAACCCATAATAAATTTTAAATAAAAGTTCTACATAATTCGGTATTTAAAAACATTTTTTAATATACTCTCTACCCAAAACTAATATTGGAATATCGTTTAATTTTGTGGTGGTTTAAAAATTCAATTGTTTAATTCATTACTTATTAGTGTTTGTTCCTTCTTTTATATTTGGTAAACAGCTTTTGGTTGTATTCATATAATATCTTAATAAATATAATAAACAGATAATATATGTAAATTTTATTTCCTTCGTTAAGCGATTATTATTTATTAAAATATTCTTCAATTATTATAATGTCATGGACCAGCGAACATGCAAACCGCTACAACAATTGTGTATACCACATAACACATTATATAATATAGCCAATACAATTATTATTTATTAAATTCACTAATTTTTTCAAAGTGATTTTATATTTATTTATTTTTAAAACATTTATACCACAACCACATGCTCAGACGCGTTTTATATATATTATGAATTGAAATTTATTATTCATGAATTTGTTGATTAGTTTTATAACTAAGCTGCAACTGTATTTAATGCTAAGGCAAATACAATATTAGAGAACAAACACAGCTGAATTTCATACTTTAGTGAAACAAGACCCACACTAATTCAAAATAAAATTGTGTTTAGAATAGTAGGTAAGGTATCTAACTAATGAGGAAGTATAGGTTAGGTATATTTTACTATTTACAAATTCCTACCTAGTATTACTCTCTCTCTCACTTATCACATTTCACAACGTTCATGGTTCATCTTTATAGAATTGTTTATTTGTTTTGTTGTTACACAATTTGTTCGTTTATTTTAATTAGGTTTTGGCTAAAAATGCAGGTAAAATACTTAAAAATTGATTTTGTATATTTAGTTTAACTTGTATCTCACGTCAGTGTTTTGCTCGCGGTCGTGTTTTTTTAAGTGACGACTGCCGATCGAAAAAAATTTGGTTTTATATATTATGAAAGCCAGTTTAAAAAAATGGTAAATATGTACGTATCTACAACCTACATACGAACATGTAAAAATTTAAGAACACATATTGTGAAAACTTTTTATTAGCATCTTCTCTCCTTCCATATAAAATTTGGCAAAGAAACAGATTTTCTAATATTAATCAGAGTTGTGAGGTTGTTTTTTTTTAATAAATATTTGTTTGTTTAAATGTTAATTTAATTTTATATATAAAAATATATATTTATTTACGTATTTATTATATTAATTTAAACAAATTTTGTTATCGTATCAGATTATAACAGATAATATATAAATTTACTACCTACCTAAGTTGGTGAAAATATATAATAAATTATGGGTTTTCAATAGAATTTATTTTGATCTAGTCTACGATTTTCTAGCATTTAGCACGCATAACAATATTTTATAATAAAACTAAATAAAGGCAGTCACTGTTTTTCTTTAAAAAAATGTATCATAAAATATAAACCTAGATATTAAAAAGTTATGAACTAAGGTCTACCTAAAATAATTATCATTTTTAGATTAATTTTTTATTTGAATAAAGTAATATAAATCTATTTAATTGGTGCAAGAAAAATACTTAATTTGTAGTGTAAAACTAATAACACAGTATGTTAAAATTGTATTTATTAGAAAGCGGTGAAATCAAATATAAAATAGTTACAGGTCTGAAAATTATTGTATTATAATTTGTTTGATACATTTTGCTTGCTTGTTTGCTTTTTCTGCAAATTTTGAATTTAAAAATGGGTCTATAATATAAAAAAAATGGAATGTATTTATCTATTTCTACTATTTAATATGTATCTACCTATTTAATTATAATTTATGAGTTATGAAGTTATGAATATTTGTATAAGTGGATACAAACTATCTATTATTTATACTATTTCTGTCTATACTTTTTATTGCTTCTAGTTTATTGCTGCAAAAGAATATAGTGCTGACAATTTAAAAGTTTTAAATTTTAATAACTTTCAATATGTTATTTCATTATTGGGCAGTTCACAAATTATGTATTCCGTTTTTTGTCATTTTCTATTCTCATCTCTTTGTTTTTGTCTATAATAGTTTCCTTGACAAATCTTGAAGTCTAAAAACAAGTCCTTGTCTACTTCCAAATTTTTTTATTATACTCTACCCGAGGAATAGGTATAGGATCAAAAGAATCAAGCTAGATATGGAAATGTATACATTAATTATCATCGTTTTTTGATTACGATGATTATTACTCGAAGTTTAATAATGCTATTTTGATGAATTTATATGTAGAATGTGGATTTCTAATGAAGAAAGGAAGTCGGGAATTCCGATCCTCCCATTTGCATCAAACTTTCGGTTAAAGGATGTTAAATTATTTTTCTAATATGTTGCTGAAAGCTGAGTTGAATGAAATTGATGGTTCAGAAAGCTGCCAGATAGCTGTGAAAAAACGGGGAAGAGTGTAGTAGAGTAGATTGTGTCAATTCTAGGATACGTGTATGACCGTAATATGAACATTATATCATCCGCTCAATTTCTTTTGTAAATACACATCTTATTAGACCTTCAGTTATGTACAAAAGAAAATTTAAGTTGAAAGCCAGTTCTTTAAACCTCTCATATTTCCAGTGCACAAACTATATTTAACTCAGACGTTGGACATTAAAGTAACTACTATTGACATTGAGTAATGCTCAAATAAAACCAGCAGCTGTATAGCAACTACTTCAACCCAGGAGTAGACGAACTAAATTTTGCACAATCTTTGGCCATAAAACTTAACCATTTTTGGCAAAATATCAGAAACCTTTAAATTTTGCACAAACTTTGACCATAAAAGTAAACTATTTTGTGGCAAAATTTCAGATACCCTGCATCATTAGGTATAGAGTAATGCTTATATAAAAAAGAATTTGTATGACAGCTATTAGAACCGTGGAGCAAACTGTAACAAATTTTTACAACCGCATGATTATAAGTCAAAAGGGAATACTAAATTTACTATTACGTTTGTGACGCAGAGAAGGGGAAGGGGACTAGAAATAAACAAAAAAGTATGGATATGGAAAATTAAATCGATCTAGCTATGTTAAAATTAAAACTGGGCAAGTAAAGTAATAGGATAAATTACTTGGCAAAGCTTGATATTACTCGGACGAACTTTTAGGGTAGGCCCATTTTTTTGTTTTTTTAGACATTAGACATTATTTATTCCAACTTTTAGGGTGGCCAACTTTAGGGGCAGGGTTAGTAAAATTTGTTTTTAAATATTTTACTCTTTTATATATATTTTTGTTATTAAAGCATAAGGGAATTAAATAACGACTTATTTTATTTTATATACTTAGTGGGTATGTACTGTTATCTAAAAGTTGACAAGGACAACTATAATCTTCCTCGTTTAATTTGTGTTTGCCTAATCTTATACGTCATGATTTTAAGAAATTATGAGACTGGCTATGTATCGTGGGTATATATTATTGCCGTGTGCCTTGATGTGAGTACTGTAAAAATATATATAAGAGTGTATATAATGTTATTAGAGAGAGTAAATAAATACTATTATTTATTACGTAAATTAAATCTCTTCTAAATCAAATAAGATTCTGCTAAACAATAAAAACTTTGAACAAATATTATTTTTCTCAAATTATTTGAAACTTTAAAAGTTTATCCGAATTTATCCCTTTTTCTATTATCTTAACTCAATTATAATAGGTAAAAACACATAGAACGTGTATTAACCTATTAACAAACGAGAAATTAATATTCAATTGCGACAATCTGCGATACTGAGACAGATATTAAACAAGTGATGAAAAAAAACCAAGGGTTTTTAAAAAAGCACATTTTCAAATTTATATTGTATTACATACTGAGTTTAACTTTGGAAATATTTACTTGGAAATAGTTACTGCTTACTTATAAAATTTACTGCTAACAGTAAAGTTTTTATTTTAAAGTTGTTATAGCCCTTCAATGGGGAAGGATGCCAAGTTTCTCAAGGATTTAACTTCATCTAACTCCCCCTCCCCCTCCGTCCCCCTTCATTTTTTTAGGTTCTAGGAATTAAATTGTGAATTCCACAAAAATTTGGAATTTTAATTAGAATTACACAATCTAAGAAAAAATGGGCAAAACTGAGAGACCGCTTTTAAATTTAAGAAAAACCTTTAACATATGTTAAAATATAATGTTGGGCCTTTAAATTTTGTATATTAATAAAAAAAAAATTGGACAGGTATTCAAGTTACAGGTGCTTAAAAATAGCAAAATTTAAATTTTCGATCCCTTATAGCTCCTAAACAGGGGGCTTAAAAAAAAAATTTTATTAACCGGCTCCTATTAATATTTGAGGATCTAACTTCTCCCAAAATTTCAAGATCCTATCTTAAACCGTTTAGGAGATATATGGGACCAAAAATTTTGCAAAAATTGAGTTTTATATAATGGTAAATTTTAGTACCGTATGGCAATCCTATACATTTAAGCGACATATTTTTGTAAAGCCTATAAAAGCAGCTTTCTTCCACCGTTTTTTTGATTGAAAATAAATTTAACAGAACTCTTGCTATATCAATTTAAATATAGGGCTTTTTTGGAATTTGCAGGGGCTGTAGCTTTGTTACCCTTCAAAATTAAGAAAAACCTTTGACACATGTTGAAATATAATTATAGAGCTTTGAATTTTGTATATCACTAAAAAAAATTTGGACAGGTATTCAAGTTACAGGTGTTTAAAAATAGCAAAATTTCAATTTTCGAGCCCTTATAGCTCCTAAGCATGGGGCTTGACAAAAAAATTTTGTTAACCGACTCCTACTAGTTTCTTAGTATCTAACTTCTCCCAAAATTTCAAAACCCTAGCTTGAACCGTTCAGAAGATGTGTGGCCAAAAAATTTGCAAAAATTGAGTTTTGTGTAATGTTAAATTTTAGTACTGTATGGCAACCCTAAATATTTGCCTTTTAAATATTTATAAAATTTATGAAACCAGCTATCGTTTGCGTTTTCAGATTGAAAATATATCTAACAGAACTCTTATAACAATTTAAATATAGGGCTTTCTCCAACTTTGCGGGACTGTAGCCCCGTAACAGGTGGGGCTAGAGAAAAAAATTCTTCTACGAAATTATTTTTTTTACGAAAACTACCCATGCTTAAAATTTCTTTACACTATTTCAAACGGTGTAAAAGTTTTTGTAAACATACGGACGGACGGACGGACAGAGTGAAGCTATATAGGCACATTTTTACAAAATTTTTTGAAAATGTGCTAACAACGGCTAAGACTGATAAGAAGTGGATAAAAAATACCATATTATGCACATCTTAGGTAAATTTCGTAAAAATTCTACCTAAAATAAACCGTTTTCGGTGTTGAATCGCTTAAATTGAGGGAGTCTGAATAAATTTGCTATACGTAAACCTGGTAACATGTGGATTTTAATTTAAAAAAAAAATATTAAGACATTATATTGAAATCTTTGGCGAACCGACACCCATTTCAGTTCTCCGAGCATATACTGTTCTTCCATTCCTTCTTGAGATAATTCGCACTGCTTCATTCTATAGAATTTGTAGTTTATCTTTTTTATTCGCATTACATAAAAAAGGTATGTAAACATAGTTATCAAGGTTTGGTAAAATTATTTTATTGTATAATAAAATTGTAGAATTCAACTTCAGTTTTTTTCGCATTTTACCCAAATAGGCAATTTTTTGTGTTATTTTAAGTGCAACATATTCAGCATGTTAATCTTAATTTAATTTTCCGCCATTAATCGAAACCCTAAATAATTTATTTCATTAATTCTTTCTCATCGGTTATTAATTGCCATGCATTTCGTTTTATCAAAACTTAATTTCAATTTGTTCATACATAGCCAATTATATAAACTTTGGAAATCCTGATTAATTTTGTCACAACATTCGTTTATATCTCTGTCTACCTTTGTGCTGTAGGTTACTAGTAATGTAACTATGGACCATGGTTCCGGATCCTAGAACTTTTTGATCGAATTTAGGACAAACAAGTATAAATCCGAAAACAATGAAGATAGGACCTTCAAATTGAATTGAATGAATTACTGAACAAACTGAAGTGCCAAAATCAACACTTAGAAGCTAGTGAGACGAAATTAATAAAAATGTATCAAATTAAAAAATACAATGAACAAAAATAGAATATAATTATCGAAATTGATAAGGCATCATTTCCAAAAGTCATTCAAAATGAAAAAGTTTTTGGGAAAAATTGGTTGGGAACATTTTAAAGCAAATGTATTAATTTGTACCGTAGCAAATAATAGGCTTAAGCTTGACGAGTGCCATGAACTCTTTAGTAAACTTTTTCCGGTTTATCTAAGAAAACTGAGCATGATTAAGAATAAAATCGGTTATTAGCAATTACAGCTTTATATTAATGAAACAAACAAAAAAATAATGTCTACCTCAAATGAAATTTCAGAGGACCAAGGGAATACCGAAACAAAAACATCATCGAATTCAATAAAAGAAACTTCAACATCAACAAATTCAAAAAATTTAATTTTAATATCATCAAATTTTAGTAACAAACAAGTGATGAAAAAAACCAAGGGTTTTTAAAAAAGCACATTTTTAAAAGTAATATAGTGTTTCATACTGAGTATTTTATCAGAGTATAATGTTGAAGCTTTAATGTTAACGTTTAATTTAGGAAATATATACGTTGGTGACTAAGTTGCTACTTACTTATAAGAACAGTAATTTTTTTAATTCCCTCATGCCCCTCTATGGGGAAAGTTACCCAATTTCGCAAGGATCAAATCCTCACTACTCCCCTTACCCCAACTTTTTTAGGTTCAAGGAATTAAATTGTGAATTTTACCAAAATTTGGAATTTTATTTAGAATTTTACTATATAAGCAAATATGTATATTAACAAAAAAAAATTTGAACGGGTATTCAAGTTACAAGTTTCAAGTTTAAAAATAGCAAAATTTCAATTTTCGAGCCAATATAAATATAGGGCTTTTTTTGGAATTTGCCAGGGCTGTAGCTTCGTCACCCTTCAGAATTAAGAAAAACCTTTGACACATGTTGAAATATAATTAAAGAGCTTTCAATTTTGTAAATCACAAAAATAAAATTTGAACAGGTATTCAAGTTACAGGTGTTTAAAAATAGCAAAATTTCAATCTTCGGGCTCTTATAGCTGCAAAACAGGGGAAGTAACAAAACTTCTACTTATTTCTGAGGATCTAACTACTCCCAAAATTTCAAGACCCTAGTTTGGCCCGTATAGAAGATATGTGTAGCCAAAAATTTTGCAAAAATTGAGTTTTGCATAATGGTAAATTTTAGTACCGTATGGCAACCCTAAACATTTGTATTTTAAAAATTTAATTTATAAAACCATCTTTTGCCGTTTTCAGATTGAAAATACACTTAATAGAACTATTGTTATAACAATTTAAATATAGGGCTTTTCCCAACTTTGGGGGGCTGCAGCTCCGTAACGGATTAATAGATTTAAAATTTCTTTTCTCTATTTCAAACGATGTAAAAGTTTTTGTAAGCATAAGGACAGACGGACGGACAGAGTGAAACTATATAGGCACATTTTTACAAAATTTTTTGAAAATGTGCTAAAAACTGTTAAAAGTAGATGTTCCTTCAGCAAATCCAGGAACTAAAACCAACAGTAAATTAAATAAATATCTATCAAAAATATGGAGTAAAAAAAAAAATCTGTAAGTAAAAATATCAATCACAATAGTGATACTAATAATAATAATAACAACAACAACAACAACAACAACAACAATAATAATAATAATATAAATTATGATAACTATACGAATAATATTCACAACACCAATATTGCTAAAGATTTTCCAAGATGCAATTATACAAATTGAGTGAAAGGCGAAACACTAAAACCTCAAATTGAAAACGAATTTGCAAACAAAATTGTTACAGAAAAATTGTTTAAAAGATGACAGCATTTATGTGCTCTTGCGGTTAAGAGACTACAGGATTTCAATAATTTTAGACCTTTCTTATCATATTTTTACGACTAAAGTGATATGTGTTATCATAGCATATGACAAACGAATCTTAAAGTATTAATAAATCAAGATGGCTTACCAACAAATTATAAAGAACTTTGTAAAATATGTTATAAATCCGACGATAAAGTAAGAATTCTCAAAGAAGATGTTAACAAAGATTTAAAATCATACAGAATACACATAGATAATAAACATAGAGATTACCTTTAAAAAGTTACAGAAAATTGAAATAATTATATGAACCCTATTTCTAAATGATGGATACCTTCAATAACATAAATAAAATTAAATCAATAAATATTCTATTCTATTAGAAGTATGAGAAATAAATTAGACGATTTAATTTTATTGATTAAAATGCTCTCTCCAGACATTGTTATTCTAAAAGAAACATGGATTTACTCATCTAAAATCCCATTTATGCAGATTTCTGAATTTCCAGCCATTAATTCATGTCCAGGATTCACGTGAAAACCACTGGTCCGATTGTCCCAAAATTTTAAAGGAATAATTCTGGGAGCCCGGGGGGTGACATAGGCTATGTCGCATTTTTATAAGTCAACAGGTTGCGGCTCCAGAGCCGTTTTAAGCTTTTTCGTTTTTTTGATGTCGAGTCGAAACGGTTTGACCGATTAACTTGAAATTTTGCACAAATGTTTGTGTTACCAACCGGAATTAGTTGTATACATTTGGTTCGAATAAATTAATCCATTTCGGCATGGCGGGCTTCCAAAATATTTTGTGTTTCCGAATTGTGTCCAATTTTACAGGGTGGTTTCGCAGTCGAAAAGAGAGTCTGGCACAAATTTTTGTTGAGTTCTGCTAACACGTTTGGGCATGAGGGCGCAAAGAAGCTTTTTCAATGTTTTTGATGTTGAGTCAAAAGCGTTTGACAAATTGACTTGAAATTTTGCACAAATGTTCCTCTTAGCAACCGGAATTAGTTGTATAAATTTGGTTGGAATAAATTAACCCATTTCGACCTGGCGGACTTTCAAAAAATTTTGTGTTTTCGATTTGTGTCTAATTTTACAGGTTGATTTGTAGTCTAAAAAAGAGGATGCAAAAAGTTTTAGTTAAGTTCGAGTAACCCGTTTTCCACGACGACGCTATGAAGTTTTCTATAAATTTTATTTTCTTATACGATTAAAAGTATTTTATTGAAAATTTTGTACCAGCATTTTAATTAAAACCCGCAGGGTTAATTTGGTTTTGACCTGTTTGTGCGTTTTGAAGAAAGATTCAATGAAATTTTCAGTTTTCTTCAAATGAAATCTAAAAATCAAAAAATTCAATTTCTTATATATAATGCTTAAATACATAGTATTTTAAAACAGTTTTTCCAAAAAATAAGCCTACATTTCTCTCATTAAATCATAAAAAAACTAGGAAGAGCGTATTACAACTTTCAGGTAAGTACTTAACAAAATATAAGTTGAAAAGCAAATTTTTAAACATTTTCTAAACCATCGACTATAGTTCATTCAAACGTTGGCAATTCAAGAAAACTACTATTGACATAGTATAATGACATAATGGCAAATTTAGTATCCCCTTTTGACCTATAGTCATTTTAATTAAGTTAACATTATTCGCCGGAAACCTACCATCCTCAACTATATCTTCAAGGAGCACCAAATTGTCAAGAAGCACCATGTATAGAAAAATTAGAGATAATCGTTCAAATTGTTTTGCAAACTGTTTTTAAAGTTTTCGTTTCGCAATCGATTAAAAGAACTCAACAAAACATGTTTTTAAGTATTCCCCTAATTGAAAGAAGTTGTACCTACTTTCAAAAATTGGACGTAATGTACTTACAAATTTTTTTTGAACAATCGTCTGGTCGGCAGGGGTTAACAACTTCCAAGTCTATTAGTAAATTGAACTTCATTTTCAAAGAAGAACACATATACAAAATTTGAAGTTATTCGGTCAAATCATTTTTAATATATAACAAAGCAACGAAAAAACCTATAAAAAGCTGTTGGGCCACGATGGGTTAACGGAACTCCACAAATATTTTTTTGTGGCTTCATTTATAAGCAAAGTAGCATTTCAAAAAATTAGCTGAAACTTGTTTTTTTACAATTTGCAAGCTTCCGGGCAACGCCGGGTAAATCTGCTAGTGATAAAATAATTATCATTATTATTCAATACATAAATTCATTGGGTATTCTTCTTAAAACATTATAATAAGAACTGCATCATTGTAGGTGACACAAACATTGATTTACTCAAAAGTAATGAAATCAGTAGCACTTATGTTAACATAATTGATTCATACAAATTTAATATTCTCAACGATACTACTGTCTGCGGAATTACTCATCAAACCTGCAATTGACGCTTTGCCAAATTGATTGTAGTCATGGAAGTATTCTCGATCATGTTGTTGCCAACCCTAAAACCTTTAAAGCATTAATCAAATCATATTATAATCCCATAAGTGACCACAAAATTTTTAATATTAATATTGAAAAATCCGACATTAAACGTCAACCAATGACAAGACTAACTATAGAAAAAGCAAAAAAGCGTTTTATGGGCTAACGAACATACAAAATAATTCAGGATAACTAAACAACTAATAGGGCTAACTTCATGAAATTTGTGCTGTAGGTTACTAGTAATAAGACTACGGCATGGATTGCAAACTGCCAAGTTCGGACTATGGGTTCGGAACCTAGAACGTTTTCATCGAATTTAGTCCAAACAAGCATAACTCCGAAACCAGTGTAGAATTTGGTATCCAAATTTGCTATCAGAGGCATACTGATGTCCTATGTCCTTAGATTCCTTCAAATTTAGAACCAATTGGAGTAGTGGGTTCGGGACCATCGCCACAGTTCCGAAGACCTTAAAGCATATAATTGAAACTAATAAAAAAAAGGAGCTTAAGATTAAGATAGGACTTGCAAATGTGTACAAAGATTAACTTGTATTAAAACAACGGCGGGACTGTATATGGGCGAAATAGTTGAAGTGGAATAGTGGTTTGCGTACCACCCGCTTACTCCCAAGACCTTAAAGCATGTATTCGAAATTAATAAAGATTGTAACTTGAAATAAATATAGAAGGTTTAAATTTGGTATAACGGTGTTTTTTCCTATTTCCTTTGTGTCCCCGAAAATTTACACTTAATTGTAGTGGTGGTGCAGGTGCCTCCCTAGAAATGCCAAAATTAAAAAGCTTATCTTCGAAATTCATGAAGATAGAAACTTTAAATTTGATACACGAGGGTTCTTTCCTATTTCCATTCTTATTATAAATTTATAAACACTTTTTTTTAATTTTTATTATATCATATATTTTATTAAATTATTACCATAGGTAATATATAATTAAGACATTGTTTACGATACTGAAGTTGTATTTTTATAACTATAAATGAATTATATTAAAAATCTAAATTTGTTATTGTATTTTAATAATACATTTATTGCATATTTTGTGTTTATAAGCTTTATAGGTTGATAAACTAACAATTTAAAATAATTACAATTTTGGAAAATAGCTTTGTGAATAGCATTAATATAGCTTTGATTAGATTTTTATCACAAAATTTAACAAATAAAATTTTTTCTATTTTAAAATTGAATTGGAATAAATGTATTTAACATTTATTTCAAGTCTCTTTGTTTTTTAATATTTTTAAATAGATAAATTAGTAAGAATTTTGAATTTTTTGAAAAGATAAAGTAATTAGCAAATTTTGCTAGTTATGGATTTAATCTGCAACCTTCAGCAGGTTAACACTGTTTTCTAATTTAAGCATAAAATTAAATTATTTAATATTAAATTTAAATTATTTATTAATTTTTTCATTTCTATCATTTCTTTGCTAATTTAAAATAAAATATACATTAAATTACATAAAATAATAAATTTTTTTTCTAAGTCAAATTTTAATTTCACTTGTGACTCGGCAAATATGCCCGCATCTCCAATGGCGGCAAGTTAAGTATCTTTCTTTTATAGATTTTTTAATAAAATTTATTTATTTTTTACAATTGAATTTCATTCATTTACTTAAATTTTTTACTTAACCAAATTTTTTTTTTTTTTTAATTTTTAATTGTTAACATTTAATTTTTTTTTTTTTGTGATATATTTTACATTTAATTATATACCGGACGTGATTTGTTTTGTTTACATTAAATTTAACATTGCTTTTTTTTCAAAATTGAAGATTACTTTTCATTTAATATCCACTAGTTGTAAACAAATCAAATAAAATATATCCATCTCATTCCCCCGGATGGTAATATTCTTGTTATTAAAATGGCTCATTAGTTAATACCATCAATATAATGTCATCGTAATTCCAATTTGTATTTTTATACCCGTATGACTATATAGTCAAAGGGTATAATAAATTTGGCATTACGTTTGCGACGTAGAGAAGGAGGGGGGTAGATATAGGCTCAAGTGTATGAATCGGATCAGAATCGAAAAATAAATCGATTTAGCTATGTATGTCCGTCCGTATGTCCGTCCGTTCGTCTGTCCGTCCGTCCGTCCGTCACCACGATAACTCAAAAACTAAAGGACCAAAGGAGCATTTTCGCAAATTAGTTTTTGTGCAATAGCCGTCATCGCTAATCCACCTATTTTGGTCCATGGGTTCGGGTAGCTGCCATACAACTTCTTTTTTTATATGAGTATTACTCTGTATCTATTACAGCTGCGTGTCTGAAATCTTGCCAAAAGTAGTTTAGTTTTATGGCCAAAGTTTCTGCAAAATTTGGTTGGTCTAGTGCAGTGGGTTCGAGTAGCTGCTACACAACTCCTTCTTTTATATGAGCATTACTCTATACCTATCAAAGCTGGGTGTCTGAAATTTTGCCAAAAGTAGTTTAGTTTTATGGCTAAAGTTTCTGCAAAATTTGGTTGGTCTAGTGCAGTGGGTTCGAGTAGCTGCCATACAACTTCTTATTTTATATGAGCATTACCCTCCATCTAATGAAGCTGGGTGTCTGAAATTTTGTTAAAAATAGTTTAGTGTAAAGGCCAAAGTATCTGCAAAATTTGGTTGGTCTACTGTAGAGAGTTCGAGTAGCTGCCATACAACTCCTTCTTTTATATGAGCATTACACTACACCTAATGAAGCTGGGTGTATGAAACTTTGCCAAAAAAAGTTTAGTATAATGGCCAAAGTTACAGTAAAATTTGGTTGGTCTACTGCAGAAAGTTCGAGTAGCTGCCATACAACTGCTTTTTTTTTAATGAGTATTCCACTACAATTAATAAAGCTGTATGTTTGAAATTTTGCCAAAAGTAATTAACCGGATGATATAATGTACATATATGTTATGATCATACGGGTATCCCAGAGTTGACACAGTCTACTCTATTACACTCTTCCTCGTTTTTTTTTTTTAATATGATATTATACTAAAATTTATTAATTTTTTTTATGCATAAAAGAAAGTAATGTTCTGAAATTTTCAGTTCATTTCTTTCCAATTAATTAATTAAAACTATTTAAATAAATTCAAATATTTACATATACGTGCATACTTTTACTTGCACGTAGATTCTGTTGTGATTGAATTTTTGTTTGTGACTAAGTTCAATAAGGTCTAGCTAAAAACTGTTGAATGGTGTTTATAAACCGATTGCCCACTCATAGCAGAATATATTTTCAAAAGAGAAAAAAGGAAAAAATAAATTTTTTTTAAATCACGTTTTTCACAAAATTTAAATTTTTATTTATTTTTTTTTTTTTATACCCTACACCTATAGAATAGGTAAAGGGGTATATTAACTTTGGTATGGTGTTTGTAACCACCTAAAGGAAGCGAGCTAGATATGGAAAAGTATATATATTTGTGATCAGCGTGACCGCCTTAGTCGATATAGCCATGTCCGTCCGTCCGTCCGTCCGTAGGCACGATAACTCAAAAAATAATGGAGCTATCTTGATGAAATTTTAACTGTAGGTTACTAGGACTGAAAGTACGGCGGGGATTGCATATGGGCGAAATCGGCCCATGGGTTCGGATTCTGGACCTTTTAATCGGTTTCAGGGCTAACGAACAAATATAAAAAATCACGATAACTCAACAACTAATGACGCTATCTTCATCAAATTTGTGCTGTAGGTTACTAGTAATGAAACTACTTCGGGAATTGCGTAAGGTCGGGATTGGACCATGGGTTCGGAACCTAGAAATTTTTGATTGAATATAGGCCAAACGAGCATAATTCCGAAACCAATGAAGATAGAACCTTCAAATTTAGTATCAGGGTGTCCCTTCCTATTTCCTAAGTGTCTTGTGAATTTGGGTCCCATTGGAGTAGTGGGTCGGGGACCAGCCACACATTTCCGAAGACCTTAAAGCATATCTTTAAAATTAATAAAGATAACAACTTGAAAAAATGTAGAAGCTTCCAATTTGCCACAAGGGTGTTCTTTACTATCTCTTGCGTGTTCCCCTAATTTGGGATCAATTGGAGTGGTGGTTCTGTTCCCCTCTCAGACCTCCCAAGTTTTAAAGGCTTATAATCGAAATTACTAAAAATAGTTACTTAAAATTAGGATAGACCGTTCAAATTGTGTACAAGGGTTAACTAGTACTATAAGTACAGCGCGGACTATATAAGGGCGAAATCAGCCCAACGGTTCGGATTCCGGACCTTTTAATCGATGTCAGGGCTAAGGAACATATATAAAAAATCACGATAACTCAACAACTAATGAGGCTATCTTCATGAAATTTGTGCCGTAGGTTATTGGCAGCGAAACTACGGCGGTGATTACGTACGGTGAGGATTGGACAATGGGTTCGGAACTTAGAACTTTTTGATCGAATTTAGGCCAAACGAGCATAATTCCGAAACCAATGAAGATAGAACCTCCAAATTTGGTATCAGGGTGTCCCTTCCTATTTCGTAAGTGTCTTTGAAATTTGGGCCCCATTGGAGTAGTAGATCGGGGACCAGCAACTCAGTTCTTAGGCCCTTAAAGCATATTTTCGAAATTAATAAAGATAGTAACTTGAAACAAATGTAGAAGCTTCCAATTTGCCACAAGGGTGTTCTTTACTATTTCTTGCGTGCCCCCTAATTTGGGATCAATTGGAGTGGTGGTTCAGCACCTTTCTTAGACCCCCCAATGTGTAAAAGCTTATCATCGAAATTAATAAAACTAGTAACTTAAAATTAAGATAGAGCGTTCCAATTGTATACAAGGGTTAACTAGTATTGAAAGTATGACGGGACTGCATATGGGTGAAATCGTACCATAATTTCGGGTCCTGGAACCCTTGAAAAGTTCAAGGACTAACAAACATATATCTTACAAACACCATAACTCAAAAAATAATGCCGGTATTTTGATGAAATTTAACAGTAGGTTACTAGTAATGAAAGTACCATGGGAATGGGATGTGGTCGAGTTTAATTTCGAAGCCAAAGAATATATTTCCTATGTCCTATGTGTCTCCGAAATCTAGACTTAATTGTAGTGGTTCAGCTATGTTTGCTGCATTTATGTGAAATTTATTTTTATGTTTAAATGAATTATATGAAAAGGTGTAAATTTTTAATTGTATTTTAGAAATACATTTATTGCATATTTTGCGTTTATAAGCTTTTCTATTAGGTATATAAACTAACCATTTAAAATAATTGCAATTTTTAAAAATTTGGATTATTAAATATATTATGCTTTGATTATCTTTTTATCACAAAATTTAATAATTAGAATTTTTTCATTTTGTAATTGAATTGGAATAAATATATTTTCATTAATTTCAAGTTTGTTTGTTTTTTAATATTTTTAAATAGATAAATTAGTAAGAATTTGTAATATTTTTTAATAGATAGGGTAATTAGAAAATGTTTTTAGTATTATACAGTTAATTTGGTTAGCTATGTCTTACGATCAAATTAATAACAGCTTCTATGGTGTTAAAATGACTTATGGATATGTCCTTAAATTTGAACCAAATAGGTGTAGGGTATTTCTAAGTCGGTTGCACCAACTGACTGTTTCTTTACTTATTTCTAATTTTATTAATTATTATTAAAAATTGTCAATTTTCGTATTAATATTTGTAATATTCGCGGCCTACAAGGTAATTTTCATGGCGTAGAATATCATCTTAACTCTACAAAACCAGCAATCCTAGCCTTTGGTGAAACACAGGTCAGTGAACTGAATGATAATTTTCATGTTACTGGCTTCTCACTTGTTTCACATTCGTACCCAAAGGAGGAATCGCGATCTACATTAAAAATGACATTGATTTCAACAACCTAGGTAAATATAAACCTTCTAGCTCAACCTTCTACTATATTTGGGTTAAAATTCTCGTTGAAAAACATGTGATACATTTCAGTTTTTTATACAGATCACCCAATTCAAATGAACAAGAAACTGCTGTGGAAATTGACAATCTCTCAAACCAGATCAATGAAATTTTGAAATCGTGTCCAAAAAGCGAAATTGTCCTGGCAGGGGATTTCGACGTACACAGCAAGAACTGGCTTAATTTTTCAAGTAACTCTTCTTTGAGTCAAAACTCAATTGGGAAACAAGTTGAATTATTTTCCTCACTGTTCCATCTTTCTCAACTTGTCCAAAATCCCACTAGGGTCCCCGACCGAGCTGATCAAGAGGGTCACCTCTTGGATCTGTTTTTAACCTTTAACCACTCACCCTGAAAAATATGTAGTTTCAGTTGGTTGTCCCCTGGGGGGGTCTGACCACTATCTGGTAACCACAAGCTTCCCGGTAAGCACATTAGCCAGCCGAAAGATTCCTCCCAAAAAATTAGTATGGCAATATAGTCGTGCTTACTAGGAGGGTTTAAACAATTTTTTCAAAGCATTCGTCTGGTCATTGTGCTTTCGCGGTAAAAATGTCAACTTCGCTGCAAATGCGATTAGTGAAACAATTTTACTTGGAATGAGGTTGTGTATTCCTCACTCCATGAAAAGTATTAAACGAGAATCCAGAGCATGGTTTAATCGCACTTGCAAAGAAGCCATTCGTAAAAAGGAGAAGGCTTTTAAGCAATACCGGAACAGCGGGAGTCTGGCAGGACCAACTATATCGTGGTTCGAAACAGATGCAAGAGAGTTATCAATAAGCAAAAATTCTTATTCAACCGAGGGTTGAAACGCAAACTCCTACATATGCCTAAGAATAGCAAATCATTTGCAAAAAATCATTTTGGACGTTTGCAAAAAATCTAAAGGAGGACACTAGTGGGTCCTCCCTCCCTCCGCTTTTTGGTAAAAACAACTCAATTGTTTCAGATTCAAAAGAAAAGGCGAACTTGTTTGGCAAACAATTTTCCTTTAACTCAACACTGCCACAGTCAACTCAAAGACCACCAAATATTCCAGAAATTGGCTGGTCCTTTGGTAGAATTTACTTTAGGACGCGAGCAGTGATGAAAATCTTGAAGAATCTAGATACAAACAAGTCAGCAGGTCCCGATGGAATTACAACCATGGTTCTTAAAAGAACCTACTCTACCATTTCAAAATCTCTACTCAAACTCTTCTATTTATCCTTTACTTCGGGTATTCATCCTGCCTAATGGAAGATTGCGCGCGTTTTTGTATTTCCAAAAAAAGGTAATAAAAGCGATCTCTCTAACTACCGCCCTATAGCTATAACTTCGGTCCTTTCCAAAGTAATGGAAAAAATTATAAACCAAAAGCTATTGAAGTATCTGGATCATAAAGGTTTGCTTCATGTTCGTCAATACAGGTTCAGAGCCCGTCGTTCAACTGGTGGTCTCATGACATACCTTTGTGAAAAGCTCAATATTAGTCTTCATCATTCCGGTGAATCTGACGTTGTAACACTTGATATTTCTAAAGCTTTCGAACGTGTATGGCATGCTGCTTTGTTAGCAAAATGCGGAGCAATGGGGTTAGGTAGTGTTTCTCTTAAATGGATTGGAGATTTCCTTTCGAATCGTACGATTCGAGTTCTGGTCGATGATTTATCATCTGACAAATTTAAACTAAACGATGGTGTCCCTTAAGGCTCTGTTCTTTCTCCCACCCTCTTCTTAATATTCATTAATGATTTTCTATTTCTAACTTCCAATCCAATTCACAGTTTCGCAGATGACAGCACCCTTGTAGCTTCCTATGAATTTCATAGCCGCTGTAACATTAATCATCAGGTTAATATAACAGCAAAAAATTTCACTGTCAGTGAGCTAAATAACGATTTAGCAAAAATTCACAAATGGGGTGAAAATAATCGTGTTCAATTCAACACGAAGAAAACCCAATGCTGTCTCATCTCGCGAAAAATAGCAACTTCCGTTCCCAACAAGACTTTTCAGGGAGAAGCTTTGCAGCACTCAACAGATTTGAATATTTTGGGCATCGAGTTAAACCAGAAATTGACTTGGTCAAATCACATTTTTGGTATAGCTAAAGATGCAGCTAGATGTTTGGGTTTTTTGTATCGCTGTAAAACTTACTTTTCTCCACTTGATCTCCTCAATATCTATAAAATATATATTAGACCAAAAATGGAGTATAATACACATATTTGAGCTGGTGCACCTCAATCGTCACTGGGATATCTCGATAACGTGCAAAGCAGAGCTATTCGTCTAATAAACGATCCTAGTGTTCCCTCAACACTCATCCACTTAGCCATCGGCGCACAGTCTGGTCACTTACCCTGTTTTGTAGATACCTAGTGGGGACGAACACCTGTTCTAAAGAAATAAAACAATTAATGCCTCCACTCAAAGTTTTCCAACGTGAAACAAGGAGTGCAACAGATGCTCATCCCTACTGCGTCAAATTGTTAAGATGGCGAAGCACGGCTTATGGAAATACGTTTGTTATGCGCATGTCGAGATCATGGAATCACATTCCGTCCAATGTGTTTCCTAAAGTTGGTAATTTGTATGTGTACGACTTAATTAAATATAAGAAGAATATTAACATCTTCCTCCTAAATATCCCTCAAAATTTTTCCCATCCCCCATAATACTATATTCCCAAATAACCTCCCACAATAGTAGTATGTATATGCCGGTTCAGCGGCAGCAAAAGCTCAGGAGCTTTTTTAGTGCCGTTTCAGCGGCAGTAGTCAGCAAAAGTTCTCCTAAAGTTATGCAATAAAATTGTGATAAGTAAAAAGTTTTGTGCTTTTGAGTATTTTAAATTAAGCTTAGCGGTTAGAATATCAGTTATGTTTAAATTTCAAATTAAAACAATAATATACTTAAACTAGTTTGAGTCTTTGAGTATTTTAAATTAAGCTTGGTTGTTGGGATATCAGTTATGTTTAAATTTCAAATTAAAACAGTAATAAGCTTAAGATATTGTGCTTATTGTTCTTAATTAAATATGAAAAGTTTTTAAAATTTGGTTTAAGTACAAAGTTAATATTATCAAAGTTTAAGCTGATTTAATATTTCTATGAAAATCAAAAAAAAGTTTTATAAATTAAAAAAAATAAGCTTAAGCGATTGAGCTGAATATTTTTAATTAGATATGGAAAGTTTTTTAAATATCAGTTATGTTTAAATTTCAAATTAAAACGATAATAAGCTTAAACTAGTTTGAGTCTTTGAGTATTTTAAATTAAGCTTGGTTGTTAGGATATCAGTTATGTTTAAATTTCAAATTAAGACATTGTACTTAGTGTTCTTAATAAAATATGAAAAGTTTTAAAGCTTGGTTTAAATACAAAGTTAATATTACCAAAGTTTAAGCTTGATTTAATATTTCCGCGAAAATTAAAAAAAGTTTTATAAATTTAAAAAAAAATAAGCTTAACATATGGAGTTGAATATTCTTAAATAGATATGAAAAGTTTTTTAAATTTGGTTTATACTTAATATTATCAAAGTTTAAGCTTGATTTAATATTTACGTGAAAAATTTAAAAAATTCAAAGCTGATAAAGCTCGTTCGTTATGTTTCAAAAATTAAGCTCCCAACTGCCATTTTAAATTTGAAAAGCTTAAAAAATCGATGGAAATTTTTTGTTTGAATATTAACTTAACTGCAAAAGTTTTGAAAAAAAATTAAACAAATAAACGTTTGAAATTATATTGTTAATAATATAAAGGCGTGATCATGAATACAAATTAGTAGTTAACCTGGCACTCTGTCATGGGAATTCTGAGCCAGAAAGAGATAGCAATAGTTTGGCGTATTGACCTACATTTTGATTAATTACCCCGGAAGTAGGTCAAGTTATGTTAAAAGTAGGTGATCTTGACGTCGGCGGTGCCGGTAATTAGGTCAGACAGGTTTAGAAGTAAGTTAAACAACTCTTGTTGTTTATATTGTAATAGGGAATCATGTAAAAGTAGTAAGTAAAAATATTTCAATACAATGTGCGTATGCAAATTAGCATGCAAAGAGAATATAAAGTCAAAAGAAAAGAAAAAAAAATTTTAAGTCACAATCACAAATAGCAAGTTCATTAAAATGTAAAACATGTTTTCTGTCCAACATGTATATATATTATATGTATGTAATAAGTAGAAGAAAAAATTTAAAGTCACAAATAGCAAGTTCATTATAATGTTAAACATGTTTTCTGCCCAACATGTATATATATTATATGTATGTAATAAGTAGAAGAAAAAAGTCATCGTTTTCTGTAAGGAATGAAAAAAAAAAAAAATCAAAACTATGGTTAATTGCTTTTGGTACCTATTCATAATCAACATACAAATAAAAATAAAACAAAGAAGTTACTGTGTTTAAATAATTTTTATTTAACTGAAAAAGCTTTAACAATTTTACGATGATCAGATGTTAAAATTCTAGAAATAGTGACACCAACATTTTCAATGCGTCTTTGAAATCTACTTCTATCACATGCGTATTGATGCCAATGACCTTTACGAGCAGCTCTGTAAGCATAGTCCCATACATACATGACTTGAATTTTGATATCTGTGCTGAAGTGAACTTTTGTAGTTTTATTATTTAAATTCATATTGTATATGTATGAAGGTCTTAATTTAGAATTTTTTCTTTTAAGAGATACATATATACATTAAAGCAATTTTTAACTGCACATCTGAAATTGTGGTTTGATAAATGTATAGGACATGATGTTTTAAAGTTATCAATCTTTTCTAATGGCGGCAAAACTCTGCTTAAATCTTCTATTTTGGCACTGTCAATGTACTTTTGAAGGAAAAGTTTCTTTTGCTCTCCTTTGACATAGATTTTTTCAGCTGGTTCTAAATAGTGTTTTAATATACATTTTACATCCAAATATTCAACTAAACCGCTACCCCATTTAAGTCCATTTATTTTATTTTCGCAATACTGATTGGTATATCTGACTTCTCGACTAAGTTCTTCTGCAGGGTATGGTGGTTTAAAATGATACACAGTCGGAATTAAACTTCCTTTTTCAAGTATGGCTAGTTCTTTTATGAAATTTTGTTTATCATTTCCTAATAAAAATTGAAGATCGACTACTAAAATTTGTTTAACCATCTTGAATGTTATCGGTGGAATAACCTTTTCATTATTCGAATTTCGGTTTATATTAATTTTTAAAAATAGTTTTTATATAAATATAGGTTAGTAATATTAGTTTCCGCTAATACAACTATGTTGTTTCACCCATTTACTATGATGGTGGCAGGACCATCCTGCTGTGGTAAAACCACTTTTATTCATAATTTAATTAAATATAAAAAAGAAAATATACAACCAGAAATTAATAGAATTGTTTGGTGTAATCCAGACAAAAATGCTGTTCCACAATACATGAAAGATGTTGAATATAGTAAAACTATACCAGATTTTAATGATAATCAAGAACCCTTGTTGATTGTAATCGATGATATGATGTTAAATTCTCATGATAAGTATGTGTGTGATTTATTTATTAGAGGTTCACATCATAGGAATTTGTCTGTAATATTTGTAACTCAAAATATATTTCATCAAGGTAAATTTTCAAGAGATATTTCACTTAACTGTAAATATCTAGTACTTTTTAAAAATCCAAGAGATAAATCACAGATATTACCTTTAGCTCGTCAGATTTATCCAAATCAAATCAAAACATTTGAAAAAGTATATAATGAAGTGACGTCAGACCCATACGGCTATATATTAATAGATCTTACTCAAGACATTAATGATATATTTCGAATAAGAAGTGATATATTTGGAAAAAATTTCTGCTTTTGTACAAGAGATCAATTAGAAAAATTTGGGGGAGAATATGAAACGTTTGAAAACCAATCGACACATATTGCATCTATTAAAAAGTTCTAAACCAAATTTCAAAAAGTAATAATAAAGCATTGTGACGCCGAAGTAATAAAAACTTTTAGTGAAATTGCTTTAAATATTTTAAAAGGTAATTGTAATCTGAGTAGAAAAGCAACAACTCAATTACGAAAGTATAAAAAGGAATTGAGATCACTCATATGCCGTAAAAAATCTATAAATAGCAAAAGAAAAATCATTATTCAACGAGGTGGATTTTTACCTACACTTCTTGGTGCACTACTTTCAGGAATAATAGGAAATTTTATAAAATGAATAATACAACATTTAACAAAATGATTATACTAAAACCAGAGGTTTATGAGAAAATGAAACAAAATGCAGACGTAGAAGTGAATGAGTTGGATAAAGCTATGAAAAAAATTCTGTTAAATAAACATCTGACAGATACACAAAAATGGTATTTATACCGTCAAAATCTATTTAAAGTAAGAAACAAAAATAGAGTTCTTCCAACAAATAAAAGGGAGCAGGTAAAAATTACAGAAACAAAAGGTACTCAAACTCGTGCAAAACCTATGTATGTAGATGTAGAAACTCAATCAAATATTCCTGTATATAAGAATGCTGCAACACAAGCTTTTTCTCAAGAAGATATATATGCAAAAGAAGTTGAGGAAGTATTAGATGACGAAATGGAAGAAGAAGTTTTTAAAAAAGCATTGTCTGCTGCTTCAGCTGGAGAACGTCTAAGAAAAAGAAAATCAATTAGAAATCAAAATGTACAAATTTTTGAAACTGATACAGGAGACATAATATCAGTTCCTTTAGACAGCCCAAGCCCACCAACGAAGAAAGAAAAAACTATAAATAGCAAAGAGTTAAATAGTTCAGCAAGGCGTGTTTTACGGTCAGCAGCAGGTAATACTCAAACAGAGCTTAATTTTCCAATTCGTAAAAATAAATCAACAAGCTCATGGACAGCATACAAGTAAATGATGAATTTTACGTCACTTTACTAAGCGATTCATCCATGAATTATTACCCTGAAAATACATTGTCGTCTTTTACAAATAAAATGGATAAATACATGATTGATTCAAATTGGAAAGTCGGTATTTCTGAAATATATGTTAATAATTTTATACCAAATGTTTACGGTGAAGAGTGGGATAAAGGTACACAAATTTTTATCTCAGGTATGAAAAACGATATGCTTGGTGTAGGAACTACATACATACCATACAATTCAAAACAAATGTTATGCGACTGGAAGATATTTTTAATACCAACATTAATTCAAAATGTACGACCATTTCCTGGTTATTCTAGGAAAGAAGTTGTGCGGCAGTTGATTTGGGGAATTTTTAATTTTTTGAATGATGATAAAAACTACACTGCATCAGATAAAAAGGATGAATTTCCTACAAATTTGACCTATACTACTATCTGTTTAAGTAAACCAAAGGTAGATATTAAGATCAGAACAGAATTCGCATATACTTTAGAGGAACTTTTAAAAACATGTTTTCAGCAAGTATTACTTAAGGTAAAGGAGCTTAAACAACATAAACCTCGAGTACTTGAAGCTTACATACTTTTAATTAATAGTTTAGGTTTATTTCCTGTAGGAAAACCTGATATGTTTTTTATATATACTGATATTATTAAACCACAGAATGTAGGTGGAAAAGATGTAAGATGTTTAAGAACTATCAACATAGAGAACACTTTTACAGACATAGTGAAGGAATATAACAATATTCAATATTGCAATGTGGAAAAATCATTTGATAGTATTTCGGTATTATTATGTGATAAATATGGTTATAAAATAAATTTTTGCACCAGCAGTATTCCTACAAAAGTTGTATTGCATTTCAAAAAAGTATAAATAAAAGGAATTTAAAAACATTATATATTATTTTATTTAAACATTATGGAGAGAGCATACTATAAATATTATTTAGTTCAATCAGGAAAAGGACTTGACGATATTGGTCCCTTGTTACATTCAGTTGTACCTTACCAAAGGGGGCGAGGGTTAGGAAGCTTTTTCGGTGGACTTTTCAGATATTTAAAACCAATATTTACGTCTGGAGCCAATATATTAAAAAAGGAGGTTATTAACTCTGGTATTAATGCATTGTCGGATATTGCAACAGGTGCAAATTTAAAAGAAGTTGTACAAGATCGAAGTAAAGAGATAATTAAAAATGTAAGACGAGGTGCAGTTCAAAAACTCAATGAAATGTATGGACAAGGGAAAAGAAGAAAACCTATAAAAAGACCACTCATTAATAATTTAAATTATTTTACGTCAAAGCGACGCAAAGTGAGTAACAAAAAGAAGCAAAACGATATTTTTGGTTAATTATGATTGAATGTATGAAGTCTGAGTTGGATATTTTTAGAACACAACCTATTCAGTCAAGTATATTACGATCTGAAGAAGTTTCCTACAACCCTATTGCTTCTTTAGATAATCCATCAGTCATAGAATTTGTTTCATTAGGTCATGGGGATACATATAGGGATCTTTCTTCTGCATATCTTAAATTGAAAGTACAAATTTTAAAAAAAGATGGAACTCAATGGAATAATGATAAAAACACTGAAGGAAAATTAATTCAACAACCAAGTGTAGTCAATAATCTTTTACATTCATTATTAAAACAATGTAACGTTCAGCTAAATGGAAAGAATATATCTCCATCCGATGGAAATTATCATTATAGAGCTTATATTGAATCATTATTAAATTATGGTACAGATGCCGCTACTACTCATTTGGAATGTGCAGGATGGAATCTCGATAAACCAAATATAGGAAAACATGATAATAATGGTTCAAAAGAACGTCAAAAATTATACCAAAATAGCAGTGTAGTAGAACTTATGGGAAAACTACATTTAGACATGTTTAATCAACCTACACTTCTCATAAACAATGTTGATATTCGAATTCTTTTAACACTTGAAAAACCAGACTTTTACTTTTTTGCAGATGATTCTGACGAATCTCAACTAAAAATTTTAGAAGCGACTTTATTTATGAGACATGTAACTATTAATCCTAGTGTACTATTAGCACATAATGCTGTATTGGAAAAAACTAATGCCAAATATAATTATAAACGTGTAGAGATAAAAAGTTTTACCATTCCGCAGAATAGTTCATCAGTATTACTAGATAATGTTTTCATTGGTCAACTACCAAACACAATAATATTTTGTATGACAGAAAATGCAGGTTACTCTGGAAAAAGATCAAAAAACCCATACAATTTTAAACATTTTGATATTTCACAATTTGTTTTAAACGTAAATGGAGTTCAAATACCTAATTCAGCAATTGAAACCAGTTTTTCGGATGAAAATAATTGCTACACAAGAGCATACAGTACACTATTTTCAGGTACTGGAATTAACCATAATGATAAAGGTCATCAGATAACAAAGGCTATGTTTAGTAATGGATTTTTCATGTTAGCTTTTGATTTAACTCCAGATGCATCAGGAAATGAAGTGTGTCAAGGTTTATTAAATCAGGGTACAGTTAGAATTGAGGCAAGGCTATCAAAACCGCTTACATCTACACTAACTGGTATTGTTTATGGAGAATTTGATGCAAGCTTACAAATTGATAAAAACCGAAATATATTTACAAACCTATAAATACCACACATAAAAATGAATTTAAATAATTGACAAAATGTCGCTATCTTGTGCACTACTGGATGTAACGTTTTGTTGTGATGATAATAATACCTTATTTGCAAAAGATATTTGTATAGTTGGTATCAAAGAACCTTGCAAAAAGTTTGTGAAAGAGCTCAAGTATAAATTTCCAACTAGAGAATTTATAAATGATAATTTTGAAAATCATTCTTTTGGGACTGTGTATAACGATAAAATAAATAAAGAGCTCTGTCAAATACTAGAAAAATTTGATATTATTATAACAAATAAAAAATTTAAAAAAGAGTTTTTATCGAACTACATAAAAGAAGCAACCAAGGTATATGACTTGAGTCAATTTGATTAATGAACACACTGGAGATAAATAACGTGTTGAGATGTAACAAACAAACGAGTAAAATTTTTAAAGGAGTTTTTGCTTTAGATCAACTCCCCAAAACAATTAAAAAACAAACTTTTTTAATTGTAAACACAGATAAAGCAAAAGATCCAGGAACACATTGGTTGGTTATTTATATTCCTGAACGTGGTTGTATCGAATATTTTGATTCTTTTGGCAGAAAACCTGATAAATTAGAAATTTTAAGTTACTTAAAAAATCAATGTGTAGTTTTTAATGAAAAACAATTACAAAGCAATTATTCAGATGTCTGTGGACAGTATTGTTGTATTTATTCATGGTATAGATGTTGCGGTTATAGTATGAATACCTTTTTAAAAAAATTTAATAAAGGTAATCATGTAGAAAACGACAAATTAATTATAAATACCTTTCAAAAGCTTTTTGGAAAATACAAGTCGTTACAAGTTTGTGTTCCTAAAACGTATAAGTATTAAAACACTATAAATAAATGTTAGTAAAATTAAAGAAATGGAGGCATTAGGTCAGAGTTATAATTTATTGCTAAGTTATACATATTTCCTCAATAAAAGTCACACATTAAAAATTTCTGTTGGATTTGACTGTAAGACGTTTGAAGCTTCATGCATATTTCATCGTATTGGTAAAAGGGAGATTGTCTTAAAATATCACGAATGGATTAAATTTTATTATCAATTTAACGCAAAACTCGATATGCAGATGATAAAAGACATAAAAGAGAGCTTACATCATGGGTTAAGATCTGTGAATGGGCAAAGCATAAGTATTAACAGAGAAGAAGCAGAACTGTTTTACAATTTAACCGATTTTATTCAAGCAGTGATGACACAGTATAAATCTGCTGAGTTAAATGTAAAAGAATATGTTGCAGAATATCTGAAATTATGTGATGAACAAAAAGTATTAAGGTTACAGAAAGAAATTTATATACCAATGCAGCGTTTTAATGTACAATGTAATTATTCAAGATTATTTTTTGAAATCCCTGTAATGTTAAAACAAAAAATTTGTAACAATCTCCTTAAATAAATAAAATAAATCACAATGAATAATATAACAATTTTTTATTTTTATTTATATAGTTATTTAAATAGACTAAAAATTATTTCTAAAAATATCTGCAAAGTAGTCAGGATCTCCCTGCTGATTATTTATTCCCCAGATTTCGTTAAATGGAAGTCCTTCCTCATCTTCAGCAATTTCTTCTTCCACTTCTTCTTCCTCATTTTCCGATTCAACTATGTGAAAGGGAGGTATAAATTCCTCCGTTTCTGTTAATTCTTCATCGTCTATGGTGGACGTAATTTCATTCTCTTGTATTTGGCTTTCTGTATTTACATAGTCCGTTTCATGAAATTCTTCATCGTCTATGGTGGACGTAATTTCATTCTCTTGTATTTGGCTTTCTGTATTTACATAGTCCGTTTCATGAAACGGATATGTTGTAGAATCAGGCTGCATTTTATTGAGTTGCTACTAATATTCAAAATGGAAATGAAACAAAATTGAAAATAAAAGCCCAGTTATATACTCATGTAGAAAAGTATAAAAGCAAATTAAACTCAATCAGATGATTAGTTTAAACCATGCTTTGGTCTATCATTTTATGTATAATAATTATTATATCATTACCTTTAACATTTTTATAACAAAATGTCAAGAGCTCAAATAGTGGCTGAAATTCATAGACAGGCAAGACGTAAATTTCTTAGAAGAAAATTCAAACAAAAGGGTTTAAATGACACATGGCAAATTGATTTAGTAGAAATGTTACCATATGCAAAGTTTAATGAAGGTTATAAATATATGTTGACAGTCATTGACACTTTTTCCAAATATGCCTATGCTGAACCTGTGAAAACAAAAAATGCTGAAAATGTTTTAAATGCCTTAAAATCGATTATTAGTAGAGCTAAAGTTATACCAAAAAACATTCACTCTGATCAGGGTAAGGAATTTTTTAATTCACAATTTCAAAATTATATGAAAGAAAAATCAATCAATCATTATCATACATTTAGTGAATTAAAAGCATCAATTGTTGAACGATTCAACCGCACATTAAAAAATTCGATGTGGAAAAAATTTAGTTTAAACGGGAATTATAATTGGTTACCTATTATGCAAACAATAATAAAAGAATATAATTCTACAAAACATAGTACAACAAAACTTCCTCCTGAAAAAATCACAAAGAAAAACGAAAAAAATATACTTAAAAATGTGTATACTGAACCTAAAATTATCCAGAAAAATAAATATAAGGTTGGAAATTTTGTAAGAATAAGTAAATATAAAGGTCATTTCGAAAAAGGTTATCAGCCAAATTGGTCATCTGAAATATTCAAAATTGCAAAGATCAATAATACTTACCCTGTTACATATCAGTTATCAGACTACACTGACACACCAATTTCTGGAGGCTTTTATCAAGCTGAGCTTACACCTGTAAAATACCCAGATACTTATCTTGTTGAGAAGATTATTAAAAAACAAGGAAATAAAGTATACGTAAAATGGCTTGGATTTGATAACAATCATAATACATGGATAAATAAAAAAGATATTGTTTAACTATTGAATATTTTATTATTTTTGTTTTAAATAAATATATATGTACAAACAAATACAAACTCATATTTTATTGTAACTTTTGTCTCTTATACCCATATGGTACAGAACTGTGATCTTCTAATATTCGGCGCTTTTCTGATCTTGGTTGATATCGCTTAGTTTCAGTTGTTGTAAACACCTCATGATTTTGGGTCCTTTTAATATTATCGGAAATTACGAATATATCTGTTGTGTCTTGAAAATTTAACACAGCATCTTTAATACTCTCAAAATTTACTTGTTTTGCAGTATTATAGTTTAGTGAAATACCTTTAACTTTACATACTACTTTTTCAGTATTATCTTTTGTACAATATACTTTATATGCATAATTTTTCGGTCCACCACTAACAAATTCTGTAATATAACTACCAACGCCATAACATTCTAATTCATCAGTCATATCACCAATGTATTCTCCTAATGCTGGATCTTTTTCTCCTGCTTTGCTTATGTAAATGACAGAATCCGTGTCATAATACAATACTCTATCATTAAGCTCTTCTAAATAACTATATAGCTTAAGTCGTGCTTGTGTTGTCGTGTATGCTGCTATGCACACATTTATGGTAGGTAAAGAATTTGCTGCTTCATCTTTATATTGCCAGCTAACTATTATGTTTTCTTCGTTTATTGGTAATATTGAACACACTTCTACAGAAGGATTTGTTAACAGCTCATACAATTGGAAAGGTTGATTTACAATCATTGTTTGTTGTTGGTTTTCTCGCTGCCCAAATTTACCCCAAAATGAGTTCAAAATTAATTTAGCAAATGATCTTAATCCAGGGTTATTAAGAATTTTTTCATAATCTAACTTAATTTCCTCTAGGTTTAAAAAGTTTTCTATATAATTTTCTTTTTCTTTTTCAGTTTGGCAGATATTAGGCCAACCAGAAGCTTCTTGTTTAATTTTTATAAATTTATTCATCATTGATGTAAATAGACCGTCAATTGAATTAATTTTATCATATTTTACTGTTTTGTATTCCCAAACTTCGTAAGTGTTTATAAGTTCGTAACCCTTTTCAATAGCTTTTACGACTTCATCAATGACCCAAGTTCCTATTAATGATCTTTCTGTGTCAGTATGATAACAATATTCTCCTTGGTATTTTTCTTCACTACAACTTCTACAAAGTGAAAACATTAATTTATTATTTTGCTTTAGTGGAAGAACAGGGTGTAAAAGAAGTGGTGGGGGTAACATTTTACACTTAATTATTCCATCAATGGTTGATATATTTAATTTAGAAGTATTTTCTCCTATGTAAACTGTTGGATGCTTAATAGGAAATTTTCCTCGTTTGCAGACATATGGATATAGAGAGCATATATCTATATATTTAATTTTTTCTCCTGGTTTACATTTGTAGTATGTGTAAACATTTCCAGTCCTACCTCCGTAAAATGCATCTCTAGGATTTAATGGAGCTGTGTTCAATAGTTGATGATTTTTCAAGTATTTCATGTTTATGTTTTTGTTTAGTTCCTCGCGGAATTCACATTCCCACATCTCAACAACATTGTATCCAAGAAATTTTAAGTGTTCAGATTTTGATAGTGTTTTTTCATACCTCCGATTTAATGTGTCACTAGAATCTTTATGCAAAGGTGTATCCCTTTTAGTAGTCAGACATTTAGGATGTCCGTGGTAATAGCACCCATAAAAATCATATACCTCTTTAGTATCCTCGCAATACCCGTCAACTTTAACACCAGCAATTATTTTTTCTCTTCCGTTAATTCCACATTGTAATTTAATTTTACGAGAATCTTCTTCCCAAATAAGCCATTGCATAGCAATTTTTGATTGATTATCAATTAATCTATAACCTTTTTTCGGAATGATGCCTATTGTGTTTGGAATAAGAAAATTTCTTCTATATGCTAAGTTACATGCTGAAGCTATTGTTGTAGCTTCTAAAAATGGTTCAACATTGCACTCTTGTAAGAACATTTTTCTAAAAGTCAGACAGGCTTCTGTCAAAATTTTTACATCGTTAATGCAATATTCTATCAATTCTTTCTGCATGTTGAAATTAGAGTTTTTGTTTTTTTCATACCACTGTAAAAATTCACTCCTTTCATCCTCCTTTTTTGTGTCCGGTGCATAATATTTCATTGAAGGTAAAGTTCCAATATAGTTTTGATTTTCCACTTTATTAAATAGATGAGGAAAGTATCCTTTTTTTAATTTGGTGGGTAAATTAAAAGCTTTCGGTAACTTACTAAGTGCCATTGGAAAATAATTAAGCGAGTCTATGAATTTTATATTATCCAGTAACATAAGAATAATTTTTGTTCCTCTCATAATTAATTTTGGTTGAAGAACAGTTTTAGTAAGAATATAATTTAAAACAAACTGATGATCAAACGCTTGTCCATTATGAGCAATCACAATAACCTTTTTATATTGGGTTCTTAATTTTATTATATGATCCATGAATTTTGATATTATATTTTCTTTTTCAAAGCATCTTTCTCTTAATCCACATTTTCTACAATAATATAATGTTACTTCATCTATACAATTATCACATCTTTGTTGTAAAATACATAAATTAGGGGTATGTTGTTTTGTTTTTGACAAAGTATTATCCTCTTGTCTAGTTTCTAAATCATAAAATATGTAAATAAAATCCTTTTTATAATTTTCTGAAAGGTTTTTGACTTTTTGAATAAAGCATTGATGATCTTGCATGACATGTTCGTTACAAATGCTACAATAAAATTCCCCACATTTATGACTTCTTTTTGATTTATGAACTTTGAAACAGCTTTTGCATTTTTGTATTTCCTCACACATACTTAATTTTGTTGATGTTGACGCCTTGTGATTGTCTAAACAGGTTTGACCTCGAAATGTGCGATTGCATTCTTTGCATAAAATATTTTTTATATTTTTAGGGCACTGAGGTGTTTTTTGGCAGCAAGGACAGTTCTTTGAACATCTATGTTCATTTTTGACATAATACGGAATATGACAATCTTCACAATAATAGCTACAACAAAAGAAAGCTGTAAGAGAAGTAATAACATTGTAATGATGATCGTGATAAAGTAAGTTGATGCTTTTCCCGTCATTATTTCCTTTAAAAATTACTTCTCTTCTCCTTGCTTCTCCATATTTGTACACAACAATTTTATGTTTATTTAAAAAACTTTGAAATTGCTGCAACTCTCGTATTCCACAACCTTCAGATGGAATTGAAACTCCAGAATTATTTACTAAGTATAATGCCGTTAAAGTTTGAAGCTTTTCCGTATCATTTAATATTTTTCTATATTCGGCAAAGTTTTCAACTCTAGCTATAGCAACAACTAGTGCTCGCGGAAGACATAGGTTGTCTTTATTTTTTATGCGGATGATTGATGATTTTCGTAGGCATTCATCAGTATAGTTTATATATTTCGATGTGGATCTACCTAATCCAGCTGGTAATTTAACCTGTGTAGCTATAATGCAGAAGGTATCTGTACTTAATCCTATAAATGGAAAATGAAAATATTATTAATAATAATAAAAAAGGAAAAACATGTTTATAATTTACCTTCGGAATTGCTTTGAAAAACTTTAGATATAATATCCCAAACATCCAGAAATTTTAGTTCACTGGCTGTTTTGAAATTTATGAATGCAGGGCCACGTTCCTCAAAACTTTCTCCGCAGAAAGTTAATCCTATTTTGTCTGTAGAATTTATATCACTAGTTATATGTTTTATAATGTGATATACTGCATCTTTGATCCAGCTGGTGGGTTCAACATTATCTGGTACCGGTCTTATAGTAAATTTAATTTTACGTCCACGTAAGTTAAATCTCTTAACGATTTCTGCACGGTCGCTTTCAATTCTATAGTGCGTTACATTTTCTGATGAGTTCAAAAATTTTCGTAGAATAACTTTTTTAGACATTGTTTCTGCTTTAAAATGAATCAGACACTGTTACATTAAAATAATAATTTTCTTTATATAAACTTTCACTTAAAATAAAAAATTAATCGGAAAATACTCTACAACAATGTAATCAGAATTTAATCAATTATTATTTCCTTTTTATTTCTATAATCTTGTCTTAAATTAATGATAAAAATTTGTAAAAGCATAGCTGTATGCAAAAGATATTTCAACAAAGTATGTCACGACTCACGTTATTCTTAAAATAGAAATAGAGAATTAATCGAAAGAAATAAAAAAATTCTACAACAATGTAATCGCAATGCACTTTAGTCAATTATATATTTCCTCTAAGTAAAATTAAATTTTAAATTGAGCATAATAAAAAATTATAGTCTATGACAGGAATTATGACAGGAATTTAAATTAGTATTTTGCAATACTGCGTTTGATTGTCTATGTCATTTCAATAAATTATAGTAGTAAAAACGTGAAATCCTGTTTCTTAACTTCTATTCTTCTGTACGCTGTAAATTAGTATAAATATATTGAAATTTTGTACAACAGTTACACTTAAATTAAAAATTTTAATCATACAACATGGCTCAGGAATTCCTAAACCTATATATGAGCAACAGCGATGATGTCGCTGCATCTGTCCGTCTCCCCGCTAAAAGGAGAAAGACGAAAAATAGCGAAGTTGAAGAAACCCAAGATGAGCAACAAGATCAACAACGGCAACGTCTCCAACAGCAACAGCAACAACAACAACAACATCAACTACTACTACTACAACAACAGCAACATCCAAAACAGCATCAACAACAACAACAACAACAGCCAAGTAAACGAAATTTTTTATTGGCCTTTAATGAAAAGGCTGAAACAAATACATGCTATAAAAAAACCTTTTTAAAAATTGAAGGAATGGAACCAAATAGACTATATATATTAAAAAAATTAAAACAAATAAATACAAGATACGGTGAAAAATGGGTTTTCGAAACTCAAAATTTTATCATTTTTATTCCTCGTAAATATGAGGAAATTTGTAATAAAGAATTAGAGGAGGGTATTAATACCTCCATAATTTATTTATATAAAAATGAAAAGGGGGATTTACTCCTCGAAGATTCAAATTTAACTTTTCCGCTTGCTGATAATCAGTAAACGGAAAAAGTAAATAAATAAAATTTTTAATTCTAGTTAAAAATTAAATAAAAATTGATAAAACAAAACAATACTGTTTTTATTTTTAAGTTTCAGATACCCAGGAAAAATAAATAAATTTTTCTTTAAAGTTACAATCTACAGGTGAAACAACATAAAATAGATATGAAAGATACATTTTATTAACTTATATCTTCTGTTTCTTTTTAATTTAAAAGCACTTCTTTGATTTCAGGTTTATACTTTTCATATTAAAGGTGCAATGCACCTGCAAAATCTTACATAAGAGATGTACAAATAATCTAAACAAATTTTTATTTTATTTGTTGATTATGAATAGGTACCAAAAGCAATTAACCATAGTTTTGATTTTTTTTTTTTTTTTTTTCATTCCTTACAGAAAACAATGACTTTTTTCTTCTACTTATTACATACATATAATATATATACATGTTGGACAGAAAACATGTTTTACATTTTAATGAACTTGCTATTTGTGATTGTGACTTAAAATTTTTTTTTTCTTTTCTTTTGACTTTATATTCTCTTTGCATGCTAATTTGCATACGCACATTGTATTGAAATATTTTTACTTACTACTTTTACATGATTCCCTATTACAATATAAACAACAAGAGTTGTTTAACTTACTTCTAAACCTGTCTGACCTAATTACCGGCACCGCCGACGTCAAGATCACCTACTTTTAACATAACTTGACCTACTTCCGGGGTAATTAATCAAAATGTAGGTCAATACGCCAAACTATTGCTATCTCTTTCTGGCTCAGAATTCCCATGACAGAGTGCCAGGTTAACTACTGACATACATAGTCAGAATTTAAGAAATTAGGGTACATGCAATAAGGCCAAATGAAATAAAGCCAATTGACTTTATTTCATCATAATATTTGAAATAAAGTCAAAAAACGAATTTTTAAATTTTGGTCTTATTTCAATATGAAAAATTGAAATAAAGCAAATTTAATTTTATTTCAAATTGCTAATTATTTTTTAATGTACAAACAATGGAATTGTTATTTTTCAGAAATTTTGTGAAAATTACATTTGTTATTGGTTATATTCGTAACCAGCAGGGTTGTACGCTTTCTTCCAGAATATTTATATGTATGTGTACGTAAGATTCTGAATTAGGATTGATTTGAGTTGGCTTCAAAATCTGGGTATTCACCTTTTACAAAATATTTATATGTGATTTCTAATTAAGAGAGATTTTAGAATTGGATTCAAAATGAGGATTGCCGTATTTTCCAGAATATTCATATATGTATATTTTGGTTTTATTTATATCAAATATATTATTGAAATAAAGCCAAAAAAGTGAAATTTAGCTTTATTTCTTTTGGCCTTATTTCATGTACCAAGAAATTATATTAAATAGAAGATGCCAAGTATTTTGGGTATAAATTTGTTAAGACATTAGGATTATAGAAAAAGTGTTTAAATGTCAGACTAACATTAGGATCATAAAAACAGAGTTCAAATGAAAGTCTAACAACCCCTTCCATACCAATGTCGCATGTGTCAAAAAGAAAAAGAGGTCTGGATTTAAAATATTTTTATTATACAATCTTATTAAATTTCACATACAACAGTACTTAGTCTTATCACATGTCGAATGTCATAGCTTACAACTGGTAGTGCTTTTAAAAATGAAGCCACTTTAAAAACCTGACCATACCTGAGTGGCTTTGGAGTCCTTGGGTTCCTATAATATTAAATTATTGAAATAAGAATTTATATTTAATATTTT